>VWPW01032680.1:195374-329505 GCA_013389825.1 Crypturellus undulatus | reverse complement strand
GGGGGGTTAGAGGGGAAGTGTCGCATTTCTCTTTTCCTACGGGGCGCCCGTTCCGCGGCTCGGCTTCGCTTAGCAGCGTGCAGTGGGGCAGAAGTGCCTCAAAAGGGCCTTTCTTTTGGAGCGAGAAAAAAAAACAAAAAAAAAAAAAAAACCAACTTTCCGCCGCCCGCCCCCTGCCTCCAGCACTTTCTCCCTGCGGCGGAGCAGCGCTCCCTCCCATGCGACCCCTGCTCCCTCAGCCAGGCGGGCGGGCAAGACCACCGCCAGCCCCAGCAGCCGCAGCTGGAGCACCAGGATGCGCACACCGGGCATTCGGCTCTTGCAGCCCCCGGGTGCTGGTAGCCAGGGCTGGGAAACCCTCTGCTCCTTCTCCTCCTCCTCTTGGCTGCACGGCCAAGGCAGCCGGGGGGGCTCCGTGCCCATGGGTGACATCGGGACTTCACCTCCGAGGTGTGTCCATGCAGACAGCAGGAACAAGCCGCCCTCCACCTTTTGTCCCGCAGATATTAACACAAAAAGGTTTCCATCCCTCCCCTTAACCCATCCTGTGAATAGCGGGAAAAGGGCCCCAGAAAAGCAGTTCGGAGGAGTGGGTAATTTGTTTTCCAGGCTGCAGAAACTGTCACGCTCCCAAGTTACTAAGTAAACTTCCTGCATCCTCCCTCCCGCTGCTCCCATGGAGGTAGGCAGGAGTTGCAGGGCTGAGGCCTGGGGCAGGACAAGGGAGTCCCTTGCCCTGACTGGTGGCTGCCTTTAACTCTGCTCCAGGGCCAGCAGAAGTGAGGAGATGGGGCCGTTTGAATGCTCAGACTCCCACCGCTTCATCTCGTTGAGACAGCAAGCAGAATGCTAATAGGAGCATGGGGGGATGCTGGCACGTCGGCACTGCCCGTGCAACCTTGTGGAGAAAGGGGCTTGGGCTCCTGTCCTCCCAGGCACCTGTAGCTCCAATGCCAGGAGGTTTCTAGCGGCTCTGGGCAGAGCTTGGGTGTCCTCGTCAGCTTTGAGTAATGGAAGCCTGGTAACATGTTGCAATAATGATCTGGTGATTATGAATTCCTCTTGGTATAAATCGTATTAAGGTATATCACAGTCACCCTATTTAGAATTAATGTAGATGTCAGAAGCACCTCACTGTGGGGTTCAGCCACAGTTAATTGGAACATGGTTTTATGCGCTTATCAGGAGCTTTTTAATCAATTAATTGACAGAGGAATACTTGTCATCTTGGGTTTGAAGGCTGTTCCTCTTCTGTCCCGGCTCTGTCTTGTACAGCTGTGCTAACAGGAATTCCCTTGTAGGATCTCAGGTCTTGCCCATACAGATTGACTTGAGGCTGACACCGGTTTAAGGTGAAACATTTGTTAAGCAAAAGCTTTTAATATAAAAAGGTACCCTGAAGGGACCTCTTCTCCTGGTCTTTTGCCGCAAACCTGTTTCATCCCTACATCTATAAACATATGTTGTAATTAATGTGTATGTGTGCTTTGCTATACACGTGCCCTAGTATATGTATATGTGTCTGTGTGTTTCTGCCCCGTGTAGTAACTTGGGCTCTTAAATGCCAGGGGCTGCTCTGCTGCTGTCTTTTAGAAAGAGCTCCGGGTTGTCTTGTGGTTGGGGAGGTTTTGCTCCTACCTTGCTCCTGGCGCCCCTGGCAGTGCTGCGAATTCTCGTGCAGTGACCGCGTCCCTCTCTCAAAGCCGACTGGAGCTGGGCCTGCACATGACTCGGATGGGCGACAGACCGGGCTCAGCTGAAGAAGTGGTTGTGGGTTCAGGAGGTTGCCCCGGATGGCACTGACCCCAGGTTTCTGTGTGGGACATTGGTCATGTGTTATTCTGCCTGCGTGGGGTCACAGGAGAGCCCAGGGTGCTGTTTACGGGGGATGCCATCGGCCTGTGCCTTGGCCACGCTCCAGCACAGAGCCACTGGCTTCCTGCATGGGCTTTCCTGCCGGGCAGCAGGATGCAATGTCCCCTCTTCGTTGTTGGCTTCTGCTGCCTCACGTTAGTGCTGCCGTTACACAGCTTTTCCTGTGAGTACAGGGAAAAGGCTAAACAAAACCCTGAAGTTCTGAGGTCCCTTTAGATTGAAAGGCTGTGGTAAAAAAAAGACAAAACCCACTGCTGTTGGCACTAATCTGTTTTATTACAATGCACTTTATTCTAAAAGCTAGAGCCTAGTTGCCTGTATCCTTATTTTGGTAATGTGCTTTGTTTGGAAACATTCACAATGCTTCTGACACAGGTGAAGGGACTGCTGTAAGGGCTGTTGAGTTCTATAAGGGATGGTTCTGGATGTTTTCAGCTCCTGTGGAGCAAGGCTGTCATTTTGTGCTGAGTTTGCACATCATCTCATCTGTGGCATCCTGCTGAGGCATTCTGTGTGGGGATGGACTTGCTGTGGACTCATCCACAGGTAGAATAAGAATAATAAATAAGGGTCCAAGTGCTGTGAGTATAACTCTACCAACATGCATTCATTTACACCAGGGTTTGTTTTGGCCCAATAGTGACTTGTGGCACTCCCTAGACACCTTGTCCTGTACCACAGCATCATATTGACAACGGAGCCTGAAGAAGCACATAACTTTGTATGCCAAGTGGTGTGACCTAGCCATATCCACACTGGAGATCTCACGTCTTTGGTGAGTGCTCAGGTCACATTTGTAGGGACACAATTCACATGCTCACATGTGCCTACTGGTCTCTCCTGTATATGTTGGCTTGCTCACCAGTGGAGCCAGTAAGTGCCTGTTGTAGGACAGCATAGATGTAGGGAACCTGGATTGTCTGAAGACAGATGAGGATGAAACCTGGAGTATATCTAGCATTTTATTAAAATATGGATGACCCTGGGACTTTCTCTGACTTCAGTGGAGGTCAACAAGGCTACACGGGCCAATGGCCATAGTTTGGCATCTCCAGAACACTGAACTCTTTCAGACTGCAAAACAGAGGAGCGCAGCTGCTACTAAATGGAGTACTGGGAACGATCCTTGGCTTGTATTCTCTCTCAGACTATGTTTGGGAATGATCCAGGAGCGTTTTTACTGACCCAAGCCAGAACCATGCCAGGAACCACTCTGACAAAAAGTGTCTGAATTGGTCTGGTCTGGCTTCATTTAGTTGGCCTGATACATCTTCAGAGTCTTTCCACTTATTTCCATAAAAATTGGAGAAGTGGATTTTACCAAAAAAATATTTCTCAGGTCCTTGCTATAAGACACATGCGTGAGGTCTGCTGGGTCTTTACACTGCTGTAGAATCTCATTATCAGTGTGGAACAGATTTATTAGCTCTGATTCTGTGATTTGACATGGCATGAGCATGGTGATTTATATGGATAGAGCTGAGCTTCTCTTAGGTCCTCCATAATAGAAGGTCCTCATCAGACCGATGGAGATGGAGTGTGGACCAGATGCAAAACAAAATGGCCAAACAGGTTTTATATTCCATCCACAGTAGAAAATCAATACAACTGATGGGTCCAGCGCAGAATGAAGCATGCAAGGTCATCATTGCAGTTGTCAGGAGATTGTGCTAGACAACGCGGGAAGAGTTAGGACTCTTGTGGGAGAACTTTTAGACAAGGTGAGACTCTACATTAGCTATTGCTTGCAAGATCTTACTCAGTGTTATTGACAAGACAAGCTAAATGCAGGAAAGGCTGTATAATGGTGTGCCTATATATTTCCAGCACACTGTATTTTCTCCAGGGTGAAGTAATTTGCGGTAATGTGCTGGATTTTAAGTTGAAGAGTTCAAACCTACTTTATAAATTAGGAACATAAGAATGGGACAGAGCTATGTCAGCTAGTATATCCTACAGGCCTAAACTGATCACACTTCATCTTAAAAAGAGTCAGATTTCTTTTACTCCGCCCTTCTATTGCCTCTTTCCTTTATGGATAGCTCTTCCAATATTATTCTTTGGGTTTTTAGAAACCTCTATCTAATTTCTGTTCTAGCACTGGCATTAGGTGATTTAGATTTTTTTTTTGTCATTTGTCCATGTGCCTTTTTGTTCCAGAGTTATTTTCCTGTTAAGTCCCCTGGAATCACTACACAGGCAGAAATCAGCAATCCCTTAGAGCCTCTGCCTTGCTAAATCATACAAGCCCTGCTCTTTCTGAGTCCTCTTGTAAGACAGATGTTGAAAGTGAACTGTGAATTTTTAGAAGTCAGGTTCCCGAGAATTCAAATTTGAATAAAATTTTCGCTTTCGATGGGCACAGTTCCATGTGGATGATAATGAATGTGTTCCTTTTGACAAGAGAGGCATCAAAGGAGCATGCAAAGACATGGCAAAAGTATCTTAAATTGCTAGTGTTTTTGGTTCAGACCAGAATGGGGAATCACAATCAAAATTTCACCATCTTCCCACCCCAAGACTCTTGCTGCAGTTAATACTCCCTGCCCTTCATCAGCAGAGCTGGGGCTCCGGTGGAGGAAGAGGAACCTTCCAACATCATCCTGGCATCAGCATGTGTGATGCTGCGATAACCCATTGCTCCCTTCTTCCCAAAGGGAATTGTGTTTAATTAGGCATTTATGAGGTGAATAAGGTTGTGGAGGCCAGAGGCAGCGATGCAGTGAATCCCATGATGAGAAATAACCCTCTTGGCAATCATTTTGTCTTTGGATTGGTGCTTAGAGTGCAGGGAAGAGAGGTTCTAAAAAGGATTTATCCAAGGAGAATGCCTGCATTAACAACATATAATAATATTAAGAGCAGCAAAGTACCAGATGCTGATACTGTTTCAGGCTAATCCCTCACTAGAGCTAATGAGAGTTTATTTAACAAGGATTGAGTAAAATGTGAGGAGGGGGAAAAAGGGATTTAAAACAGCAAGAAATCAGGTCAAAATAATGTATTACTGAAAGTACTCTATGTTACAAATTTTAGGTCTTCTGGATTACATTTGCTACTGTATCTGTTCCATCTTAGATATGCAATTTTCTTTAAAACAAGCCTTCAGTGGAAAATTTCACCATGATTTTCAATTAGGATCTTATTTCTTTAACAAAAACAAATGCTTTTATGTGTGGGGAAAAAAGAGCCAATAGCCATACTGTTTTTTTATTCTGTGTTGCAATCCCTCTCTAGGTATATATCTTACCCAGATAAAATACAGGCTTTTCATACACAGAATATGAAATGGAACACATAGGAAATAGTTATTAAGAATAGCCACATATTAAGAGAAAACAGTGGGTGAAAGAGAGTCTGTGAGGACTAGAGAAAGGTTTGTCATTGAGCGAATCAGTGGAAGTGCTTTAGAGATGGTGAGGAACTTGCACCTGGATTGACAGATGTGATATGTAAATCCCACCATGGTGGGAGATTAAGGAGAATAATGGAAGAGCTCTGACAGTTGTAACTGACTTTCATGCGATATCAAGAGGCTATAAACTGTATAAAGCAATAGGGTTATAGTTTCCAATCTTCTTAATGCTGTGCTTAATAATAGAAAAGGGCTTTCTCCCCTTCCTCCTGTCCTCAGACAAAGATTTCCTCCTTTCTCTGACCTCCGAATCACGATGAGGTCTATCAGAGGAGGCAGCAAGGAGATCAGAAGCCTCTAACTCATTTTGGAGAGGTTAGGAAATGCGTTGACCCTTTTGCTTACAGCACAGCGTTACCTGTGGAGGGCACGAGATGAGCGTTGCCCTTGGGCAGTCTTGCCTGTTCCGGGCCTTGCTCACCGTGCCAGCGGAGCAGAGCCATCGTGTTGTGCAGAGCTCCAGTGAGCTGAGCAGAAGCGCCGTGTCGGAGACCTCTCCCCCTGGAAAATGTTTGACCAGAATATTTCAAACCCGATTCCTTTAACTCTTACTCGACCCTCTTATTTGCTGCTGTGGGGCATGGAATTCCTGGAGGTTCCGTGTCCTGTCCAGTAACCCAGGCTTGGGAATGGTAGAGCATCTCAGATTAAAGTACATGCTGCTATTTTGGGCAATTTACCCAAGCTTGAAGTCTGTCTTGTGTTCGATCCTGCTCATCCAGAACGAAAGCCACATTCAGGTTTTAATTTCATAACAGGAGAAAAAAACTTAAGACTGATGCAAGGCACTCCTTTTCTCTCTGTTTTTCTTCTTCTTTTTTTTTTTTTTTAATCTCTGGCCAACAAACAAAAAATCAATGACTCCCGCAGCTCTAATTGACATTTTGATGTTAAATGAAAATGGGTCCTGATTCCAATTCAAATGGCAGCACTGGGTGATAGGCTAATTATTTTGGAATTTTAAATGCATTTAAAAGTTGATGCAGTGAAATGATTATTTTTTGTGCCATTTGCATTTTTTTTGGCTGTCTCTCTTAAATCAAACAACAGTTAAGGTAAGAGCCCTCAATCCCTAATTCTGAGTGCTGGTAACACAGTAACACCTTTACTGGTTGATATTGCACTTTCTCTCCTTAGAGAACATAAAAGGAAAGGTATTTTGAGTAGGAACAGGATATTTTAGGACATGCCCTAAAATGTAATTCCTTTCTTCTAGAGGATCTCCGAGAATTTAATTTAACATCACATCGTGTCCCTGAAGAGGAAAGTGATGTTGCTCTTCTGTGATGGTTCTGCTGTACTCAGAAGTGACTCTGAGCTCCTCCTTGCTCTGTGGAGCTGCTTTTGGCCATGCAGGGGTGCCGGGGCTGTGGGCACCCTGCAGGACGCAGTGGGACAGCCCTCTGGGAGGCTGCCCTTGTAAAATTAACATGCTTTTCTTCTCCCCCAGAATAATACATCCTCTAACGCAGAAGCAGCAGGGCATGGCAGATACCCCTGGACCAGCTGGGCTGGAGAAAACGCTAGAGTGCATCTCATACATAAGGATAGAAGCACTGTTGGGATGTGGCTGAAATGCAGCCATCACGGTGGCTCGCGCGCTGCCACCAGGAGAACGTGTCCGGTGCCCTACTCACCGCCCCGCGGCCCCAAGAGCGGCTCTGCAGTCTTTTGTGCTCTGCACAGATATGTTAAACCAAGAGACGGAGGAGGAGGGAGGGAAGTGGATGATGTGTAGCTGTCATCCCAAGGCAAGCGCTTTTCCAAGGCCTGGATTTTTGGATGGAGGGTGCTCAGCTGCCCACAGGAGCTCTCGATCCCTCACAGCGCTGAGTCCCAACTCACTGTCAGTGCTCACATCTATTTGTATTAGATTTTAAGTTGTTTTTGCCAGTGATTATTTATAGCCAGCAGTGCCAGGAGCTCTTGCAGATCATTTTCATACAGCCCTTTTGGAGGAGGTGGAAGGCTGGTTAGAAAATCTTGGGCTATTTAGATAATCCAGCAGAGACATCCTATGCATCTCCCAAAATGTTTCCCTTCCTCCCTCATTCTCATCTCTCAAACTACATTTTAGGTTGAGAAAATAATTCAAGGGAAATATTTTATACAATAAATGTAGGCTATTTTTCTCTCTTCACTTATTGCCCCTGCTATGCTTTTTTTCAGGTGCTTAAAGGATCTTTTCTTTTTATTTCTTTTTATTTCTTTTTTTCCCTTTTTGTGAATTGTCCTTGACTCAGAAATGCTTAAAATCAATGGGATATTTTTCACTGATGTTGGAAAAGACTCCACTAGAATAGATTTTGTGTGGAATATTTGTATTTTAAATCCAAGGTGCATTATTTTCAGTAGTTAAAAGAGGTGATATGTTCACTTCATGTGTGTGTGACTGGGTCAGTGGAAGCCACTAAAAGTAGCTTGATAATCTCTCCTTGACAAAGAATTCTAACAGTAGTTTTTTTTGTTGAATATTCTCGGAAAACAACTAGAGGCAAATTCCATCATATACTCAAATGAATATTCAGGGACTTTGTTTTTAAAGAATTTACTTACGTATAAGCATTAATGTATTTTACTTTTCTGGGGACAGCAATCAGAGTTAAAGTGAAAACCAAGCGTTATATGCAACAGAATCTGAGACAAATATGTAATTTGCTTTCTATATAGTTTTAGCTCAGGTTCCCAAGAAAACATGCCTTTTCTATAAGCAAAAGGTAAAACGCTTTAAGTAAATCATTATAGTAAACTCAGTCAAATAATGGGAATGGTTATGTGCAAATCAAAGCTCAGTCCTGCCTTGATTACATGAAACAATAGATTTTGTTTTTTTTATAGGGGAGGATAAAGATGTAACTAAAAATCCATCAGCAAAACAGCTGCTGCATTAAATATAATACTAAATTACACAGACTTATGGTGAAATATCACGAGCTGGAGGAGTTTGGATGAGTGTTTGATCCCTGAGATGGGATTTTGGGGATGGCTCCACGGCAGGGGACTGCTCTGCAGCTCTTGCAGTTCATCTGCACTAGGGTGGCCAGAACCGGCGTGAGGGAGGCGTGAGGCAGATAGATCCGGGCTTAGCCTGGACCCAGCACCTCGGCACAGGGGCCGCTCACGTGCAGTGATAGCTATTTCGGATGACTGTAACCCAAAATAGGCTTTGATGTGGGCCCAGTGCCTTTGGACAAGTGCAGCTGACTCTTCTTCTCTGCAATCTTTTCCTGCCAAAACGTTTCTTTCCAACCCCCCTGGATGGGCTGTTATTTTTGCTGCACTAACCCCGTCTGCGCAGCACTTGTTTGCTCTCCTGCCTTCTTCTCCTCCTCCTCCTCCCGACCACCCTGTCCCTGCCTGTTGATGCTGTTGCCTGGTGACTGCTCTGTGATGGACACCTTGGGCAGCGATGATTTAAACAGCCCAAATTTCCTTTGGAGAGCAGCGATCGTTATTGCGATGTGACAAGTGGTGACAGCTACGACACCGAGGCACTACAGCGAGGCGTTCGTAGAGCAATTCCTAAATATATAAATAAATAAATAGAAGAATAATCCTGTGAAGAAATGCACGGGATGAGCGTGCGGGGGAGGCGCACGGCGTGGGCAGCAGCATCGCCCTTGGGAAAAGGAGCAACAGGGAGCCTCCGCTCTCAGGCAGGGCTCCAGTCGGCTCCCCTTGCTGCCGTTCCTGACATTTTCCAGGCAGAGCAGACAAGCAGAAGTGTAAACACACAGGGTAGAATCGGGAATGGGAAACGCATTGGTTGTACGTTGGCATCGCCTGCTTTAGAGCAGTGTGTATCGCATCGTGCTGCGGGGACTGTCGGGCTCTGGCCCCCTCGGTCTTCCTGATGAATCCAGGAGACACCAAATATTAAGAACCTGACTTAGCTTTGTTGTAAATCCAGGGAAAATCATGGCTTATCCCAAGCTGTTTGTCATCTTCTTTGGCTCTAATTAAGTGGTGGCGCTTTGCAGCCTGCTAGTGAAGGCTGCTCTGGTGTGTTCTGTGCAGCGTGTGAGCTGCTCAGGATGGAGCAGAAAGGGAAGTGTTATCAAAGTGCAGCGTCACGGCTGCCGAGCAGGGGTTGGGCATGCCCTGTTTGACTGCAGAACCAGAGTTCTGTATTCAGCCGCCACACTGCTTGGAAGAACTCAATCTACAACCTGCGTGTTGCATTTGTAATCCTTGTCCTTGCAGGACAAAAATCGAAAACATGATCAGATGCAGCTTAAAACCTATATAAACCAGAACACTAAGAAGGAGTGGATCACTTACAAAAATATCTTCCTTTTTTTTATTGAATGTTCAGAACTGGCCAATTCTGCAACAGTTTGAATGCAGCTTTGTGGATTTAATTATTAAAGTTTCTGTAGGGCAGGTTCCTGTGTCTCTTCCCTCCTAATCTTGTCTCAAAAACATTCTGATAAAGCATCGTTTCCCTTTCCCCAGCTTACTTTGACTTTGCTCCTTGAATTAATCTTTGCTCCAGAATTAGACCCTGTGTCTGTATTGCAACAAGCTGCTTGGATAACCTGGCCTGCGAACCACATGGACACGATCTCAGTTGAGGTCTAACAAAACTCAGCACCCTGTACCCAGCTAGCTGGAGCTGCCATACGTGGCAAAGCTCCGTTGAGCTGATTCCTGCAGCCAACACGTCTCATCTGCTCCCCATGTTTGTGCATGGAAACCTTGGCTAGGCCATGTCTGACTCTGCTTCTGCAGGACTCTTAGTTTCTCTGAAGGACTTTAGAGCTGTCACCATCCAGGACTCATCAGATCCAGTGGAGCAAATAACTCTCTTCTTGGTTTGGTGCAGTCTGTGTATGGATTGTCCATGGATCTAGATGGAGGAAATGAATGTATCTGGTCTTTCCCGCTTGCTTCTTGGGCTCTGCTTTTCATCCTTTTCCTGAATTAGCATGAATTGCATTTTTGGCATTCTTCTAGCCTAGAGTTAACTAAGGATATTCTGCTGAGGTTTCTCTGAACTTTTTAAGTGATGCTAAGTGGACCAAATTTTTCCAGAAAATGTCTGTGCACTGGATTATCTGCCTATGCATTAGGGGGTGCTCATCTGTTTTTAAACTGCTGTCAGTGCCTGTGCTTGGTACAGCAGAACTGACTTTACTCAGTGCTCTTCCCGTTCTTAGGCAAGCCTATCAGTGAGGCATCTGAATGCTGCCTTTAAAGGGAAATAAGAAACCAACCCCAAACCACATTACTAACATCCTTCCAAAAAGTATTAGGAAATCACCAGTGCTCCTGTCAGATTAAAAGAGGAGAGAGAGATGCACACAAGCTTATAGAGAAGAGGATTTAATTGCCTGTATTTGTCTGTCCCCATCATAACTACATGACCAAAGCCAAGAGTTACTCTGTGGTCAGATGCAGACCACATCTCTATTCCATGTCTATTCCTTTCTAACTCCCAGCTGTTCAAAGACCAGGTGACAAAAAAGAAGCATTTTTGGGAGATACTAAAGTCTGGCAAGGTGAGTTTTGGTGACTTCTGTGAGCAAGCAGGGCAGAGAGAGATCTAATGAGGAATGGACAACATTGTGCAAAGGAATCAGTGCTTCAGTATGAAATGTTATTTGAGAAATATTTACTTAATCCTTTCTACAGAGAGCATTTTGCTTGAGTAAGGACACACTATACATTAAACAGATGGAGATCTTTGGAAAGAGTTCAGAGAAGAGAAGGATGTCTAAAATTTGGTGCTTTTGCTTAAATATGTGGAATTCTGAATGCAGATGATAGGATATGAATTAGATTTTAACACATTAGTAAATTTGTCCTGTAATAAGTTGATCAGCTGATCCAGAAATACAGCTCAAATTATGCATTTGCAGCTGCTAGAAGATGGAAATACTTCATAATAGAAATACTTAGTATAATGAGATATGGGAAATGTGTACAGTAACATCAGTCTATCATAAAAAAAGGACAGAAAAGGAGAGGCAGGTGACATACAGTTTTAAATGTTCACCTACTATGTTGAGTTTGCAAAGGACAGATGATGTCAGTAAAAACTCCACTGAAACACATATGGCATTAAGCATGAGTATATATAGCCACCTGGGGAAAGAATGTCGACAGAATAATTTTCCATTTGAAAACACAGTTTAGTCAAAATCAGAAAATTTCTTGGGGGCATGTCTTACATAATGACATTTACTACACTGAAAAATCAAGCAAAATTGTCTGCATTATGATAGTGTCAAAAACTGTAGTGAGAAGTATTCCCTGATGATTTTTGCTTTAGTACCAAGATTATGGCAAGATAGCAAGATATGTTATGTCATGGACACATCTTTTATCCTGAGTATATAAGAGTATGTAGTGTATATGGGATACAAGGTGATGCTTAACCTCATTCCCAAGGCTGTAAAAGTTCATTGTTCCTCTTTCCTGCTCAACCTTCCCTCCTGGGAAATAGGGCATACAAACAGATGGATCCTGTCTCCCTCATGAAGAGATTTTATTTCCAACTGTCTTCTCTTTCCATATGTCTCCTTAGTGGCACAGTGGACGTTGCTGACGGATTTTTGCTGAAGCTATCCTAGCAAGTTCTTTGGCCTATAACTGCAGGGAGAAATCAGGCAGATGGTCTTAAAGACAATACAGTCCTTCCTGAGATGATACTCGTGAGAATTTAATCCTTAAAAGCCCTGAAGTGGCAGAAACTATATCTCTATCTATGTTTTAATTAATATCTAATGTTCTGACATTATTAAAATGAAATGTCTTGGTGTTATTGAATGTAAGCTGGAAAAAAAAAGGTTTCATGATATTCGTTTTTGTTGGAAATTTCACAAGCTTGCATTTCTTCTTGTGTGGGACAGAAACTAAATTCCAATTTGTCTGAATCTCTCATACAACAGAAATGCTGTCTCCTAACTATTCGGATACAGAATGTATCTCAGAAGGTGTTTTTCTAGTGAACATCAGCAATTTTTGCTTTCTATAAAATGATCCTCAGTGGCTGCTATAAAGTTAGGGCAAAAATAACTTGAATGCCACTATTTCTTTTTGTTCCTGAAACAATCTTGGCTTTACTGAGGACAGCTCTGTAGAAAGTTGGAAATGTGGCAACTCAGCCATTTCTTAACCAGCCAGAAGCTCAAAGAAGAGATTGCAATTTGAAAGCTCTAAGAGCTATTTTTTGCTGTTCCGTGCCCTTTCACTCCTGAGCAGATTGACAGGTGAGGTCCTAACAAATGTGATTTTCACCTGCCCTTCCAAAGGTGTTGATCACTGGTGTTATTTTGAAGGCAGGCAAAGAGATGTCACATCCCTGATAACACCAAATCTTTGACAATGTTCCTTTTACAGTACTGGAAATTATACTAGGTAGTTTTTGGAAAACAGAGAAATATTTGATTCCTGGCCCAAAGAACTGACAATTGTGTATTTAGATGTGATTCAGGAGGCAGATGTAACCACTTGGCTGAAGAAACAGGTGCAAGAATTGCTCTGGATTGCAGGGGCATCAGATAATGTGATTGCAACGGTCTCCTGCTTAGGCAGGAGATGACTAGATAATTGGTGTTTCCTTAATGTGTGAACAAGCAGCAAGAAGTAGCAGATGAATGAGGTTTACAAATAGATTGATCAAGTGATCACTCAATTCAGGCTGGTAATTAATTAATTATTTTTGTGTCTATGTATGATTTGGTGTGTGATAATGAATATTTAAAAAGAAGACCAACAAGACATAGCCCCACACATGCAGAAATATGCACAAGATTGACATTTCAGTGAAGTGAAAAAGAGCAGGAGGCAGTTTGCTGTTGCAGGTCACTGTTAAGGTGTAAACCAGCTAGTTCAGCCCTGGTAGGACTAAGGACCCAGCTGGCTCTCATTCTTGCCTTGCCAGGTGGAAGGAATGAGTGATTCATGAGGAGGAGGAGATAAGAGGACCAAGAGGGAAAGGGAGAGTCTCTCAGGAGGCTGGAGGAAGTATTCTTTAGAAGAGCTGCCAATTAGGCATATAGGAACAAATTTGTTTTTGTGTAGAGAAGTTGACCTGTGGTTGCTGGTAAACTCTGAAAAAAGTTGATCATAACTGGAGTGTTGAGCAATTTCTTAAAGGAAGGAAAAAAGGAAAAAGTGTGGCCTGGAGTGTTCCTTGCCTGAGAGGAGAAGCTAAGGATGAAGTGTGCCCAAAGCAGGTAGGAAACCTCTCTGTTAGGGAGTGTTAATTGGAGAATGAGGAAAAACTTGGCAAAGCGGAGGGTGGAGGAGGCTGTGAAAGCAGTGTGTGTAAAAATGGTGTTGGGAAAGCCTGGATGATGGAATGTGAAGCTGAAGTTACTGATAGAGCAGAAGAGCATGGTGCTGCCCTTCTGGATTTGTGGGATGTGACCCTTAGAAGGGAAGAGCAGGCAACAGAAAAGGAGGAACCAAGGCGGGGGTTAATGAGCTGGTTTAATGTAATTAGAGCAATTCATTAAAAGAGTAGTTTTTAGCTCCAAAATAACCTAAGAGGAGGCCTTGAAAAGGCAAGAGCATTGCCCACTGCCAGTCTGACAAAGTTTGATGGACTTCAAACAGAAAGGAATGCATAAGCTTTTAAAAAGGATTTTTTTTTCTCTCCTTTTTCTTCTGGGGGATTTTTCAATCAAGCAATGTGGCTTGTAGCAGAGGCAAAAAAATGAAAAGCCAGTTTTAAAATAAATGAAGCTTTAGTATGTGCTGGTGAGCTTTATTTTGTTGGTGAAATAGTGTGGAGGAGGTCTGATTTGTTGACTTGTAAAAGGGAAACAAAATGGTGTATTTTAGCATTGCTACCTGGAACTTAATATTGAGTGGCAGAGGTGTCTACTGTGGAAGGGCTGGAATGGAAGAGGGTACCTAAAGGTGACTTCCTGCTCTGTGACTTACCTTGCACATATGGCACTGCTCATTACCAGCATCTCCATGCGACAGTCCTTGGGGATCCCCCAGGCACCTGTGGGGGTTCAAAACTTGAGTCTGATTTAACTGTCTGGCTCTGCTTGGAGTCACCGATGTAATATGTGAAAAAGACCTTAAAAACTTAAGTAATTACACAGATTGGTGTTGAGACACTTTGCCAGAAAAGATATATTGTGTTTACTTCTTTGCTATTTGACAGGACAGAGGCTTTGTGGTTTGTGGAGAAATAAGCTTTTCTAGCTGGAAAGCTGCAGCCTGGGGTTGAGGAAGGCTCAGAAAAAAGCGAAATGCCTGGGAGGTGACTAATGGCTCTAGCCCAGCAGCTCCTGTCTTTAGGAGGGTGATGTAAATGTAGGCTGGGGGTGTTTAGCCCCTCCTGTGTTGTCTTGACAAAATTTAACATGGACAAGGGATTCCCCTGGTCTTAGTGAGATGGACTGAGAGGTGAATTTTTGCCTTTCAAGCATGCAGCTGGATTTGGCAATGCAATTCCTGCAGAATATTTTCATCCCATCTTGCACTTGAGGCTTGGACCTGAGTTGTAGTAAATTGCTGCTACTCAGCTGAACAATGACCATGTTTGCTGTACTCCTGGCTAGCAGCAGGGCTGAGGTAACTGTATTTACCTTGGCCTATGCTGTGGGGCTGTTAATTGAGTTTTCTTTCAAGATGGGGAGCCCTTATGTGGCAGCAACCACAGAATGGCTAATGTGGGGCTACTCATCAAGTTGTAGTAGTGTGAGCTGCTTAATTTAAATCCTTAGACTTTTCCAGCTGAAGCTTTCATATATCTGCCTACGGAAACCTGCACTAAGAAATTGCTTCTCGTGTCCTTAAGCTGTTGGCAGCCTGTGGCAAAGGGTTGAATTTAAATGTCTGAGTATTTTATAAGAGGCATTAAACAGCTTCTAGCACCTGATTCCAAGAATGTCTCATCTCAAAGGGGCCAGGAGTCTGTAGCCTCACCAAAAATTACAAAACCTGTTATCTGCTGCTGGCTGCCTCTGGCTTCTGAGAGGTGGGTTATTCCATTCCCATTGATATTTTTCTCGCTTCATTCATGTGTATAAGTTCTCTAACTTATGAAGGTAAAGTACAGTTTGGCCTCCTTCCCTTGAAGATCTGCCAACACCCACATTAACCCACAAGTATCTTCTTTCTAGCCAATGTTTTGGCAGAAGACCTTCTGTTTAGATACTGCGTATTCCCTTCTGAAGAGTAAAGCAGAAAGGTCTTGCAGCACTGTTCATAATTCTACTTACATTTTCAAATATGTGCTTTGAGGCCCAAAGGATCTTTAGTAGCTTTCCCACATGGTTTCTCATTTGATGTGAAAAGAATTTTTTTCTAGTTTTTCTTTAGTGGACACTGGTATGTCTGTCTCTTCCTGTGTGCGTGTTTTTTGGGAAGGGAGGAAAGCGGGGGAGAGGGCAGGTTGTTCTTTAGCAGGTATGTATTTAGCTTGGTCTGGTTATTAGTGTAGTCTGGTCCTTGGAATGTTTGTGCCAAGTGAAAGGCAGTGAGGATGGCTCCTTGGTTGATAACAGATGGGTATTTTTTAACCCAGCCACCCCTTCCTCCATGTGGTACACCAGCACTCTGAGTGTCAAAATGCATGTGGTATCTCCAACCCATACTTTAGAGAATGACAAGTCACATCTTCGCAGAAGATGAAGGTGATATAGCTTTCTAATGCGGTTCAGGCACGGCATTTCCATGGTCCACAGCATTGCACGGCTGATGGTGCAGCTACTCTAGGTACCTTGGTTGTAATAATAATCTGTCTACTTATAGCTGATCTACTGGGAGAGCTTATCATACACAACAGTGCTCTGCAGCTGTAGCAGGGAGCATTAGTTGCTGTGCCAGTATAAGCTCTTGGACTAACCTGGAAATCATTTTTAGAAACAAATTGATTTGGGGCTTGTTATTTCTCTTCTGGGCTTTGAGGATTTCCAGGCTGCTTTCTGCCATCAGAAAGATGAGAAAGAGCAGATAGACTATCTGTTTGGCTTTGATCATGCTGGGATGAAGGGACCATCTTCGCAGGAAGTCTGGGATGCTATTTTGCACTGCAGTTTTGCTGAGGTGCAAGGCTTTCCTAGCCATCCTCTCTTAAGATTAGAAATGGACTTGAGTGGTTAGTTCTTGTCTTGCCTTTAACACACTTTAAATAAACCTGAAGTATATATTTTGGAGCAGAATTGCAGCATTTTAAGATATGGGGCAAGATGCTTATTCACACTCGCTTGTTCTACCCACGCTCGCTTATCAGAAATTAAATGCTCCTGCAGTCCCATTGTGCAAAGCTGGGATGCAAAGAAATGTGCCAAAGTCTTGGTAAGACTCCACTGGTTGTCAGTCCATGGTCTTGCTGAATAGTGTTTCCCAGTGGGTATATGCAGGAGGTGGTTCTGTCTGTGCCCCAGCTAGCTGTAACCTGCTATTGACACCACTTCTGTTCCCTCACACAGAAAGTAAATTGTAGTTGGAATGAAATATTTTGCTAATTAAAAAATGTTAAATGATCTCCATCTACCTTCTCCCTAGTGAATAATGCAATTGAATTATCATTAGAGCTTGTACAGAACCTTTGATAACAATGGAACTATTTGTATTAAATTCAACCTTAGTTTTTTTATTCAACCAAGTCCCATCATTGTGTTCATTGTCCTTTGAAGTCATAGGAAGCTTCCCTCTCCTGCTATTCTCTTGATTTATTTCAGCCCCAACACACAGCTGCTAAGTTCTTGTTAAATTTGTTTCTGCACAAAAGAACTAAGCTGAGAGAGTCCCTTTTAAATGAAAGACATAAAGCAGTTAAGGTTCCATTCATTTGCTTGTATCTATTTGCTGCATCTAGAGAGCTATTGTCATGCATGCAGTCCTGCAAAATAATACTAATAAAAATAATAATTTGCTGGGAGTCTGCTGTCAATAGCAACAATCTAAAGAGAACTCAAGCCTGGAGAGAGAGTGATGGAATTTCAGCTCTGCTGCTAAACTTTAATGCTATATGCAGAAAGCTGTTGCAGAAGAGAGAGAGAGAGAGAGGAACTGGAGAGATCTGTGCAGTCACTGAGGTCAGGTCATAGTGTGGTGTCACTGGGAATCCTTCCACTCTGGATTGGATCCTTTTAATGGGAATACAAAGGCTGAAGAGTGCTGCTGTAAGGGCTGGTAATCACTGAGCAAGATGTGACTCCTAAATTTCTGCCATTCCCCAGGAAATCCTTTTCACTTGTTTTGAATTGGGTTGAGATTGGCATAACTGTTGATGTCTGCTCTGTAAGAGTTGTGCTTGTCTAAGCTGGGCAGTTGGCCTGGTACCTAGGGGAGGTTTTCCTGGCTTAGGTGAGCTAAAGCAAACAGAATTGCAGGTCTACTGAAAAGTCGAGTGGTTTAAAATGCTTTATTTCTGTGTTGGCTTCTTTGGAAAACCAAGTATAGAAGAGCTTGGTGGGTGGGACTAGTTTTCTTTCTGTGATAAAGGCAGATTAATCTTAACGCTGGCTAAAATCGCATCCATTTTTCCCCTGGTAAATGAACCATAAGACACATTGTTAGAAGTGAGCCTCTGTAATGACTGTGGTTAATATTTTAGAGCCATTTTCTCAGTGGATCAGAGCTTAGGCTTGGGTATGTGAAAATGAGCAGTATATGCTATGCATTAGCTTGATTTTTATTCATTTTCAACTCAAGAGTGTTTTCCTCTTCCCTTATGCTGATTTGAGAGTACCTGCACTCTATTCTCTTCTGCAGAGCAAGGGATTTGCATACCATTACATCCCCTGATATGTGTGTAGTTACTTGGAGTGCAGCCTGGTAGGCAGGAGCAAGGTAGGGCAGTCCACGTGCTTGTGGGGCTGAGCTGAGGCTTGGGAAACCTCTATTCAGTTGTCCTCTCTTGCACCTACTTGATTACTCTAAGGAAAATCCCTTTGCCTCAACTTCCTGAACTGTAACATTCCTATTAAAAACTGTCCTGCCTCTCCTGGGACTCGAGAATCAAAATGTCTTTAAAGGTTCTGCTATTCTGAAGTATCCTCTAATATCCTGTTACAAAAAGACTAAGGTGGAATGGGGAAAAGGTCTTTTGAAGTCTTGTGGCAAAGCATTTATTCAGCTCATATGTAGTTCTTACCACAGGTTCATTTGGGAGGTTGCTCCCTTTCCCTTGGTTTTTGTGTGTTTGGAGCATGCCTGTTGAATTAGATAAGGACCATTTCATTGGAGGGTAATTCCATGAAGTCCATTGGTGCTATTGCTTCTGCTGCCCTGACTTGGGTCTGCTTCTTCCCTGCCTGAGGCAGGGGTGAAGGATGCACTTCTGGAGCAAGGGAGAAGGTGGCACTGCAGCAGGGGATGGAGACTGGTGGTGAGGAGGCCATGCTCTTGGTGTGATGCGGCTGTTAAGTTTTGCAGCCTGAGTACTTCCAGGGATTATGCTGAAGGTTATTCAGTGGAAACTCTAGCATGATTCCTTCTTGAGGTGGTGTTACCAGTCGCCTTGCTGTAAAGCACCTTTGAGCCCCAGGCTATGTATATCAAGACTTTATCCCTTTCTTAAACAATTGCCAGGTAAAGGGTAGATATTGTCCCAGGACTCTTGGCCAAATCCCTCTGGTACTGTCCAGCGCTGTGGGACAGTGCCAGAAATGATCGGTATCTTGGTCTCTGCTCTGCTTGCAGTGCACTTTGTAGGACTATTTATGCCTGATTCCCACTTTTGTCCTCCTGAAAGGAAAGCTAAATTCCAGGCTGGACATTTCTGCTGTTAAAGCCTTGTCTTGGTCTGACAGCCTGGGTTTCCTTGGCTAAGAGAGAGAGAGGTATAAACCAGAGCAGCAGAGAGAACTAGGCAGAGCTTAAGGATAGCCTGACCCTGTCACTCTTCCTTGCTGTCTGCTGAGGTGCTACTTGCGAGTACTGAAACAAATGAGTAGCCTGGGTGGCTGAGAAACTGCACTGTGAATGTGAGGCTCAGAAATGGAGTTTGGGACAACTCATGCTGTAGGTATCGTCTTTATTCGAGGTTGAGAAGTTGGTAAGGTAAACGTGACTGATGCTAAAAAAATAATTGGGTATGGTAATACACTTTTAAAAGCTCTTACTAGTAAAGATTAAGCTGCTAATATTGTAATTTTCAATCAAGTAATGTTCCCTGTGTGTGCATTTTATCTTGCATTTCACCTAAATTAGGGAAATGATTTATGTTATCAGTTTCACTTTTTGAGTCTTGGCACCAGGACTGCTACGTGTAGGCTATGAAGCATATTTAAGCAGTTTCCTATATGTTTTTTCTTCAACTTTGTTAGCAAGAAAGTATTTTTAATCACATTCTTTGGGAAAATAAGCTGCTAAATGTTTTGATTCTGTGATTATAACCAATAACACTAAACAATTGTTTCTACAAATCTGTATTTTATACATGCTGAAAAAATGAGAGGTGGAAGCTGTCATTCCTGCTATCTGCCCTTTTGAGAAGTCAGCTTGTGTCCCCCCACAAAAGGCAGTGGGTGAAAAGCCCTTATCAGTTTGGCACTTTCTAGCATTATGTGAGGAAAAAGTGAGTGCTGTGAAGGTTCATGAAAGGATAAAGGAACTTAGAAATTTAATGGAAAGAATTAGAAGGTACCTTCACAACAGCTAGTTGCTGACAGGATCTGATTTTGTGTCTTTGTTATGGGGAGTCTCCAGGGTTTCTGCTGGGACTCTCTGCTTTGCCTGTGCCCCACTTTGTAGCTGCCACACTGCAGTGTTACAGCAAAAGAAACCCACCTTTTTATTTATGAATTTCTGAGGAAAAAAATGTCAGCACCATCTATTGGGGAAAAAGAGGTATTGGTTTCTTTGCTGATTTGAATATGCAATATTCTGTAACTTTATCTTTTTTGATTTCTAGCTTTTTCACTTTAGAGTGAAAATATGCCTCAGCAACCTGCTCTTTTCTTCACTTATAGCTTGGAGTTTTTGCTTGGAGAGATGGACTTTGTTTCTGAAATGCACTCAAGAAATGCAGTGAACCATCTAAAAGGGGGCAAGCAGACAAAGATTCAGATGTCAGAATGGTACCTTGGCTGAGGCAGGTTCTGTCACATCAATAGGACAAGAGCGGCAGCAGAGAAACAATTTGCAGCCGGGGAGATAGAGGCACATCTACTGCCTTGAGTCAATCTAGACTAGTGTGTCTGAGAAATTTGGGTGTAGAATGGGATATTTGACCTTCTTGATCTCTTTAGGACAAAGAAAACTATAGCTCAAAGAAATTTGTTTCTATTTAGTTAAAAACTGATTTCCAGACCTTTCTCTGTTGAGAATTATTTAGGAAAGTACTTATGATCTCAAGTCATTTAAGGACAGATGTGGTTGGGTTATGAATCCTACTGATTATAGACCTTGTTAGGTCATTTCAGGGATAATTCATCTGTGTAGTCTCTATTGAAATATCTAGTGTGATTATATCCTAATTTTCATGTTTTCTGTTATACCATGTATCTTTGTCCTGCATTCTTGCACATTTTTTTCCACTGTCCTCTACCTCTGCATCACAGGTGTTTTGGGTTTCTTGCACTCCTTCAGTATGTAATTTCTTGCCATGAGGACCATGCATGCATGTTCAAGTCACTTTTGATGATAGGAAGATGTCTTAAAGACAGCAAGAGTAGTATTTCAAATCAGCAAAACCTGTTCCCTGCTGCTGTGGGGAACTCTTGTGACCTACTCACGGATAAACTGATATCTTGAAAACTGACTACTAGTTTTAAATCCTGCAGTGCCTGGAGGATACTTCAAAAAAATCTTTCTCTTTTTTATTGAAAGAAAAAAAATCCCTTAATGCCCAACCTAATCATACTTAAGTTTTATTTACTCATTTGCTTTTAATTCACATTACTTTTCACACTGGTATTTGTACTACCTTCCAATATTTAGAAATGAAAGTCCTGTCCCTCTGTAATCTCTATTTTACTTGGTAAACATGCAAAGGTGTTTTTATAGCATGATCAAATGATTGCAAAAGATAGAGTATTATAAGAAGTTAAAGCCATACGGGTAACTAAACTGCTAGATGTTTAAAAAGTTGGGCAATTA
The DNA here is from genome assembly GCA_013389825.1 of Crypturellus undulatus. Classification (NCBI taxonomy): domain Eukaryota; kingdom Metazoa; phylum Chordata; class Aves; order Tinamiformes; family Tinamidae; genus Crypturellus; species Crypturellus undulatus. Next base: position 308,195 of record VWPW01032680.1, on the reverse strand, counting down.
CTTGTCTAGGCTCCCTGAATAGTTATTGCAAAAACTCCAGAGGTTGATTTATCCCTCCTATCATAAACACACATTCTAGTGGCTTCCTCCATAGGTGGAGAGGAGCTGGATTTCAAAAAATTAATTGCCTATTTTGGGGATGGCTTACTATTCAGACAGCTAGATGGATGCCACTGACACTACAGGAGGGATTAAATATGAGGGAGGGAGAATACACGCAGCTGTATTACCTTTGGGAACGTGGTCTGGTTACACATACCAAGGGTTATCAGACCTCTGCAGACAGTGCAAGCTGGGCAGCTTTGGCTTTGGTCCCAATAGCTGATGCAGGTGGGGAGGAATTGCAAGGCTCCTGAAATGCAAGCTGCAGAATTTCTTATGCACCGACAACCTCTGAAGCTCTCTTCAGTCCAGCTTTAAGTGATCTGAGTGACAAGGCTCCCCATGTGTGTCCCTAGGGAGGTGTGCGCTCAGGCTAATTGATTGACCCATTAGCAAAGCAAATTTTTTTTTGCTCTTCTGCCAAAATTTTCCTTCTGCTTAATTTCAAGCCATCACTCTTAGTTATGCCCCCAGTGAGCCTGCCTGAGCTGCCCCTACCACGCTATGGCTTTATTGATCTTGGCTCTGCATAGGTGAGTCTTAAATGACAGGACCTAGTTCTGGCAGCACAAGTGAAGTGATGGCACTGGGGAGACTTTTCTTCTTGGCTGCCTTTGAGCCAGAGGAGCACAGTGGAAGAGTTTGGCATTGCTCAGTAACCTTTCTCAATGGTCACAAGGAGGAACAGTGACCTTTGAGCCCTTCCCAAGTCTTCAGATGCTTCAGCTTGCTCAGAGGGGATGCATGTGGATGCTGCAATGGCAAATATCTGGGTGTCAAGCCAGGTGTCCTGAAATCAGAAACCACCTCCTGAAATGCTTCTGGAAGTGGATGAGCTGATGGCATCAGTGGCTGTGGAAGCTGCCTGGGGAGTCAAGAGCTGCAGTGCAGAAAAGACACTACATACAGNCAGGTGTCCTGAAATCAGAAACCACCTCCTGAAATGCTTCTGGAAGTGGATGAGCTGATGGCATCAACGGCTGTGGAAGCTGCCTGGGGTAGAAAAGGCAATACATACAGTGGGGTTAGATCTGCCTTGTGCTGAGACCATCTCACCAGCAGCTTTGTTCTGGAGAACTTACTGTGCTGCCAGGGAGGTGGCTCTGGTTGCTGGCTGAACAGGAAATAAATTGCTGGTACTGCTGGATTTCCAAATTTCTTTTCACATGCCCTTTTCATTTTATCATGGATGCAGAAACATTCCTTTACTAGAGATGGGGAGAGAGGGAGTAGTATTTTGGTGAGTTTTAATTCGGGGACCTTTTGGAAGGCATTTTGGGCAGTCTGCTTTGTAGGGACCATGAAAGCTGCCTGCCAACATTTCTCCCCTGAGCTCCTAGGAAAACAGATCAACAGAATTGTGGAAGGGCTATCTTTATAACAATTAAAAATAAAGCACTGATACAATTGTTTTGCATTTAGGGAAAGTGAGGAGCATGTGTAGGTCTGTATACGTTACAAAGTTATCCTTTGTGTGTGGGGAAAACAGCTTATTTGTCTGAGCTATTATTTCTCCCATTGAATCTCCTGAACCAGTAGCACAAAATCATGCAGTTTTGAAGGCCTAGGCAGTATGGAATACTTAAAAACTGAGGTACCCAAGCCCCTTGTTTAGGGTACAAAGCCCAGCCATGCCAAGGAAGCTGTGAGAAGCTATGCCCAGAAAGCTGCTGCTGCTGCAGTGCTAGTGAACACTGAACTTCATGTGTGCCCAGAGGCTGCCTGTAAAGTGTACTAATAAATGTGAGCTCTGCACTTTTCTGTTGTGACTGCAAAAGTCAAACTAATTACTTCCCAATCAGAGCAAGGCTGTGGAGGCTTCCTCCCTTCTTCTCTGTCCCTTTTATTTTTGTGTTGTTTTACCAAGCATGTAAATGCAGGGATGATTAATTGCCTTGCTGGCCCGATTCTGTCTGTACATGGGATCTGCTTATATCAAAATGCTTTGGCCCAAATGACTAAAGTGTGTCAAGTTGTGGTGATTAAAGAATTATAAAACATTTTCTGAACATCCTATTCTCAACTCATTGTGACTTTGGATAGAAGCCCAGACAAGAGAGAGGCAGTGAGAAAAGGGAAAAATAAAAAGGAATAAATTTTGTGAAAGAAATTTGTGCAATATTTTGCTCCCCTTTCATCAAGAAGAAGAGATTGATAACAAACATTAGTGAGACAAAATTAGTGATTTGTATAGATTCCCAGGTGGACAAGTATAACATTAATAAAATATTATAGCCTGCTCTATCACAGAACCATTGTACTGATCATAAAATGAAAAGGTTTATATATAGAGAGAGAGGAGGAGAGAGAGAAAGAGAGACTGGAGTATGTTTATAGTATGGATGGAGGCATCTCATTTGCTGCTCATAGAATAAAATCCTGAAATAGTGAAGAAGTGCTTAACTTTCAGCTAATGCTGTGGACGGTGACTTTGGGTGAGGATATACCTGGCGAGTTCTCTTATTTTGCATGTCAAAGCAAACTTCTTAGGTGCTGGTGAAATGACTTAGCCACCAGTGCTTTAAAAGCAGGGGCAGTTCCCCTGTGCTTGGCAGGGCAGCTGTGTGCCCTGGACTCAGGATAGGTGTTAGCATGGTGTGGCCCATCAGAGTTAACAGGTTCAGTGTTTCCTTCCTATTGCACTAGACTTGGATCACCCAGGTGCCAGACATACCAGGTACTCTGTTCACTGCCTTTCTTGGCCTTGCTAGAAGTGAAAGCAGCCCCTTGCTTGCTCTAGTTTACTGCAAATATCTCCTCGTTTTATGGCCTCCAGAGTGGAGGAAGAGCAGGGATGAATTTCACGGATTGACACCATTCTCTGCTGTCCTGGTGAGTGCCTTGGCCAAATTACCGGAGGAGAAGACGACCAAGTGTCTGACTGCCAGGCGTAGCTCTTCTGTGTCCTTCAGAGCTATCCTTAGGGTAATGTAGGATATTGGATTTAGCACCGAAGTAAAAAAGAGGCACATGTGTTGTATTTAGGCATCAATTTCTGATTAGTTTCATTTTTCACTCTTCAGTGTGGTAAACAAATGTTTATGCTGGGCATATGCTTTCCTTTAAGCTATGCAGAATGGCTGAACTGCTGTTTTAGTTATTTTCAGTGCTTTAAAAAGTATGCTGAAATGTTGAACAAATATATTTCAGTCTAAAATTCCCCTTTGGAGTTTTTGTTTGTTTGAAGCTAACACTTGTCAAAATCATGTTTTGAGCACTATGGTTTGGTCATATGAAATGAAGTAAAAACTTAAACACTTTGTTTTAGCTAAATCTAATTTCAGATTTTGGTAAGCAGAAAAATGTTCTCCAACTCCTATTACATTTTTTTGCCAAGTCTGTCATCTCCCTTGCTATCTGCGCCCTCCCCCCCCATTTTCTATCTCTTTCTCAATTGAAATATTTAAGAAATAGTAAATGCAAGAGTCCCAATTTCCCTTTCTTCCTGTGCTGTCCACACACACTTTAAAGGTTGCTTCAAAATGCAATATGCAGAAACTTATTTTTTGAAACAAACAAGGTCAAAGGAAAACTCAGCATAGAAATCAAATACATCAAAATTCAATCAAATTTCAATAAACACTTTCAGAGAAGGATTATTTTTCTCCCTGTCATGTCTTTTCTTGGGGAAAAAAGAAAGCCATAGGTTGTCTGACCAAGTGTCATTAGTAATAACAAAGTGGCCTATCACGAGGGAAAAGAATATTGATACTTTGCTTAATTTCCACTCTTGTGCTTGTCCTTTGAGTCAGAAGATGGATTAATGATTGATGCCTCCAAGGTTGGTACTTGGGATGCCTTAGTTCAATTTCCTACCCCATTATAGTGTTCCCATTTGGGATTAACCTAATTTCTCAACCTGAGTTGTTTTAACAGCAGCTTATACAGCAAGGTGGAGTTTCTTCAGGTTTCCGAATCATATGGAAAGCAGTGTGGCATCTGGCTCTGGCAGGTTATATTTACTTTTTGGTCTGTTCTCATAAACTAGTCTTTAGTGACCGCCGTGTGCCCTCTTGTGCTTTGAGTTCCCTCTGATTTACAGCTATCATCTGCTGTGTACTTTAGAGAGTCAGCTGAGGGAGGATGTTGGAGGACCATGTATTTCTGTACATTTGCAGCTTCTCCTGAGCAGGTGCTGTGGGTAGCAGTATTAAAATTAATCTCTGAATGCTATGGGGAGAGTTGTCCAGTCCTGCCCTTGATAATGGGTTGAGTTGGATCTAAAACTACCAAAGAGAAGTATAATGGTGGAGAAAAATCTGTAGAACTGTTCAGCTTTGAAAGAAGACTGTCACCATGTCCTTCATGCTTTTTCCTCTGCCAAGTGATGTATTCTGGCAGACCAAGTGGTCACACATCCCTAAAAAGTGGGGGAACAGTTGTTTCATGGAAAGAAACTGGGATATAAGTAGGGCACCTGGTTTGGTTCATGCCTTGCTGATAGTGCTGTGCAATATCTAGTGATTTTTTTTTTTTTTCTCTTGTATTGTTTCTTTGTACCATGAGTTGCTTGAGGCAGTGGGTTTCTGTGAGGTGTTTGTTTGTGGAGTCTCTGGATTAGTGGTCTCAGCCTTGGTGGCCAGTAGACAGTAAGATGGGGAGCCATACTCCAGGCTGGCTGAAACTTCTCCTTCCTCCCATCCTGGCACTTGACTGCTTCATGTGGCTCAGTCTCATGAGTGTCACTTCCCTTGATCCAGAAGTGGGCTAGCATGGCTTTAGATGCTATGCCGTGGAGCCTATCTAGTTTTAAGAGTCCTACCCATGTACACTCCTTTAAAGAGGAAAGGGGGACCTTGGTGCAGGAAGAGTTGTAAAAACCATTATCTCCCCCAAGAAGTAAAGATTAATGTTTCAGCATGGCCTCTGCTGTTATTCAGGCTGCTTTTAAAACAGCTGTGCTAAAAATGAAACAATGGGTTGTCACATCTAAACTGCTGGAGCTGTAAAGACAGGAGAGAGGAATGGTAGATGTTTATCTCCATGTTTATACCAAGTTTGAGTGCATCAATCACTCAGTGCTATCAAGACTTGTCAAAGGAAGATAATAAGATTTATTGGTGGCTGTTGGGATAACCGACCTGGTGCATAAATATGTTACTAAAATGCTGGGGAGTCTTGATGTATCAAAATGAAATAGGCAGAAAGGTGTGCAGGCCTCCCTGCTGAAGAACAGCTGAGCTCTGTGGGAGGTCAATTCTTCATAATATGCCTGAATTACAGGAAGCTCCTGAGGGATTATGTTGCCCCCACCTTCAGGGATGGGGTGAGAGGCAGAAATGAAGGAAGCAGAGTCTTGCAATGGAGGAAGAGCAAAAGGCACAAGCAGTAAGATGTGCCATACATTTCTTGGATCCTCTGGTGTCATCAGTAGCCTGACCATGACGACCAGACTTGCAGCAGGCAGCTCTGATGTTGGTGAGGACTCAGCCAAAAAGCAGAATAGGACGAGTGTCCTGAGATGGGTTATAGTCTAACTTGTAGTTATCACTCCATCTTAATTAGCAGTAGAAACTGGGTATTCAAGGCATCTTGGTGGAAGGACAGCTGGATTTCTCTTGTTTTCTTCTAGAGGAATGCTGTCCCCATGTAACTTCACATTGTTTCCTTTTCACTGTTTGATGAGATTTGATGTTGCTCTCATTTTAAAATGAAATATACAAGCTAACATAATTTGTGTCTTGGTGTGGTTACGAGTATGTAGGTGTTGATGGTGGAAGATCAGTTCCACTTCGAAGATACCTGCCACTACCTGCCATGTGCTGCCTAAGAGAGGTCCCTGAGGTTACAGTTTTATAATTACACATTTGAACTGCCTGCTTCCCTGCAGAATGTCCCCAGAATCATAATTCAGGTTGGAGGGAACCTCAGGGGCTCTCTAGTCCAACCTGCTGCTCTGAGCCAGCTGTGAGGCCAAGTCAGCTGGGTCAGGATTTCTTTTTTTCTGGTCAGATTTCAGATCTCTGGGGACAGAGCCTCTCTGGGCATCCTGTTCTGCTTGGCTGTCTGCATGGGGAAAGCACCCTTCCCTCATACCTGGTCTAAACCTCTTGTGCTTCAGCTTAGCCCCTGTTCTCTTGTTGAAGAGCTTGGTTCATCTGGATCTGGTAGGCACAGGGGGCATCTGAGGTCATTGTTCCTGCTGCCCCTGCTCCAGGTGGGACAACCTTCTTTGTTTTCCCCTGGGATGAGTGTTCCAGACCTTAAGGCAGCTCTGTTCTGAGCAAACTCCAATTCATCAGTGTCTTTCCTGTACAGGGGTATCAAAACTCGAGGTAGCATCTAGGTGTGGCCTGATGAGTACTACTGGAGGGGAGCAATTGCCTCTGTTGGTCTCTGGCTCTGCTCCTGCTGCTCAGGCCATGGCTGCTGGGGTGTCCAGCTGGGTTGTGATCCCTTTGCTGTCTGCCAGGACCCCCCAGAGCTCCTCAGGGAGCTGTTCCCCAGCCTGCACTGGAAACTTGGGCTCTTGTATCAAGAAACAGCTTATGAATGCTACACAGTTCATGGATTGCTGAAGCTGAACATCTCCAGAAGGCCAGGTCACCTTTGAGCACCCTGAAAAAGCAGATTGGCAGCTTCTGGAACTTGGCAGGTTAACATTGTTTGAAACACAAACATAGTTTTAGAGAAAAACAAACAAAAAAAGCCTTTTGAAAAGCACTAACAGCAATGCAGTGTTCTGTGCTCAGGGTTATTTCTGACCCAGAGAGTTCTTTATTCATTCCCTTTCTCCGCTTGACAAAATGTCTTTAAAAACACATTTGATAATCCACAAAATGTCTCTTAAGTGTGTGTTAAACAGCAAAAGCTCCTTGGGATGATATACTTGCTACAGCATAATAGGAGATTATTCTTTGCATCTGCTTCTTGCCAATATTGCCTGAAAAGGAGACTATTCATGCTTCTTTTATTTTCTCAAATATGCTGTAAGATTCTGGCTTTGACTTTTTTGGAGGGGGTTAAGAAACAATCTTTCCCTTAATTGTACCTCTGAACATCTGAGCTAGGTGAGAATTACCTGGAGAGAAACCAGTGTCCTTCATTCTTGGTTGAACCAGTGCATTAGACTAATTTCACTTTAGCGGTATTAAAGCTCCATGGATGCAATATTGAACTAGGGCTTTATTTTGTAATTTTTATTTTCATTTTAATAAGACTTTTAACCATATAAAGTCCAAAAGGAATTGGTGAGTATCTCTCTTACACCNTATTGAACTAGGGCTTTATATGGTTAAAAGTCTTATTAAAATGAAAATAAAAATTACAAAATAAAGTCCAAAAGGAATTGGTGGATATCTCTTTCTTACACCCAGCATGCCACAGTTTAGCCCTGCCAAGAGTAAGGGATGAGGCTGTTCTGGTGGGAGCCCCACCTGCCCTCATGGGATACACCATGAAGCTGACAGGTTTGGCTTTCCCTTTGAATTAGCAGAAATGTCCCTGTGAAAACAGACCCCTTCTGGAATTAGAGTTGGGACCCAGGAGTAATGTACCTTAAGCTGATCATCAGAATTTCTTTCTAAAACATAGATATGTAAATAGCCTATCAAAAGCTTCTTCTCTACTGTTGATCATTTCATCATTTGCCTAGCACAAGTATTGACAGCACAGCTTTCTTAGAGGCAAATTTATTGCAGTCTAATAGAATCAAGATGTTTCCTGGCATATGTTTTCTGTTTCTTTATCATTTGTCACACTCCCATACTTAATCAATACACAGACCCTTTCCCTCCTTTTGTGTTTTCATCCATATTTGTCTACTCTGTTGCCCTTCTTTCAACTATGATTTACCTGTAATGATGATGACATATGAAATAGTATTTCAATGAACAGTAGGTTTCATAGCTGGAGGTGTGTCTTCCTATAGCTCTGATTTCTCACAGGGACGCAAGACAGGTTTGATGTCTTGTTTTATTTGTGCACAATCCAACTACTTGGAGAGGCAGAGTATGACTTAACACTTAACATCCGATAGCACTGGGAGATATAAAATTAAGAATGGGAGGATCTGTTTCACTTTTTTATTTCTTTGTATTTTTATTTTTGTCCTCAGAGGTCCTATCTGCCTACCTCTGGCAGCTGGGAAGCAGTGCTCTGACTTTAGGTACTTGGTGTTAGATGTTCTGGAGCTCAAGAGAAAAATGGGACTGGAAACTGAAAAGAAAACATCATTTGGCAATAAATGTTAGAAGTACTGAGATTATTTTAAAATATAAATGAAGCCCTAATTGTCAGGGACTGCTGACAAAAAAGGACAAGTTTTTGTTGCTGCTTATGGACATCTGCAGGAGGAACTTTGGCCACTTGGCTCCTGAGACTGTCTCCAAGGCTGGCCTGGCTGCTGATGCATTGAGCTCCTTGGGAAGCCTGACCCTGGGCGTTGCTCTCCAGAGTCTGTGTGCCCAGATGGCTAAAACCAAAGCAGCTGGCTGTGTGGTCCGAGGCAGGCTGTGTGCTGGATGGTTACAGCTGCTCTGATAAAGCATAGTCTGGATATGGACATGGCTTTTCACACAAAACTCAAGTGAAGGGATAGCTGAGCGAACTTGGTGTGAAGCGCGAGAGTCTTCAGGCTGAGCCAGAGAAGATTGATTTGGGACAAGGCAGGAATTGCTTTCTCACAGATTGGGATATCTGCTTTCTTGTGCCGTGGGACTGCTGTAAAGACTTGCAAATGTGAATCAAATTGAGTCTTTTTATTAGAGAAAAAGACCAGAAAGCCAGGACTCCTGGGCTCCATAACTGTCTCCCCTGCATGGTCATGGCTATGGCAATTAAGTTCTCAGTGCTTTAGCGTAAGCCATCTGTAACATAAGCATCATGATACTTACCTGCCTCTGAGGGCCATTTACTTAATTAAATTGCCAAGATCTTCAGGTAAGAGATATTTTAAACAAGTAGTTTTGTGTGCAGTAGAAGTAATGGAGCTTGGTTTCCAATGGTTTTGTCGTGTGGTTCATTGCCAGCTCTGATTGAAGCTTTTTCCCCTGGGCTGGGACTTTGTGAGGGTTTTCACTTTCTAATTCTGAGATTCACAGGTGTTCAATAAGAGAGAAACTTAGCTTTGTTGTGTAAAAAGGACACTCCTGGGGGGATTTTTCCTGAATGTTTTTTCTGCCTAGATGCATGTTTTCTTGTATTGCTGTGGCTGTGCAATCTGGTCCAGTTGGTTAACAGGTTCACAAGTTACGTAGCAAGAGAGGAGACCTGCTCAAACACAGGCGCATGCAAACTCTTGGAACTATTTGCAAATGCCTTGCTTCTTTGGGAAGCCAGATGAAAAACAGAGCAGGAGAGTGCAGACCTATAGCCCCAAAATCTCTAGGAGCTGCAGCCCTACCAAAAGGCCGTGGGATGCAGGTATCTCTTGATTCCAATGTCAACAGTGCCCAAGACAAGCTTAGCTGCTCTAATATGGCTCTGTCCTAAGGATGGCCAAATCCCTTTTTAATCATTCCCTTTGCATTCAGATGCATTCCTGTGAGGAAAGATTTTTATGTGTTGTGGTTGTGTTTTTTTTTTTTTTTTTTTTTTTTTTTCTTCAGTGTGTGCCTAAAGCCAAGGAGACCCTGTCAAAACCAGTTAGCTTATCCCATGGCTTATCCCTTGTTTTTGTGTTGATGGTTCTGCTGCAGTTCCTCTTGCTTCAAATCCTTCATGTGGACAGACTCCCTGGTTTGGAAGAGCTTTGCAGGATTTTCATCTGTTCCAGGTTTTTGGGCACACTGGCTTCTGGGACTCCCAGGGACAGCCTGGAGATGCACTTTAGCTATTACCCCTCTAAACTAGACTGATGCTGTGCAAGTCCAGGAGAGCAGCTGGGGAGTTGCCCCCTGCAAAGAAGAGCAGCTGAGGAGAGGGCCTGAAGTGGGGAAAAGGGAATGGGGAGCATACTTGATGATAACTTTTTTTTTGTGATGGGAATTCACACATCACTACATCCTGTAGGCACTACTTCTGCTATGGTTAAGCTTCATATCAAGTCAGCTCAGGAATTCACACACATTTGCTCTCTGCCGTCCTACTCCGGGTAAATCTTGGTGATATTAACTCCTCTGAACTGTATTTCTATTTTCTTGGGTTCTGCTTGGCTGAAGCTGGAACAAAATTGAGTGTAGGGGGTAACTGCAGAGTAGCATCGCATGTTGCTGGAGGAATCTGCTGCAGTAGAAATTACTATGTAGATACAGCTGACAGTTGAAAAAGAAAGTGTAGTAAATATGCAGTTAATTGAAAGCTAAAGTAGGTGTTAACTGAAGGAATAGAAGGTTGACTTGCCCTTTCCGCTGTATATAATCCATGCGAGATCACTTGAAGTCAGTCTTGTTGACCTAGCTTGTTTTCAATATTTCACCTTTTCCAGCTGAATTTATATGCTGTGCTTTTCATTGTTTACTTTTTTAAGCCTCCCTTGTACTGTTGATACTGTTAAACTGCTGCTTGCTCATACCCTGAGGCAGTTGTACATCAGCAGTGTAGAAAACTGTTTTCTTTTACGCAGCCAGTTAAATTCGGCCAACCTTTACTCAGCAAGCAGTTGTGGTTCATGAAAAGAGGGAAGTTGAAGGACTGATCTGGGATAAAGATGGGATTATGTATTTGGGCAAAAGCAGTTTTAATTATTTTGGGATACCTAAAATGAATTTATTGAGTCAGGAAAATAGGTAAATATTTATGGGATCCTACTGATTGAATGGGGCTACTTAGGTTTGCAGGGTTGAGGGGCTCTGTCTGAAAGCCGTGGTGGTTAACGCCTCTACTGGCTGAGCTGCTTCCTAGGGCTTTGTTCTTACTCAGCTCTTCTCCTATTTACAGATACAGTCTTATGAATATGTAGTGGCAGTGCTTTCATTTAGGAAATCACCTTGGTCGAAAGTATAGAATGGTAAAATAGTTTGTTGAAGATGACGCTTTCTCACATGGGAGATTATGGAAAACAACACAATAACACTTCAATATTCTGAGTCTGAGGCTGCTGATGGCTTCTGCCTAAGCTAATGCAGAATGTGATTACCAAGCAAAAGCCCTGGCAAATGGTTTGTGTGCGTATACAGTGTCAAAAAATCTAAATACAGCCAATATGAGGGCTGCTTGGGATCAGATTGCCAATAGACCTGTCTGGCTTTTCTTTCACTAATTTTATAATGATTACTGGTATTGTAAGAGTGGATTTTTTTAAAGTGTGTTTTTTTGTGTATGTGTTTGTTTTTTATTTTTTTAAAGGAGAGGGGGATACTGAAATGAAATGTAATTCCCTGGTTGCTTACCTGGGAATTTCATGTCCCTTTCAGCAACTGTCTGCAGCGGGAAGGTGGGGAAGAAGACAGGCAGGCATGCAGCAGAAAGCCTTGATTGTGGCCAGGATGGAGAGGCTGAATAGCTGGGAGTAACAAACCGGGGCATTTTTCAGCATCACTAGGGAGAAATCAACTTTTTTTTCTCCCTAGGTAAAAACCTGCATCCATCCCTCTTGGCTGCAGAGAGGCAAGAAGAAAGAAACTGAAACTGATATATGGAAAACTTATTTTAGTAGGAGTGCTGCTACCTGCAAATTATTCTGACACAATTCCCAACCATCTGTACTAGGTAGTAATTTTCTTTGAATATTTGAAGAGCAGTCAATGACAAAAGGTGTCTTAAGGATTTTACTTTAATTAGACTTGATGCACAATGAGGAAGGTTAGAGTAGGTTTTTATTAACTACTTAATATCTAGGCACTGTGCTAGTGAACACTTAAGAAATGCCAGAAGTGCAGTATAGATTTGTGTTACAGTGAGGAAGGGCTCAGAACTTGGAACAAGGGGCTATAGCGATAGACTGAGGTTGTATGTGCTTGTAAGTATTCATGATTGCATGTAAAGTCATCAAAGATGTGTGTGGAGGGGAAAAGAAAAGCTGACAGTTATTATGGGCAAGGTCACTGAGGAGACCTGACAACACGGCCCAGCCTATTGAATCCTGAGTGATGCTCTAGGTAAGGAAAAAAGTGAGATAAAGTATCAAGATGCTCACAAAATGCAGGAGACCTGCCGACATCAAAAGCAAGAAGATGGAGTTGTGCTATTTGTAGTAGTTCTAAAAATGGATCCAGGGATGTTTATAGCAGCAATTTCATTGCTTGGAAACATGGACTTTTAATGTCTAAGCTCTCTATAATATATGCAGTTTCATCTCCAGGGAATTAAAGCTGCAAGAATTATTTGGATTGCTTGTGTAGATTTGTATTACTGTTTGGTAGCTGAATCTCCTTTTGTTTGTGTTTTTTGATTAATTTCCTGGATTGAAGCTGCACATGAAAAATGTTTTGAGCCATTTAAGGGGCAGGATTTTATTTGGTAAGAGCCCGTTGTGATTGATTATCAAATCCCTCTGCCATCTTAGAGCTGAGCCTCCCCTTGGCTGTGCAGACTGGACAGCTGGGCTGGGCAGTGCCAGATTGCTCACTGAGGTTGAGATGATGAGAGGAGAAAGGTTTTCCTTGTAAATGGACCCAGTAACTTGTTAGCAGAAAATTTGTCCTTCTGACTTGGTTGCAATGTCTTTAACTTGAAATTAGCAGAAATTACCCTATTAATTTCAATTTGATCATGCTTAGTGTAGGAAGAGCTGCATTTGGCAGTATTAATTACAAAAGAAATATATCTGAAATAAACTTCAGAACAGGGCTCAGTGCTGTACATCTACTTGAGTCTTTTCTCTAAATTCAGTAGCCTGTTGTGTTAATGTAACTGTGGGAATCAGCTTTGTTCCAATAATGCCAGTTTGAAAAGGGCAGTCAGAGCTGGTGGAGCAGGGGAGCCTTGGCCCCAGCATGTGTGCTGGGGTGGTGCGGGTTATCTGCAGCTGGCTCGATCCTTGTGCTTCATCTAATTGCTCTGTGCTGCTAGTAGGATTTCTCTGAACTGCTGTCTCAACCACATTCTCATTTTGCTAGAGAAGAAACTGGAAGTGGGATCATAACCTCTGATAGTAACTGCTTTGGTCCTGTACACTTGTGCTCTCTCCAAACAAGTGCTTTGCACTTGGTAAACTGCCTTCTAGTCTTCCAGGTTGCCTCAGATCAGAAGGCAGTTACCCTACAAAACAGAGGGCTTTTAGCATTGGGAAGCAGATCCTGATGGGTCTCTGTGCTGAGAGTCAGATCAGAGATTGCCCAGGCTGGCCAAATATGTGCAGTTTAATGCACATCTTCCTTTTCAGGCTGGTTTCCTACCCTGTATCCCAGAGCAGAAAAATGTTGTGTTACAGCCACAGCGATGCTCTGAAGACCCTGCTTTGGACTTGTCTTGCTGCTGCCTCTAGCATGCACAGTGGGTGTTTTGCCCTCCGACTGGGAAGCTGTCTGGGATGGGCTGAACAAGACGTCTCTGGGTGGGTTAGAGTAGGAGGGAATGTGTCTCTGCTTCCATCTGGATAGCGGTACCAATTAAACAGCGGTGCTGACCATCCCTGGCTTGAAGAGCTGGGAATCTGGGTTTGTCTGGCAACCTGCCATGACCCCTTGGGTTTTAATGCTTCCAAACTGAAACCCCTGTGCATTCAAAGTAAACCCTCAATTTGTTGGTGTTAAGCTCTTATAAACCTTGCTTGTGTGGTGCTAGCTTGGCTTCAGGAGGCTTGGCCTTGGTGGTGGCCTCTGTCCCTGCACGTGCAGCTTTAAGCGCTTGAGGAGCAGAGGTTGCTGCTGCAGCTGCCTGGCGGTTCCTGTACCCGAGGCAGGCACCGTGGCAGCATTTGACAGCCGCACATAATGACTACAGCAGAATTTGTGCGCGTTTCTTCTTTACCCCCAAAATACAAGTTGCTTCATAAAATGTTTCTCAGAAAATTGGTCTATAAGTATGAACTGCTGAATGTGACAAAGAATTTGGAGATGTTGTCTGCAATATGTGCTTTTTTTTGCTGGCTGAGATGGGATTTTTAGCTTGCTGGAGTTAGCTGCTGGAGACATTTAAAAGGAAACCATGCTTAGTAATAAAATAGTAGCACTCTGTGTAGGGGGAGTGCAGGCTCCAGAGCCGTGTGAGCTGCTTGTGCCCACCTGTTGGTCCCTGGGTCCTGCATGTGCACAATCAGCAAAGGAAAATTCTGGCTAGTAGCCTGTGTGACGAAAAACATAGGTATGTTTCCACTTAGCTGAGTGATCCCTTACTCCGTGGCAGTCCGATTCTGGTCAAGCCCATCCTGCTTGCAAGGCAGCTGAGTTCATGTCAGTGATGCTGAATCTTCTTTCTGAGCTCTGGCAGGAGGAGATTTTTTGATTTAAAAAGAAAATTGCAATCCTGTTTTTAAAGGTCTTCAGGCATTCCCTGAAGATGCAAGCAGCCTGTCCGTTTAAAAATGGAAGAGCTCCTCCTGCAACTTTCTTCTTGCAGGCAGTAGCACTGCAGTACAATCCAGCAGCACCTTGCAGCAAGAAGGGGGAGCCCAGGGAGATGCTGAATAATACTAAAACAGCAAGTACGTGAGCTGACAAACCCAGAGAATGAATCACATGTAGGACTCTTACTGGAGAGGGAATCTTTGAGCTGAAGTGTGCAAAAATGGTATCTACACATTATTTCAGGAACGCTGCTTAGTGAGTGGGTTTGAACCAGATTTGCATTTACTGTTACAGTAGGAAATTCAGAGCAATGAAGGAAGGATGCTGACTGGATGTTTGACAAAGCCATTTCTTAAGTTTTCTTTGTTCTTTCACTGCATATGAAAAATGATAGCTTACATAAGAAATATGTAGTGCTTAAAGTCTGAAAAATCATTTTTTTTGCTTACAAAAATAGTTCAATTCAAAAGGATACAAAAACCCATCATCCCTCTTCCATCCCCTGCCGTGCCTTGAGATTTCTTTCTCAGGTCCACAGTCCCTTAGATGGGATTGTGATCTTGACTTATTCTTCTGTGGTGCAGCACACACTGAAAACTCCTTTCATCCATTATCAGCACTTCCTACTTAATGTTATGGTAGGGCCAAAAGCCAGACAGGAACTCCTAATGCCTCTAAACCTCACTGTGGCTGTTACCTTGTAACTTCTGGTCAAGAGACCAATGGTTTTGAGCCAGTTACTGCAAGTGCTGTGGTGAAATAGATGTTACCAACAATCGTGTGTGTTTTTTTCTCCTGAGGAAGATGTCTGAAATTAGAGAGGGGCTAAAGCATCCTTTGAAATACTGTTCTTGAACTGATGATATCTGAAGTGAGCAAACTTTACTGTTGATACTTGATGGCAACATGGTTTTGCCTTAGCTATTTTATGATGTGGCCTTAGAGAAGCTATTTCTTGCCTTAAAGAGCAAGTTAGCTGGAGTGAATTCTCTGGGCTCTAAATGGGTTTTAGATCAGGCCTTAATTAGGTTAAGAGACTAAATGAAACATTGCTGTGACTGCTTCTTGGGGGAGCTCACTCCTGACATATGTTAGAAACAGTACTTCATGCTCTTGCATTAGTTCGTGTTGGACCAGTCTAGGCTACTTAAATTTATTACTGGTCCTTGGAAGGTCTTGATTACCTTTAATTATGGTAAGACTTCTCCAACCTTAATTAAATATGAATGAAAATTCTTCCTTAGTAATTATTTCTTGTGAGAATTACTTTAGAGTGGATACCTCATAAGAAATATTTCTAAGGGATTCAGCTTTGACAGGAAGAAGCGATGGGAGTGAAGCAGGACAAAAAGTAATTCCATCACTTTAATAGAAGATTTTGTCTAAGTTTCAGAGTTAAATTTACTGTGTTTTTCAGTTTCTGCTGAATGAAAGTGCATTATTCATATAATGTGCTTGTGCTTCGAGGACTTTCTTTGTAAATCCTGGTGCATAAAGGCCCCTCTCAGTAGCATTTGTTCTTTGCATGGTGATTGTGGACCCAGGCCCCTTCTGTGCAAATGGAGCTTTGCGCAGGGCTCTGCAGATACCAGAGGGCTCCCTTCTTGCAGGAGCGTGTTGTGCTAAAGCTAAGCTGTGTCTCTGCTTTAGAGTTTTTTGGCAAGAAAGCGAGTCTGCAGAGTTCTGAGTGGCCCTTGCTAGATTGCAGTGAGTATCCAAGTTCATGTAAAATCAGGCTTAGGCCTTTTATCCTACCCTGCGGTGTGGATAATCCAAAGGCAGTGCTGTCTTCTTGACTGGAACAGATGGTGGAACAGGAAAATTACATGGATTAGCCAAGTCCTGAGAGCAAAGCCTGCAGTCGTGTTCTCCAGAGTATGGAGTCTTTGCTTAACAAGAGTGGCTTCTCTTTCTATCTATTCTTCTAACTTTCCTCCTTTCACTTTCTTTATCCTCTGAAAAGATTTGTGTATTGCACCTGTGTCAATATTTTTCATATGTGTTTTTTCTTAAATCTCTGACCAGTTACAGCATTCCTGCATGAGGCCAGGCAGAGGTGGCCTTATTTTTATAATATGGCACAGAGCAGCTTTTCACAGTGAAGAGCTGTTAATGACTCCTCATAGCACCCTAAAAAGCATGAAGTAAAGGTAATTGTACCTATTATGTTGATTAGGTAGCCAAAGGTATACCAAAGCTTCCCAGCCGAGGTAATGAGGCCTTAATATCATTCTCCACAGTTAGGTGTTGAAGTAAAAGTAACCTTGAGAAGTTTCTTACTGACATCTGTAGGAATTGGGAGTTCTCAGACTCTACCTTGTAGATGTTGACACCTCCCTGACTGCTCTTGCCTGCGATGTTGATGTTGCTGCGCGTGTCTGATGCTGCAAACAGAGATCAAATCCTGAAGAGCTCGTTTGCCTGTCCTGGCGCTGTTCTGGTCTCTGAGGTTTCATTGATTATTGAATGCTCCAAACTGCNACCAAAGCTTCCCAGCCGAGGTAATGAGGCCTTAATATCATTCTCCACAGTTAGGTGTTGAAGTAAAAGTAACCTTGAGAAGTTTCTTACTGACATCTGTAGGAATTGGGAGTTCTCAGACTACCTTGTAGATGTTGACACCTCCCAGACCGCTCTTGCCTGCGGTGTTGATGTTGCCGCGCATGTCCGATGCTGCAAACGGAGATCAAATCCTAAAGAGCTCGTTTGCCTGTTCTGTCCTGGCGCTCTTCTGGTCTCCGAAGCTTCTTTGATTATCGAATGCTGTTGCCAGACCAAACTGCTGAGGCTGTTGTTTTCCACTTATGCGTTCAGCTGGCTTTGAGTTTCATGTGGCAGTGGGTGAGACTTGAATGGTGAGACTTATAAAATATAACTATGAAATATAAATATGCAAGAGTACTTTCATTTTAGAAATGAAATCTGTTCATCCAGGAAGTGAGTCTTGCCCCGCTGAACGATGGACATTCAGTCTATTACAGATTGAATGTTACAGGAGCCCTTTGGAATTGTGTCTTTCTGCATTGAGTATTATGGGAGTCTAGGCAATGAGATTGGGTTGGACAACCAACCATTAGAGAACTAAAACTATTTCAGATGAACTCGGTCTTAAGTAACAAGTAACATTTACTGTGAGAAATGAATAGTGACTTGTGTTCCAAATGACCTAGGCCCTCCTTTTAAGTGTACGTCTGCACATAGCTCCCTTAACTGCTGGTGCAGTCTTCTGAGCTAAAATCTAACACTGATCTTCTAAATGCTGAAGTTTTATGCTGGTGTATTTGTTACCAAATCAAAAGGGTCTGACTTTTTGAAATTTACAGGTATGATTTTTTTCTTATATAGTAGTCTTCTGTGCAGCAGTGTGATCCAGAAGCTGAGGATATTGTATCAAAGGCTTGGGAATACTTAGAGCCTCTGCAGTCTGTGGAGTTGTCCTTCCTGTTTTGCCATTGACAGGTGACAGGTAGTTTCTTTTGGACCAGATGTTTCAAAGGTGGTTCAGCTTATGCCGTGTGTAGCTGAGGAAAATCAACCCCTTGAAAGGCAGAAAGTTTGACTTTCTTGGATTAGAAGGAACAAAGAGCACTCAGTCACCACCCTATCTAGGTCCCTGGAGATTTTTCTGCACCTGAATTCAGTTTAAAGCACCCACTTGTCCTCTGAACTGGAAGCAAGCTGTCCTCAAAGATTTACCATTCTTCGGAGGTTTTTTGTTCCCACTCATTATTGAGACTGGGAAGAGTCTAGAAAGAGGTTTTANTTTTTTTCCTTTTTTTTTTTTTTTTTTTTCTTAAAAGCATGTCCATGCTTGAGCTGACCTGTGATGGACTTTACTTGATATCAAATCAAAAACTGTCTACTGAGAAAACTGGAGCTGTCGTAAACCTTGTCACGAATGTTGAAGGCTTAAAGAAAGCACAGACTAGCTGTTGGAAATCCTCCTGTTTTCTTAGGGTAACTGTGTACTGATTGAGTGAAGTGTTCCTCTCGTAATTTCTGATGCAGCAGTAATCACAGGTTAAATAGAAGATCTATTTAGATTCAGATTATCTTCACAAAATTGTAATTTATATAAGGTATGTACAACTATATACTTTTTAAAATTAGCTAATCAGTGGCATCTTCTCTAAGAATCAATTGCTTTATTCAAAGAACTCTTCTCCTGAATTAAAAATGTGGTATCTGCTATTCCAGACTCTAATGTTAAATTAAATCTGGCATTGGGTCAAAAGGCATTACCCTGGACTCTTAAGTATTTCAATATAGATTTTTCTCTTTACAGAGAGTCTCATATAAAGGTATCTGTACTAGTATAGTGTGTTTTCATAAATGTGTTGGTTATGCTGGTAAAAGTACCCTTATATAAGGTTGTAATGACATCCGGAGGGAGATGTTTGCTTTAGCTGTTAGTTTCTAGATTGTCGTGAGATGTGGTACATGGAGGAGACTTAGGAGTCATGTTTATCTAGTCCAGGGTTTAGAGGTGTATGTGCCCACAGGGACAAGTCTGTGCAATTAAAAGTGTTTGAATTCTGATTACTTTTGGATAAATCACATGGTAAAACTTTACTGGTGAAGGACTAGTGGCTATTGGAATGCAGCACAAGCAATATCTGAAAAAGGTGATCTCACAAATTGTAAAAAAAAAAAGGGGGTAGAAATTACTTTGAGAAAAGCCCATGAGAAATCTTCTGTCCAGAAGAGCTGAGGTGGTGAGTGCACCTCATTCCAGCATTGCTCCTGTCTCCAAGGGTGGAGTGCTTGGCTCCAGAGCAGGCAGCAGAATCATGGAGTTCTTGGGAGCAGCAGGAGAGAGAGCAAAGGAATTGCTTTTCCCTCAAATGTCAACCTCAGGGTGAGAAGGACGCAACATTTTGAGCAAACCCAGCCAGACTAGCAAATTCATCTCCCTGGGGAGCAGGAGTGGGCCTGTAGAAGGGTTTGGGCCTCTCTATTCAGTTTCTTTTAGTTGCCAGGAGGTGAAGAAAGACCTGTGAGCTCATGTTGTCTGTGTGAATGGAACTGTACAATATCACAATATTTTTTTTTTTCTTTCAGAGGGACTAGTATTTTCACTACTTCCAGTAAAGCCTGTAATTAAGGCGAAACTAGTCACCTTTTCACTGTGTTCTCAAATAAATCTTATCTTGCCTAAATTCTGGCCATTTTTCAAGCTATTCTCTGACCAGGAGTAACACTAGGAAGCCTTGTGGATTGAGCTCAAAATAATTGCTTTTGTTGGGAGATTCTCCTGAGTGTGCAGAAAAATGTTTTGAAAGGGAGGCTGTTTTGGGAAACAGTAGCTGTTCTCTTTCAAAGCTTCAGGGAAAGAAGAAAGACCAAGTTTATCATTTCCAATTGAAAGAACTCTCCTACAAGGTGCTAATGGATTTTTTTTTCAAGCATGTTTTATAGGTCTTCTCTAAAGCCCCTGCTCCCAACTTTAATACTTTCTAAAACCTTATTTGCTCACATGACTGTAAACTGACAAGCCAGGAGGAAGCAAAGCCTTATGCTGACGTGTTAAAGGTGACGTGGATTATACGAGGGGTGTTTCGTGGCATAAGTGGTTGGTGTGGGGAGGACCCTGAACTCTAATCAAAGAAAATATTAATTTTGGGAAGGGACGTTCTGGGGGAGGTAGTAACAAAGCAATTACTATATTTTAAAATGTCAGTAGCAGTATTATACTTTTCAGTAGTCCTGAGGCACAGAGTTTTTGCATTGCAGACTGGATTAAGATCTGCTTTTGTAGCAACTGTATTAAGTCAACAAAGTGTTTAGCAGGTGATGATGATGTTTTTTCAGGCTTGTTTAAAAATTCATAGCTGTATCTTTATTTTTTTTTTTTGAAAAGCTAAGTCTGGAAGCATGGAAGAGGCTTAGCCATGTAACTTTTGGGAGATATGAGAACCTGTCCTATGCATATATAATCCTTTTCAGGTTTTAATGAGGTTAGTAGTCAGAATCAGTAAAAACTTCTGGAAAACTTAACCAGTGAAGAAGTAATGTCTGTAACCAAATAGCTCCTGTGAGCGCTCTGGAGTTTCTATTCTGGGAGAAAGCGAAGCAGACAGTCCTATTAGTTCAAATGAGACTATTAGACTATGTAACTAATTATAGTTTGCAAAATGTTATGAGGATTGTGTAATGTAAAGTCTGAATTCATGCCCACAAGCAGTAATACTTCTTGATGGCACTAATGTTTGTGAAGCAGTTTCACTAACAGCTGTTGAGACCCTCAAAGGTTTGACCAACAAAGGAGAGTAATAAAAATGATATTTGACATACAAGCAATTGAATGGAAATTCTTATAGTCAGATTAAATTATTCCAAAATATGATTCTGAGAAGAATTTATAGTCTGAAACATACACAGGTTTTTCAAAAATATAAAACTGTTATATTGGAGGCAAACCATACTATATTGCCCTCTTAGTGAGAACTGGTTAGCTAGATCAGGGTGTAGTCATATTTTTTCTTATTCATCTTTGACTTTTCCTATCTTTTTCTGTGCTGACAGTTCAGTCCACCAGTTCTGTAATTACTGTCTATCATTTAAAATAATGGGGTAAGGGACAGTATCTAAGGTCAGGGCCATGAGCATTTGCCTTCCTTTGAGAGTAGAATTGGCTGAGTAGGAAGAATATTGATTCACTGACTAGCTCAACCAAAAGGAAGCAAACTTGTCAAGTACTTTTGACCTGACAGTGTCCATCTATCTCTACTTGAAGTAAGCTAATACAGGGTAAATGATATGTTGTGTGAATCGTATCAAAATACAGAACAAGATAAAAGCCAAGAAGGATGCGCAGAGCCTAGCTGCAGACACAGAGCCGTGTTCTAAGCAGGGTGAATGCTTTGTAGAAACTGCAGAAATGAGTATCACCTCTAATACAGAGTGGAAACTGCTTCATCGCTGTTACAGGTACTTCAGTGGATCTGTGTGCTAAGCAGGATCATGTGACTGAAAGTTCAGTTTTAGATCATTCATTTTTAGGTAATTCACATAAAGGGAGAACCAGTAACTTCTTCCCTGTAGTATTCATTGTTGGGTAATATCGCCAACTATAAATTATATAAAAAAAATCCAAAACACTATTGCAGAAGATGGAGAAAAAACAAACAAAAAAAACCCCACTTTCCTGCTTGGTGTCAATAACCAAAGACAAGATGGTTCTGTCATGTCACTTGTGATTGAGATTTAAGGCGATGCTAAGTCAGTCTAGATATATTTCCAATTTTGATAGAAAATCCAGTCTGAAGTATTATGAATGAAATACTTTGGATTATCTCAATCCTTTGGTTTCTGTATTTGTGCCCCTGATATGAATGATGCAGAAATGCCAAAAACATCTCTGGTGAACTGTAGCAGATAGAAAAGCAGCAATTCAGAGACTCTGAATGTCTTCATTAAATTTAAATTTCTCACCAAATCTAGCTACAAACAATAGCAAGAGTCCCACAGAAGAAAAAAATGTCTTCTAGGATGTATCCTGATCATCTGGGTTACTCTCTTCCCACTTTGGTACTTTTATTATTGACTATGTATAATTTATGCCCCAAAAGATGTTTTTGGTGTGCCTGAGAAATGCTTGCTAAGAAAGTTCTGTACTGATCCTTTCAAATGTATCTGGATTTCCTGATGTCCTTTAGGAAAAGGAGAAGTGAAGGAGAAAAGTTTGACAGATTTGTTTGTTGGAGTGTTTAAGAAATGCTCTTGGCTGCTTGGTTTCTTACCCTAGGTTGGTAGGGAGCTCATGAAATACTACAGGCAAACTGCTCGGAATGATATTGTTGTCCATGTGTAATTAACATGGGCAACAGTGACAGTCTGGAGTGGTTAGAAATAAACAGTGATCTTGGATTTTGCTTGCATAGACTGAGTGGTTTTAACATTCCTGGCTTTCTTATTCCCCTCTCTATCTCCTTGTCTATCTCTTCTCCCTGGCATTCACAGCACACCAACGTTTTAATGAGCTATTGTGGAGCAGAGGTCCAAGGCCAAACCTCAGGCTGCAGCTTGGTCAGGAAAAGGAATAATTAAATGCTGAAAAGGTGGTGCAGTCAGATGCGCTGTTCAGAGATGGAACATCCTAAATAGATGAGAGAAGAGAGCATTTCAGGGGAGAAAAAAAGTGTGGGTGGGAATCGGAGGGGAATTCAGATGGACATTTCAGACTGAAGCATATATTTTTTTTTATTAACTATAAAATAATACTTCAGAAAAGAGAGTTCTGGTCTGGATCTTAACAGGGATTTGTTCTATGACTGTTTCCAGGACTTTTGTAAGAAAGAAAAACCACACAGCCCAAGATGTTTTGGTAGGGAAATGAAGTTTTTGGTAGTTTTGAATGAAGAGAAATGATGTGCAAATGCAGCTGTTATAACATTTTGCAAGTGATACTAAATTCAGATTTTTGTTGAAAGATGTTCCTCACCTGTTGAAGTAACTGTATGTGGGTCATTCACACCAGGAAGTCAAAAGGGCCCAGAGCAATGCTGGCACCTTTGTTCTAAAACTTAGTGTGGTTGTTTCTCTGTGAGCTTGTCCTGGTCCCTCTCTTTCCAGAGGAGCAAAGGGAAGAGGTTCAAGAAAGATCCTGAATCCTGACCTGCGAAATAGCCTGAAGATCCATAATAGGATGTGTAATAACCCAGTTTACACAATTTTGTCGTCAATGTGGGAGTCTGTAAAAGGATGGGAAGGGGGAAAAAAAAAAAAGAATATACTAGTCAAAGCCCGATGACGTAGGTTTTAAAATATTTAATCCATAGCAACAGAACAAATGGGAAAGGATTAGTAATAAGCAAGGAAATCAAATTTCTGCAAAACTAGGAGCAATTTGGCAGTCAATGTTAGATATGTTACAAGCTCTAGAGTAAAACAAAATTTCTAACTCTTAGCTTATGTCTATTGCGGTGGCATGGAGCAGTACCTGGCAGCAGTGTGCCCTTGATAGCTTGATCCTCAAACTTCACTGCTTAGTCCTTATAAGAAGCAGGAATAAATAGCTGAAGAGTTGACTTAGCAAAGGAGCTGTCTGCATTCTTGGGATCTTTGTCTCCTTTTTACCTGAGGCTGTGTGGGCATATTGGCTAATTTAGGAGGAGTGGGTTCTCCATATGATTGCAAGTGGCTCTTGGCAATTGTCAGCCTTCAGGAAGAACAACAATGTGTAATTAGCTGCTGTCTTCTTCCACAGAGTGATTTCACTGGCTGTTGTGCTAAGGGAGCTAAATAAGGTGCTCTACTGGGTCTTCCTGCTTTAAATTCAGGACAGACAGCTACATGCGTCTTTAGTGGGAGACATTTTGTTTCTGCCAAGTACTTTTCATCTGTAAAGAGTTTTTAGCAGGCATCTACCTTTGCTATAATTATATATTTTGGGTGTTTTGCATCCTTTTTGATGTAATAGCCTATTTCCATATGCAGATGTATAGGGAAAAGCAAAAAATCATTGGCTATTCAGGTAGTAAAGCTGTTCTGTCTTGTTTCTAATTTAACACGAGTAAATGAACATTAGTGCAAGTTATCTAAGGACATGGGAGATTCACCATCTCATGAAGCTTTCACCATGACTGGATACTCCTCTAAAAGAGATTTCCCGGCTCAAGCTCCCTATGGGTTTAGCGTAAGAGTCAGGGCTCTTTGACTTGTATTATAGAAAAAGGCTGATTCCATCATTTCAATATAAAGACCTCAGGTCTGATTAAATTATAATGGTTGAATAGATGGTGAGAACCTCAGTAAAATCTGGGTGACCAGTGCTAATAAAATGGGGAGATTGGCTAAGGGGCTATGAAGCTTTCTGGTGCAATGGACTGTTATTTAAAAATTGAGGTAGCATTAGACTAGAGCTTAAACTCTTCTTCATTTTCAGAGATTATTCTGTCTTCTGTCTCTCAGACTCATACTTTTTCTTATCTATCTTTGCTATGGTAGCATTTTTTTTCTCATGGATAATTTGTTTTGCTTTTTATACTGGTTGTGGCACTACCTGGCACTGATGCTGCATGTTCACAGCAGATGCAATCTTGGAGGCAGAAATGTGTTTTCCTTGGGAAGGATGCAATAAGTTAGGGGATGAAATATAGAAGAAATTCAGAGATGTACAATCAGATATAAAGCTTCAAAAAGATCCTTCAAGCTTTGCCTGCACTTTTAGCAAAATGATTAGTGATTCTTGTGAACTTAAAGCCTTCAGATAGTGATTGACAGTAGTTAGTGTTAAATGAAGGGTGGCCTTTGAGCTCTAGGGCTGCTGAGTAATGAAGAGTTTTTTCCATTCCTTGTTTTCATTACTGACTATGTTCATATGTTTTACTGAAATGAAAAGCTTTGTATCCCTTTAAACATTACCTTGTATTCTAAATGATAGCAGAAAAATTATAGCAGTGTTTGGGCTGATGTTTTCTCACAGCTTTTGACTGGAAGTACTCACTGGAAGGCAAGAATGTATTGCAGAGAACATGATGAAGTATTTTTTTTAAAGCTTTTTTTGTGATTTAATTAAAAGTATAGATAGTTTCACGAATGAAAACAGCACAGTTCAATGCTTTTGAAAAAGATATGACAAAGTTTTCTCAAACATTAAACCACAGAACACAGGTCTGGAAGAGATCACAACAGATCCTGTAGCTCATGTCCCTGGCAAGAACACTTCAACCTGAACTATTTCACAGAAATGCACCTTCAAGGTGTCTGAGATGCTTTGAGCAGGCATTCCACAGATTGTCTCAAACTATTCCTATGCTGTAGGAAAAGCTGTTATTAATATCTAGCTTGCATTTTAATTGCAGATATTTCAAGCTATGACTTTTTTGTCCTGCCCACCAATACACATGCAGAAGAGTTTGTACCCTTAAAACAGCCCTGCTCCAAATTGCTTTAGTGTTGATGCATTAGCATAACACTAAACAACCTGACTTTTATCACTTTGCTGGCTCTTATTTTTCTGGTTGGGAAGTTATTAATCTATTGCATGTTCCTGTTCCTTTGACAAAGCATGTTCAATGACAGTCAGCTACTTTCATTTCTGTGGCCCAGGATACCTCTCATCAAAATGGCTAAAATACAAGCAATGTTAGTGTAATACTAGTATTTCCATGCCTGGAGGTGTCTGACAGAATGAGTTCAATAGTTAGAAATTAATGGGGTTTAGAGCATTTGAGATGCCAGACCATTTGTATAAGGTTGCAACAAGTTATGGGTCATGTAGTCAGTTTAAAAAAAAAAAAAAAAAAAAAAAATAGGTCTCCTAGTCTAAAAAGCTGCATCATGGGGAGATGAAAGAAAAGCAGCAAAATTTACCTGGCTTATGTAGCTCAAAACCAAGAGTAGAGATGAGATTCCCTTCCTCTGTCAGCTGGGTCTGCCTGATCTGTAGAGTATCTGAGATCTGAGGGACTCCTCCCTGCTAATTAAACATATTTCAGGGACAGCCCAGTGATCAGTTTTGCATCCAGGTCCTGGATCGACAGACTAGATGGCCTGGAACTTCGTGCTTCACTGCAGTCACTCTTATAGACCGAGTATGGGAGGAGGCAGGTAGCCTATATATTGTGAAGAGAGGCACTGAAAGGAGATCCCACAAAACCCTAAAAGCTGCTTCTGAAATCCCATCATTTTTTGTTGCATAATTAAGCAGTATCACTGACACATCCTCCCTTATGATTCCCTTTAAGTTGGAGCATCTGGCCGGGTGTTGCACAAGAGCCCAGTTCTCTTTTCCCTATACAGCAGAGTTTTGATTAATTAATCATTGCTTGTGTTTGAATAATACATTAAAGATGCACTTGAATGTGCTAGGGAAAAAAAACAAAAGGAAGTACTGCTCTGACTCCTGAAAGGATATGCTCTCTAAATGGCAAGGCAGTTTTAAAGGTAAATGTGTTACTGGTCAGTGCCTGTTTTTATCCATGCTTGTTTACCTGGGGAAATTTCTATGCATTTGACTTAATGATAATAACTTATGCATAAGTGGGCTGTTAAGGTATAGAAGAATATAAGCCTTTAATACAGTAAAATTAGAAACTGGTATATTTATGATGAATTGTCTTTTGAGTATTTTTCTATTAAAAGTGAAATAATTATAAAGCATAAAAAACACTGTTAACTATAATTTTCTGTGGCTTCACTGTATATGTCTGCAAGCTTTGCACCGAACCTGCTACTTCCACCCTGTGTGTCTCCTGTGTGGCAATGAGGCAAAATCTCTGAGAGCACAAAGCAAAACTGCTGCTTAGCTCTTCCAGCATCCTGCTCTCTTCCCAGGATTTGATCCACATCAGGACTTTCAAATGGGACATCACATAGCTGGTTAGCAATCATGCTGCTTGCAGAGAGTTTTCTTCAGAGGTCTTCCAAGTCCTGGATGCTCAGTACTTGAAAATGTGTTAGCTGTTGGTCTAGGATCTTTCACAAGAGCTCTGGGTTGACTCAAACTTGTCTTTGAATAATTGGAGCTTCCTGGAAGTACCTTGTTCCCTCTAGAAACTTAGGGAAGCAGCATGTTTGCTGGTAGACCTGGCATGTTCTCTGTAGCTGGTAAGCATGATTTTCTGCAATGCTGGTGCATTGATGCTTTTAATGATACCTTAGTACTAGGGTAGAGGAAATAAGAGTGTTGGGAGCTGAAGAGAAACTATTGCCTGTGCAACTGACTGCAAAGACCTGATTACAAAACCTCAAGAGGGCCTTGAGTGCCTAACCTTGAGACCCAGTCCCCTCCAAGGGAAGCTGTGAGCAAGACGGGCCCTGGTATAAAACCAGTGCTGTTGTGCCTGTCGCGTGTGCAAACAGGCTGGCCCTCACCCAGAGCTGCTTCCCCAGCTGAGGAACCGGAGAGTTTGGTCTGTGTGGAGCGCTTCTGCTCTCATATGTGATGCACTTGGTCACAAGTTCCTACCCTAAAAAGCTGGCAAAGCTGATGCTAAATGAAGCAAGCCGACAGCTGTGATTTCACTAGATGGAGCGGTGGTGCTGCCTGACTTCCCCTATGGAGGCTCCTGCAATAGCTCCTTCTCCCCTCTGCTTTAATCCATTTCCAAACCTAGCGGTGCCTCGTGTTTACCCAGCAGGCCCACGTGAAAAGGTCACTTATATTTCTCTGACCTTTTTCAGCTCAGTAAACACAGGCAGCTGGAGGTCCTCGCTGCAGACATGTCAGCTGCGGTGAAGCGGTGTTGTAGGTAGCGGCACGCATACAGAGCACCGCCTCGGTGCTGCCTGCCCCCGCAGAGCGCCCATCCCGAATTCTTGGCTGCTGCAAAAGCATCGAGCCTTACTGGCTTTCAAGAAACTTGTGGGTGGGTTTTTCCTTATGTTCTTGGAAGTTTTTTGCATGTTATTTTTCCCTTTGACTTAAGTTTTTTAAATAATTGTGACCTTAATTAGAGGTGCCCTTCCTACAAATGCGTAACCAGGTTTTATCCATGTTGTGCTAGTCTCATTTGGTTAAAGTATGCAAGGCACTGAAGATTTGAAATGACCAGAAAAATGCTAAGCAGAACTGCTAATTTCTGAGTTTTTTGGTGAGTATTAAAAGAGCGATTAGGAACATGGAGAGGGAAACAAATCCATTTACTCCTTAAATTTCTGCCCCACTGATAAACTTTTATGGGCTGTTGGTATTACTTAATATTACCATCTAAGGGCTCCTCTCCAGCTTGCCCCTGTTTGCTAGGCTATTTGTTGTGGGATGGAAACCTTGCACTGTGGTGTTTTGTGGCCAAGGGCCATTGAGCTCATGATAGTTATGAGTATGATAGTTATGATAGGTAGTTATGGAGCTCATGATAAACTGGGTTCCTTGGGTCCCAGCCTGGTGGTTTTCTCCTCTGGGCTGTCCTGTATCTTCTGTAGCTCCTGCCTCTAAGAAAGGGTCACTAAATCTCTGAGCTTGCCACAGAGAAGCTAAGGGGACTACATGAGAAGTCAAGTAGAGAGGGGAAAGGTTCTTGGCAAGAAAAACTGCATCCCTTTGGAGAGTAAAAATGTCCTGTGTGTACTGCCTGTGCCTCTGGAGTTCCTAACTTAGGAAAGGACGAAAGGAAAAATGTTCAGAGAAGTCTCTTGAGTAGGTTCATTCATTTTTTCTGACATGAGGAAAAAATTACATGTAGTCCTGGAGATTTATTGGAGCTAGCCATACTGTGAGTATCTTGATCCCAATTTTTTTCTGCTGTGTCTTCCCAGGGAAGTTGTAGCTCCTCTAGGGCTTGCCAGCCACTTGTAACAAGAGTCACAACTCAGTAGAAAATGCAAGTTTTGCTTTCTGGCAATAAAAGGTTGTCAAACTGGAAAAAAATCTGTTTCTGATCCTCACTTCCCTCCAATTTTAAATAATTCCAACTGATGAAACTTCTGTATGAGATGAATCCACTGCCTAAAGGTCACTGCTTTGAAGGGATTCTTTTTTGGAAATGGTTATCAAATTCATTGCTTAATTTCTTTGCAAACTGAGATACTTCATCTGAGGCCTGAAGGGGTGAATGTCTTGAAGAGCAGTGGGGAAGCAACTGAGATAAGATAGTGACCTTATGTCAGCATCAACCATAAATACTTCATTGAGACTAGTACAGCTATAGTAGTACATACGCAGTGGAAGCTCCATAAAACAGTGGGGTTTTGTCGAACTTAGATTATTCTCCAGCTTCATGGTCCCTCTTTGGATATTCTGTTAGGATTGAATTTAAATCAGGACTGGTTACTGTGGTGCTGAGCGCAACCCTTCAGCCATATACGACATCAGCTGCTTCCACTAGTTCTGAAGCCCAGTAACTGGAAACACACTCAGGAACGGATGGAAAACAACTTTTTGTCTTGACTTTGAGTTATGAATGTTTTCAAGTGGAGTGGTGGCTACACAATTCCCTTTTAAAGAAAAATGTTTTTTTTACCCATCCTGCACAAAGCTGAGGCTCACTTGCTACTTCTAATTTCTGAATTTGAATACTTTTGCTGACTGAATTCTGTGGCATTTGACTCCCAGAACATTTTTCATCTATAGTGAAGTTTTTTATAAACTTGGATAAAATATTGCTAGATCTTATTGCTATATTAATACCCTACAACATGTAGGTGTTTCTTGGCGACAGTCTGTTCTGTATCATATTAATGATCTGATCTTAAACCTTCAACATGCGTAGTATTATAAAAAATGTAATTTCATAAATCAGGGACAGTGATAGAAACCCTTCTGGGTTCAGTGTAAAGTCCTTTTGCCCTCTGCTAATTCCTTATTTTGATTGTTGCATTTTTAAAATTTGGATTAAGACAGTGACATGCTCTGATCATTTCCTGAATGCATGAACATCTGTTTTTTGTTGTGGTTTAGTGTTGTTTGCTGTTGGCTGGGGATGAAAGAAGAGATCAAATGGTTTGAAGTTGGCTTTTTTGTTTTTCAAAGTTCCCTTTGTTCATAAACTACAACCTAGGAACTGAGCAGCATTTCTAATTGTGAATGACAAGCAATGATGGAAAGGAGGAAAATGTGACTGATACTGCATTAGCCATGCTAGCTCACCAGTGAAGGAAGAAAAGATCTTACTGCTCCTTAAACTTCTCCTTCCTTTATCTAATGGAGACATGAGGCTGCCAAAAAAAAAAAAAAAAAAAGCTTCATTATGCATTGAGCAATCTGAATGCACTGTGTGCACATTAAAGACCTGGGATTTGCCCAGAAACTGAAAAGTTTGGCACCTGCAGCTTGGTGAGCAGAAGGTGAGGATGTAGGTTCTCAGAGCTGTGCCAACTCTAAATCTGTGTGTGGAAAAGTAAAATTCCATGTGCATATGGACTATGTGAAATCTGAAGAGAAGCAAACATCCTCTCAATTGGTCACAACTTGTGGGCTTCTTCCCTTGCCCCTCCTTTCTTTGGACTTTTTGGGATTCCATATGGTAACTTGATGATTACCTTGTAATTAAGAAGTCAGTGAAAGTCCGTTCTATCCTGTGTATTTGATAATACATGTTTGAAGATGAGAAACTATGAATGTTTTTCAGAGAGAACTTGGAAAATGTGGAATACAGGAATGGATTATTAAGTCATTTGAAAGTACTTGCAGTGATCGTTTGCTGTGACTGAAGTGTTTTTGCAAGCCAGATGAATACAGTTTCAGGCAGTGTGCTGCATGGAGTTGGCTAAAGGTTTCTTTAAATACCTTCCACATCTGTGCTT
The DNA here is from genome assembly GCA_013389825.1 of Crypturellus undulatus. Lineage (NCBI taxonomy): Eukaryota > Metazoa > Chordata > Aves > Tinamiformes > Tinamidae > Crypturellus > Crypturellus undulatus. Next base: position 277,578 of record VWPW01032680.1, on the reverse strand, counting down.
GTTGGAGAGGGACTGCTGTCAGCTCCAGAGAACGGAGAGATCACTGACTACAACACATACTCCGAACAGATACCTTTTAATGTGGAAATACACCTTCTGTATTTAAGGTGGAGCTAGAAGAGTCTTTGAACAAGAGGTAGTGCTTAAGCTCCCCTGGTCAGGGAGGTCATGAGACAACCCAGACAAGGTGGGTTAGATGGTGGGTGGATTGTTTGCCCTCTAGGAGTCGCTCTTATGGCTCTTCCGAGAGTTTGAACAACCCACTTAGTTTCCTAAAATTTAGGAATTTCTAATATGAGACATGAAGCCTAACCTGGATGACTAACAACCTCCCTGGGCATGTAATAATTTTACTTAAAAGCTATAATGGAGTGGAAAAGGTATGCTTAAGTTTTGAAGCTAGTGTTTGGTGCCAGACTATTGCACAAGGCAGTCTGGTGTCTGCAGTATCAGTCTGTCAGTCATTCCAAGTAGGGGGTTTCTGTGATCCCTTGGTTAAAAGTAAATTTTTTCCCTTCTATATAGGAAGATTCAGAATTGACTTTGAACAATGTTCCTTTCAGTTCACTTAAGGAGCTGTTAGCACTAGGATGATGACTTCCAGTCTAGGTGTTCACAGAAAAACCTCTTTCCAGCCTACTTGGGTCATTGCACCAACCATTGCTGAAATGAAAACCCTTCCGCAGTGAAGCTGCTGAGAGGCAGAACTGCCTGATGCATCAGTGCAAGAAGCAGAGAACCTGGGGAGGAATGGAGCAAATGGAGTGGTGGAATCACATGAAGATGAACTCAGTCTGCCCAGGTTCTGTTAGACAGAAGAAAAAAATTTGCAGAAGTAAATAGTTACCTGAATGGGGATTTTATCAAGGTCATTGGAATTAACATTAGTGAAAAGCAACAGAGAAAAAATGCAAAAGGATTGATTTTTAATGACTTTTTGGGTTAGGACCTTGGTTTTGCATCTGATCTGATGGATAGTGGCTCCTGGAGTACCATCGATGGTGCCTTTGGTTTAGTATCAGCTTTAATGAAACAGTATTACCTTGTTTTGAAAATTTTGCTGGCTTTCTTCATGCAAAGTATTGAAAGGGTGTGTAAAGTGAAGGATTGACTCCATAATGATCTTTGACATGTTTGTCACATGTCACCTGGGCTGGCTTTGGCCCTATGCTTTGAGAACTTTCCCTATTCATTCTATCTAAATACTTGGACATGGATGAATTTGGTCACATTTGTAGCTGCAGATGTGAAATTCATCAGCTATGCTCTCTCCATGCTCTGTGGCTCTAGAGATGACTTCCACCAGCATGATGGAATATAAGACCTAATTTATTCCTGCTGTCCACAGTTTAGAGACACACTATTGCACTGGAATTTTGCAAGCTTTCAGCAGTTGTTGGGGAAAAACAAATTTACAAAACAGCTTGTCTTTCATACTAGGGAAGTTAACATATAATGTCATTTTAAGTAGGTTATGTGTAGAAGAGCCTCAGCTTCTCTGAGCACTGTACTGCAAAACGTTCTCTATTGAAAGCTTTCCTGCACTTGATTAGTTTGTAACTTCTATAATCTTGAATAGAAAAGCTGCCCAGCCTGCTTTACAGGACTTCAAAAGCTTTGATAAAGCTGGTCAATGCAATAAATACCTGATGAGCACTCAGTCGTCTTTCTTGGTAGATAAATAAAACATAGTGCAAACATAGGTAATGCTTCCAATCAATCAGCATAAATCCTGCTTTGGCTGCAAAAATGAAGCCTGAGATGATAAAATGCAGTTGCCTGGAGTGTGTCACACTGATTATATTTCTTTCCCTTGGTAATAAGGACAAACATGTTACTTTCTAGCAGACTGCATTTAATCTGGAAGAGGAAAGAATTTCCCATCTTCTAGTTTGTAGATATTTGTGACACTGATTTTAATACGCTAAAGGTGCATGGCCTCTTGACACTGAGTTTACTGAATTATATCACTTATAAGGCTGTCAGTGATGGACTTGGCTCAAGACTCCAAAAAGCCTTTGATTCACTCGTTTGGTCATCCCTTAACTCTCACTCCTTAGCTTAGGCTCTTGTGCAAGTAATCTTAGTGGCACTAGTGGTTTTATGCTAGAAATGAATATCGAGTAGTAAGATGGACCTCTATGTAATGCATGTAATCTGGCAGGGGCAAGAGCTGGAATATGGATGTTCTCAGCATGGTTTGTGGCCATGCATGCATTGCATTGGTCATTGCACTATGCTTTATGCCTTGTGTTTTGCCATGGCAGTTCAGGCTTGGGAGTGTTTTACTGAAAGTTCATGTATTTGTTATGTTTAAACATATGTGAAAATGGCCATGTCCATTCCTGCTGGCAGATCTGAAAGATCTGCCCAGTTGGTCCTGCTGTTGAGCTGTCTAGCAGTAAAAATAATAGCATTTGCTATTATTGCTTCTAACTTCTCTCCATCTGTGCCACAAGCAAGGCTACTTAACTGCTTTCTAATTATGTAGCATGTTTCCTGAGGAGAACAGTGATTTATAACCCATGCTTGACTTGCTGTTGTTTTTCTGTAATATGTTATTTTAGGGTGTCTGCAGCCCCCTAGCTTGTTCCTTTCCTGATATTACTGAGGACGGTTTAAAAAAAAAAAGTGGAAAACTTAGGCGGACATGGTTCAGGTTAGAAGAGGGCCATTAGATTAAAACCCCAGTTACTTCTTTTTCCAGTCACCCATGCATTCATGAGTTTTGGTCCTTCCAGTCTTTCTCCCTTTTTCAGATCCTGCTGAAAATTGATTTTTAACATCTCTCTCCCTTTGAATTTTGTTGAAATTAGCAAAGGTTTTCTCAATCAAGATGTTTCAGGTAATGCCTTCAGTATTACCCAATATCATATATACATTATGAATGTCAACTTCTAATTCTCTTAGAAATTTTGTGTAATATCAATAGTATATTCTGAAGGCTTTTTGTAGAAACTCACAGAAGATCCTGTGACTAATCCAAACCTCTGCAATGTGACTAATTGAAAAAATGTGCTGTCAGACTTCTAAATAAAGTTGGAGGAAAACAATTATTCAAAATATCTCTTTTCCTGAGCATTTCCCCTAAGATAAGAGTTATTCTCAACTGGCAACTACTAAGTTTTTCTCAAGTTCATTTAGATTTGCTGATTTTTTTTATTAAAATACAAAACAAAAAGCACTAGAGAAACTTTGTATCTTTAAAACAAATCCCAGTGTTAAACTTGTCCAAAAGGGAAAATTGGTGCTCCCCCAGATTTTGCCTCACTAAAACACATGAAGACATGGCGGGAAATGTCACTTTCTTGCATTAATTTTACAGAATTGCTTTATACAAACTGGTATAAATAAATTCCTTACAGAGACCCTGTATACATAAATTATGTCTTAAAAAATATATATGTATTTTTTGCAGGCCAAAGATCAGGCATTAATTCTCAAAGATCAATCAAAGATTAATTCCTAGCCTGGGCTTTTGCGTATTTTTTTGGACAGTTTGGGCTGAAACTAGCAGTAGGGAAAACATATTTCTTAATGTGCATTGCTCTCTTTTTGGGTTATTTTGGTTAAAAGTCTGCCCCTAGTCGGGATGCAACAGAATAAGTGCAAAGATATTCTTTGACTAACAGAGAAAGTAAAAGGATGGAAAAAGCCTGTCACGCATTGTAGCCTAGCTGTTCAAAGTTGATTCTATTTGCTGTATGACAATGTCTCTTTATTCTGGCAAAAGTATACCTTATACCAGCCTTTTTTGAATTGAGACAATCTGCTTGTCTTGTTTTGTATTGCAGACTGTCATAATCTGTCCTGACAACTTTGATGTCATCTTAAACATATTTCTTAAATGAGTCCCCATGTCTGTCCAAAAGACTGCAATGCAAATAGAGAAAACTTCTTTTAAAGCACTTTATAAAGTTGGTGTCTTTTTGTTTCATTCTGTGCTAGTTTTTGACAAACAAAAGGGATATTAGTTGTGTCTAATGTATAACATGTTATTCTTGATATTATCTTTGTGATTAAAATCTGTAGCAAATTGTAAAGCGGTATGTTATATAAAGAATAGCTTTTTCCCTCCAGTGGATGCAAACGCAGTGACTGAATTCATTATGCAGGTAATGGCGTTTGGGTCCAGTGATACTGGCCTACATCATAAACATAAATCCTTCCCAACTTGGTTGGCTATGTCAATGATGCATTCAAAATTTTCAGGAATTAATATCCTGGAATCTTTTAGGCCAATTCTGTTGAAGGCCACCATCTGCTTGTGACCGAATATTAAGGGCAGTTCTTCCTTCTTAAAGATACTTCTGTTCAGGATTTAATGAAAACTTCCTTAGAATAACTAATTTTTTTGGTGCCTCTTTGGCAGAGATGGTTCCATGGAGCATGTTCTCTATCTGTGATCATGTTGGTCTGTCCATCTTCCCAAGTCAGCTCTTGGCAGACCTGCAGGTTGACAGCAAATGTTACAAGCTAATGTTAGCACAGTGAGCTAGAGCCCACCAGCCAAGCCTGTGCGACAGTCCTGAGAGCAGCCAAACAGGGCTACACCAGAGCAGAAAACTGAAATGGCTGCAAACACGTGGCTCATTTGTATTGAAGGTTTAGAGAACTGTGGATTAGAGGATTGAGGGAGAATAAGCAAAGGAAAAAGGAAAAGCCATATGAATGAGAACAGCTCTGGTGGTGTTTTATAGATGAGGTCTGATGACAGGCACCCTGTACCTACCAAAACAGTTCATACGGAGATGGGATTTCTTACTGGTAATCTATGCCCTTGATATTCCCACTAAGAAGTCAGGTTTGAGCCAATGTTCCCAGTTTTGATGCTCTTGTTGGAAGAGGTGCTTGCTCAGCTCCTTAGGAGGAACTGTAATGGTTCGAGTACAGCACCTGAAGTCCTCTTGTGGAACGAGCTCCCTGGAGATCCTAATCGTGCAAAGTTAATATTGCTGAGCTAGTGATAGTGTCAGGCTGCCAAGCTGAGCTGCATGGATTGCTCCGGCAAATGCCTGACTGCTTAATTTTATTCAATGAAATGGTATCAAGGATATATTGTAAATAAGAAATGATTCTATGCACAAAGGCATTAGTGTGGTTTGATGAGCTGAGACAATGTGACCATGTTCCTCAATCACAGCCACTGGGGAAACAAGTGAGCCTTACTTTGGTTATCAGCTGTAGTGACAGACAAATTCCTCCTTTTCCATGCAGATTTAGATGTTTCTCTCGATATTTTGAATGCCAGGTTAAGGCTGTAGCTGTCTCTTGCTCTTGGAGAGTGTCTAAGGGCTATTCAGGAGGAATAAGGAAAAGTAAATGGGCCTTTCATACCTTCTACCCTCTCTCAAGGGTTGATGCTCATACAATGTCTGGAAAAAGTAGTGACCAGCTTGGTATTTAAAAGTGAAATAAGTTCTGTTCAGCATTTCTACAGCATAAAGATAAGCCTGCAACAGGGAGAAATTGCAAGAAACTTTGAGAAGCTACGAATAGAAGGAATTTCTTCTTATGGAGCATGTGCCCTAAAAACAGGGAGAAGTCAAAAAAGTGTAAAAAGATAGAGGTAGAGGAGTATGAAGACAGATTCCCAAGATTACTGCAACTTAGTGGCAGGGCTGGTATTAAAGTTTAGACTCTGCCTTCCTGTAGTGATTACAGCACAAGCCCAGTGCAGTTTTTATCCAGAAATCAGCCAGGCTATCTAAAAGAGTTCAGTGCCTTCTGCGTTACCAGATGAGGAAGCAGAGATAGGTGAGATGGAAATGCCATGCTGGAGGGAGCAGGCCAGTGAAGCGTGGGCTGCTCCACTCCTCTTAACTGCTCTCATCCCCTTAATTTGGGCAGTCCTGAGCTTATGAGGCAGAGCCAGGGTCTGGCATTGCTCTCGTCTGGATGTGCTCTGCTGAGGATGCCTCACTTAAGTTTGTTTATGATGGTAAAAGCACATTCTTCTTCGACTGAATTAACCCATCAGCTAAATTATTTCCTGTAACCCTGGGGTACAGAGAAATGATCACTTGCAGGTTTATATTGCTGATGAAATCAGCTAATAAACTGCTTCTATTTCTGTAGCGAGGAAGTTAAACTTGTTTATAACTTATGAAAAGAAAAAAAAATCCAAATATATATGTAAATGAAGTGAATCACTTAAGCTGCTGTCAAGTTGCCAGTTCAAACCTACTTACTCTGGGCAGATCTCTCTTTATCATCAAAACCTGGTTGCTCACTTTGGACCCAATCCACAGGCTTTCACTTCTGCCTTTTGGGCTATACTTAAGCAGTTAATCACATTATGGGCAATAAATGACTTGAGTTGTAGCAGGTCATTAGATTTCATTATTTTTTTCTCTCTGAGCATTCTGAGATAAACTCTGATTTGAATATTCATGAGCACTAAAAGTAGGTGGGTGAGAAGATGGACTTGTTATTTATGTTTGAGGAAGAATTCATAGCCTTGCTCTTGTCATATTGACTTCTGGTCGTTTGCATCAGGGTTGAAGTCATTTTATTGCCCTGAAGATGCAGCTGGTGCTCTGGGTGCAGCGTGGGGCTGGAGTTAATGAGCCCTGCTTGGTGCTGGGCACCTCGTTTGACCTGGGCAAGCAATTCTCCTTTAGTTTTTCCACTTGTGCTAAACAGGGTTGGCAATTACCCACTTTAGAGAAGGACACGTGGCTGAAATTAAATAATGTTTATAATGTGCTTGATTTTCCTGATGAGACTGTAGCTCTGATGACTGCAGTTATTTCTACTTTTTTGCTTGTGTGTGTGTATGTATGCGTGTGGCATGGAAAGGTTCACTCCAGCAGCAAGTGTATTAAGACATAATCTGAAGTGTAAAACTTCTTGGCATTTATATAAATGTAATTAATCACTAAAGATTTTAAAGCATTAAATGCAGCTAACACTGGCTTTGCTGCTGAAACGTAACTGCTATGTGGAAAGGAGCAATATATAGTCCTGCAGCAGGCTTATAGTGCTCTGGTGGGAGGAAAAGAAATATCAGCCAGACATCTTTGGGATGCTGAACTTGGCTCATATGTGGTCTTGTGAATGGGAGTGACTGCAAATTCTGGCCATTTGGTTGACTGACTTGCTGGGGAAAAAAATTGAAACTGTAATTGACCTGAAAAATACTTATTTTACTGTAAGTTAGTAAATGATAACAGATCCTATAGAATATGTCAGTACAGAGGTAACAAATACTTAACCCAAGTCTTGGTGTAAAATGAGCTCTAAAGGTCAGAGCACTTGTTTCATCTGCATTTGTCACCTGCAATCTGTACCAAACTATTACCTTTATTTAGTAAAACCTAACATAAAACCTAACATGTTCCAGCCTTCAGAATGTTTGCTGAAAAGCTAATTTATGCTAATCTGCTCAAGAGTAAACTTTTAGCGAAACCTACTGTACATGTGAATAACTTGCCTTAACACGTACAATAAAAATTCACAGTAAGAAGCAGCCCTCTGATAAGCAGTACTACCAGTATTAATGTGTTCAGCAAAACTAAATCTTAGCATCAGATCAAGCTAAGCAGAGGCTTGACTCTTCCCAATGAGATGTAAATTGCACTAAAAATGAGCCATGTTTCTATGCTGTTAGCCAGATAGGGAGGATAAGATGCTGCTTAATTTAAAGAATGAGTTTAAGTGTGTTGCTGAATCCAGGCCATAAAGGCAAAAATCTTTAGCTTCCAGTGATATTATGGTAGCATCTACCAGGTGAATTACTGCTGTTCTCCTTGAAACATTGAGATTTTGAGCCAGCCTTAAGTATAATAGAAAAATTAGGAGGGGACTCTAGTGTTTTCTGCAAAGTCCCTTTGATTCTGTCAGTGAATATTGCTTAATCTGTCTACCCAAGGATGGCCCCAGAGAACTCTTGTATGCTCATCCTGGAATAGGTTTTTATTTTTTAATAACTTCTCCCTGAATTTTGGCTCTGATTATCAGTGTGCCTGCATTTTAATAAATATTCGAAAAGAGCTCCCTTCCTCCTTCCCCCAGTGCTTAATTACAATGTGTAAATATGCACACAGCCCTATTACCGATGTTAATCCCAAGGCTGATAAAGCCGGATAGGGCAGAATAGAAATGAATTGGAATATGGATAAGCACAGGTCTTTCATTAGTCTAACTAAAGTAATCACAGATCTTTTACTGGTAATATACGCTTTCCAGATAAAGTGCTAATTACTTTTGGCAGCGCTGTGCTCCATCGGAGATATCTTCATTGTAATCCTGTGGTGATCAAATACTTTGATTATACCTTTTTTTTTTTCTTCCTTTTCTCTCCTTGATATTGTGACCTTACAGATTTTGGACCTTCAATCCTGTATCTTGTAATGTCAAGGCTGAGCAAATCTGTTAAGCTCAGTTTGTTTGACTCAGTTTTTCTTCTGTCTTTGCCATAAAGTTGTACAGAAGTCAGGGGAAGAAACTTGCACATGTCAAGGATAATGTTTCATACGGCATCCAGCCATACGGCTGCAAATTCGTCATTGATAAACTGCTTTCTTTTCAGGGAACTTGAAGGACTTCCGTGTGTTTCACATATCAATATATTATGACTAGTCTTCCCCAACTGATGTATCTAAAATTAATGTCTTAAAATCTGTCCATAATTTTGGATTTAATTCCCTTAATTCCTTTGAAAGGACACTACATTCCTTAAAAATTTATTTCTAGTCAGTGAAATTGAGTTGTATTTTCAGTAAGGGAGCTAACACGTAGCCCATGCAAATTTGCCGATGTTGCTCAATTTTTTATCAGTGGGAGTGCGACCTTAGTGTGCAGCTGTATGGGGGAACTGACACTTTTCTGTGTAGTCATTTTAAAAACAGAGAAGGGGAGAAGGGCATTGTCTGAGATGGCTGAGGGGACTGCTTGGGTCATTAAAAGACTGAAATATCATTTTGCTAAAAATATCTGATATCCAGCTAAACTTTTTATTCTATCCTACATAGACAGCCAGCCTGAGTATTCATTATTGTACTGATTAATAAAACGGAGTTTTCAAGTCAGTCATTTCTATTATAAAACAACATCCCTTTTCCACACATGCACTTAACCTTAAGACATTAATATGGGTTCCCTCCCAAAATTTTAGTAATTTCCCTGCTTTTTGAGTTAGAGTGAATTAGTTCCTGTGGATGGAAAACTAGCTCCCAGAAGAGTGTTGAAGTAGCATGTTGAAGTAGCAAATGAAAAATCTCATGAAAGCTGATAAGCTGCAGAGTTCAATCTGTCCTATAGAATCAATAGGAACCAGTAAACTTGGAATGCCAAGACACTGCCAAACCTGTGTGAGGAGGCTTGTTCTTCAGCAGATCATATAAATTGGACCTCATCCAAGAAGGTGATAGCTACGATATGCAGACAAGACTTACAAGGCTACATACAACCCCATGAACCGATGGATCTCAAGGGCTTTCTGCAACTGCCTGGAAGCCCCTGGCATGTCAGTGGGATCTGCTGCTTCTGAGCAACCAGCTGGGTTTGCCCCTGCCAGTGCTCCAGCAAATAGCTGTGAAGGTTGTGAAGGTATAAGTGAGCCTACTGTGGGAATAGTTATGAGATTAGTAGCGCCTTTGTTAAAACTGTGTATTAAAAGATGCTGTAATAAATACTAGTTGCAGTTTGCTGTTGCTTCTGCACTTGCTGCTATAGCAGGGAAAAGGCAGCTTATATCAGCTTAGCTGAATCTTTCTCCCTCCTTCAGCCCTGAAATTTATATTTAGCCTTTTTAAAATTTTTTTCTTGGTATTTTATGGATTTGCCTTCTACCTGCAACAATGTGGCTTCTTGAAAGCATGGCAGGGCTTGGTTGTGTGATAAACAAGTGTTGTGATAAACTCAGTTTAAATTCAGTTTATCACAACACTTGTAAAACTTGTACATTGAAATATCAGGGAATGGATTCTTAGCAGCCATCAATCTTATTCTGACAATATAATAAAAACATACTTATAAGTATTAAGATTTGAAAGAAAAAACGAAAGCAGAAATGTGTATTTTAGCTAATAAACTTAGTATTAAATTTTGTCTTTGTAGTTGCTATTTTTTGTAATTGTTTTGAAAACTCAAAGAACTCCCAATTTGTATGGGATTTTAAACTAATTTGTTTAGATAAGACACTATTCACATTTAAACAAAACATCCCTTTCCATTCTTATAATCGCTATAAACATATAAAACTCTATAAATTTTTTCCATAAAGCACTTGGATACTCTGGTGCTGGCTTCCTGGCAAGGAGGAGAATAAGTAATGTGTGTAGATAAGATGTGAGCTGGCAGAGGTGGATGCAGTGGGAGTGCAGAGCTGATGAGTAAGAGACACCTGTTCAGCAGAAGTGCCTAATTGCAGAAATATTTGTTGCTATTCAGAGTTGGGCTGGCTGGATGGTAAAGACTTGGGTTTGAAGGCAAAAGGTCTGGCCAGAGTCTTCAGTCTAATGATATTTCTGAGCTGCTGCCCCTGGATTGCTCCCGTGCTCAGTTAAGAGACAACTCGATGATGTGCTGTTTTGCACGGTGGTGTTTAAAAACCTGGATGCTATTGGCAGGTGCTCATGTGCATAAAAACTGTGATGTCGGCTGCTGCCGCTTCCTTCTGTGCAAGGCTACACCCCCAAACCAGTACCGTTTCCATGCACTTTTCACATGAAATAACTCGTGAGGGAAGCAGTGTTGGCTTATAAGTCACAGTTCCCCAAAGGACTAATGACAGGCCCCACTGCAGCAGCTTTTCTCTTGTGGTTGTTCAGAAGAAATACAGTACAGTCAGATCTCAGAGCTAAAGCCTGAATTCCGATGACAATGAATGGAGGCTCTCTAATAGATGAGATGAGCGTTTAAACTGTTGAAGAGCAGAGACAGAGATATTGTCTTTTCTCCTGAGATAGCATGAGCATTATTCCTGCACCCAGATGGGGTCCTGAAAATAGGAGACAAAGACTTTTCAAGGAGCAAATTTTTTTACTTGTGAGAACTTTTAGGAAACACTTTTTTTTTTTTCTTATAAACTACTTAGTGCATTTAAGACTATAGCTTGTGAAGCAGAACCTAAGCTAAGTGCTGCTAATGTTCGCTGAAAAGTATACTTGGCAATAAAGATGATACAGAAATGACTGTCGCTGAGACTGAAGTATAAAGTCCTTCCTGAGTGCTGTAGGCTCGCGTTTAACCACTAGTGCATTTCAAACTAAGGATTCAGCAGAATCTCCCAGATAAGACGTAATGCTTTGCTAGCTAATGGAAATAATCCACCCATCTGTCTTAATGCACAAATGATGCGACTCATCTAATGGCAACAGATACATATGGGCATTCTGCTTGAGAAAGTGGGGATTTGAAGTGCAGCTGATGATGCTGACCATTGATTTTGAATGGATGACTCTTGTACCCATCGCTTAATACCTTAGCATTCAAGACCCTCTAAACAAGGTGGCGGAGGTGACTGGCATCCTTGGGTTGTATTGCTGCAACAGCCCTGTGAATGATGCTGCAGGTCTGGAGGTAGTTCATTTGCTGGAAACAGTTGCATTTTTAAGACTTGCACTTGGAACAAGAGGGGACTATGCTACTACTATACAGATACTCAGGTGATTTCAGTATAAGCCAGAGGGGAAAAATTATTTTGATGATATCTGATTTTAGGACTGTGATAAGTCTTCTCTCTCCTTTACAGGCCTAGAGCTAATAAATGTCAGTGTTATAGCCAGTGAAAATATCATGGAAGAGACACAAAGGAGCAGTCTACAAATACAGTCTAATTTTCTGTTTGATGTTGCTGTCCCTGTTTTCCTCGAGTAGTAGCATTTAGAAACTCTTCATCTCACCTTGTCTTTTCTATGATGCCCGAAGGTTTCAAAGTCATCTAGGAGATGATATGCCCAGCTGCTATGCATTTTTATGTTTCTACATGGACACCTCTATCCTTCTGATCTGAATATATAAGGCTGTATGACTTCAAAACAGAGTGAAAGAGTGATAGTTGACTTAGGTTTGTGGGCTTTTTGTTGTTTTGTTCGAGAAAATGAATTTTCAAAGCCTCTTTCTTCTCTTAGAGGACAACAGCTGCCAATACAATGCGACTTGTAAGTGCAAGTGACAGACATAGAAGCTACATTTGGGCAGGAGTAAGAAAAAAAAAAAAAGATACCAAGTCTCATACAGCTGTAAGGAAAGGTGAACCTATTTTTTTTCATACAGTTGCCTACATGAGATGACTAGCCCTGCAAGTAGAAAGGGAGAACAACATTGTTTCTGATTTAACACCTTGTGGGGAAGTCCCTTCTCCATTCAAATGCTTTTAATGCTTTTAAGTCACTAGGATTCCAGTGACAACAAGGGATCAAAATCCCATTGAGAATCATTCTTGGTTACTGTGGTGATTTGAATAACTAACGATATGTTGGACTAGGCAACTTTGAAATGCTAAGAATCAGGTTGCTCACAGGAGAGGTGTTTTTTGAACCTCTGGCTGTAGGGGATTTCACTATGTGTTTTTGTGTTTTATTGGTTTGGGTTTTATCTGGAAGTGTGCGTGTGGTGGGGAGGCAGGTAAGGATGGAATTATTCTTAAGAAAAAGGATAATTGGAGAAAACAGCTGTTTGGAGGTTTTTAAAACTGATGAATAATTCCATTTGATTTTCTTTGGGAACATGAATGAGGCTTTTTAAGACAAGTTCAGCTGAGCTTGAATAGTGCATTTGAAGGGAGTTTAGATTGCTTAATTTTATTCTAGCTAATCCATAAGCACTTAAAAGTAGTTTAAGAACCTGCTATTAAAATAGACTGTTTATTTAAAAAGAAAAAAAAATCAAATATTACATTTTGTTTAAAAATGTAAAATGTGTTTAACTGCAAAGCAAATGCCCTTAAAATAGAGACTGCTGGTAGGATACTTGCAGAACTGACACTTATGTTAAACATCCTTTGTATATATAGATTTATTCACACTGTACTTGCAAAGCCCTCTGCACGTGTAGAGGTTGTGACAAGTGGTTTGCAGCACTGGTGAAAGCAGCCCTGCCATCTCTTTAACGTGTTCTGCCATCAATGAGCAGAGCCGGCAAGTGCTTCCTTGGGGAGCTCTGACCATGCAGGATCCCATCTCTGATCTCTGCATAGGCAGGCAAGCAGAAACAGACTTACCTGAAACTCTGGATTAGAAGAAAAACTAAGCTGAGAAGTAGTTATTTTCACTTGAATTTTTCTATCAATTGTTTTAATCAAATCTCAGAGGATGTGTATGCTGATTTGCATAAAATCAGATCAGTACCCATGTATTTGCACTTTTGAATTGCAAGACAATTTTTTTGAAAGTTTTCTTTTCCTGATGATTTTTAGTAATTTTCCAATTGGGACTTTCCCTTCCTACTCTTTTTCTACATTCATCTTCTGTTTTTCACCACACAATGTAGGAATAAAAGGATAAAACACACTGAATAAATCTTTTTTTTTTTCTCCCCCTAAGTAATGAGACTGTCATTTTTGCTTTGTACCATCTTGTCCTTTTCTCCCTTCCAAATCAACAGCAACAACAAACTCTGAAAACTTTATAAGGAATTGTTGGTTGCACATAAGGATGAAGCAACTGTATTAATCAGCTTCTCCTAGTTATCCAGGATCAAAGCAATAAGTTGGTGCTGTGTTAATGCATGTTCCTTATCACTGTAAGGCCAATTACCACTGAGAAATGTGGTCTATAGATAGCAAAGCCCTTGAAGGCAAAAATTAGGACCTTGATACTCAGAGGTCCTTTGTAATCCATCAAAACAATTGTATCTCTAGGATGTGAATATGCATATCTAGAAAATCTATTTAGTGTTTTTATTTCCTGTGTTGTACAGCTTTATGGGGTCATGTCTGTGGTTGGGCCATTCCATGCCCAATGCTGCTGGTGCACTTGGGATCTGCTTTGTGCCTTTCTACTAGGCAGAAGTTTCTTTTACTAGTTTGACATGAGCAATCATGTTGGTTTCTGCATACGCAGGGAGAAATAAGGGAAAACTTAAGGAAAAAAGCAACAAAATCTCTCTGCTGTGTTTGGCTCTGGGTGTCTACCTTTTCTTAGCAAAGCTGTTACCACCAAACCCTAGTCATTGCCTCTCCATCTATTTCTTCTAAAGCCAAGTGTTCTCGTTCATTTTTGCACTGGTATTTTCTGTACCTTTTCAAATTGTGCTAGAAATTTCACCATGGAGCTAGTACTAAATAATGTTTTCTTACAGAAGTAGATTAAAGCCAAAGGACTTGAGTTAATTCTTTGGGAAAATAATATGACATTTTCTTTTTCAGGACATAATTGCTTTAATCGTCTGCTAAAATGCAAAATCACTCTGTTTTCTGTTGAATTTAAGCTGGTTTAAAAAGAATAAAGCAGTCTCTGTGGAAAGTTTTTTTTATCACTTTAACAACATGTCAGTCCCCATTACAGCCGGGTGCAGTCTTCAATCTTTAGCTGTGTTTATGCAGTATTTTCTCATCTAAAAGGAGAGAAAACTTGTATCAGACAGATTTTCTTTTGGGTTGTCACAAGTAAATCTGCAAAGCTGAAACCATTTCATACTGCCTGCAACTTAGACTGGGAATAGGAAGAGGCCTCTGTTTGGTAATACTGTATCTTGTTATTGCATCTTTACTGTTCAAAAATGATGGTGATGGCTTTTAGGACTGTAAGACTTTTTCCAAATGAAAGATGTGTGTATTTGCTTTCTGAGCTTTTGAAGTCATATATATATATAAACATAAATGAGAGATCAAGCTTTTTAAAAAATTTTATTTCATGAAAGTTGCACTTAAAACTATTGCCTACTCTACAGCAGAGGCTTTTAACACAGTGAATATCCTGAAACCTGGTAGAATTGAAGGAGTTTGTGTGGGTGTGTGTCTTTTTTTTTGTTGTTGTTGTTTTTTTTTTTTTTGTTGTTTGTGTTGTTTTGTTTTGTTTTTTTCTTCCAGTGAAGTTATAAACAGTGTTGCTTCCCAATTGCCTTCTCCCGTCAGGTACGTGTTGTTGGTTGAGGCACTCTGAATAGTAGTGACCTGTGTTTTGCAAGTTTGGCCATAGCTGTCAGCCAGTCTTGAAGGCAAAAAGAGGTATAAAGGTTTCCCACAAGGCTTTTTGGGTGGGAGAGGTTCTGCTGTGAGACATGTATGAGCTGTATTTCTAGTGTTTCCATTCTAGGCTTTCCATTGCAAGCCAGGTCAGAAGCAGATAACAGCAGGCCAGTATTTGCTCTACTAGCGCAGTTATCATGGCAGGGCAGAAGCTAAAGAGCGCTTTTCCCATGTGAATAAGACTCACTATGGAGGTAGTCTTTCCATGCAGACCTCAAGCTGTCATGGTAGTGGGGAAGGGGAAAAAGAAAAAGCCCTTGGAGAGCTGCTGACGTTCATGTTCAGCAGTTTGTGGGGCTGAAGAGAGCAGCCCTTGGCTATGCCATCCTTTCCTGTTCGGGCTCTCCCAGTGCGTCTGTTCCTTACCGAGGCAAATCTTTTAGTGAAGGCGACTAGAGGCAGTCGTGCATGATTTCCCCTGGCACAAACCTGACCTGCAGAGCGTTATCCTTGCTTGTGGGAATTTCTCAGTATGTCTTCTTTTCTCTAAAGGATATCCCCAACTGCTGGAAATGAACTGCTCCACTGGAAAAGCCTATAGAGTGATACTAATTTCAATCTCCTATGTTTATAACTTCAGTCTATTTAGGGAATATGTGGTGCTTGTGGTACAAGACCACTTAACAGCAGGTCAAGGGTAAAGACTAATAATTTAGTTTCCCTACGAATGTTCATGAAACAGGGGCAAAGGTAGTGGGTGATATGATGGGAATATTTATCTTCCATTTATTCATTTGAGCACCTCAAAGGCAAGAATGCAGTAATACCACCATTCTTTCTGCAAACAGGTTCTGAACAAGCAAGGGCCATAGTGAGAGAAAATGTTATTCTGGAGGCATATATGTCAAAGGAAGGACATAAATCAAGGCAATGGAATAGGAAGCTTCAAGCCATACCTATGACTTGATAAATGGGTGACCATAAGTAAAAGGCAAATTAGTTTAGTAGATGGGGCAAAGAACTGGTGACAGGACTGCAAGTTTTTGTTGGAAATAATTCAGGAAGTTTCTTACGTGAACAAATGATGAAATTATTTGTTTTATGTTTTTTTGAAGGCGTGAGGGGACAGTTAATGACTTGCAGGTGAGAGAAATGGATGCAATATCTACCTGTGGTGTGAAATTCTTAGCTTTAAATTCTCTTCATAGTTGAGGTCAAGGGCAGGTTGGTTTGCTGGAAGATGAAGTTTAATAATGTTGAGTGGAAAGGTCAATGGACTATAATGCACAGCTGGAAAAATCAGAACCATGTAGTAACAAGAAAACTATTTAGCCATAAGTTTAGATTCAGAAATGGAGTATTTATTTGGTGTTAGAATCTCAGTATGATGAAATCCTTTGCAATTATTGAAAGCTCTTGAAATGAAATCTCTAATTGTCCAGTGCTTGCAGATTATCTACAGCTTGCCAGGATTTCCAGTCTCTGGATCACTCATTAGCTTTTAAGGGATGAATCTTGTTCCCAGACCTCTGGGAATCAATAAATACTTCAGGACTTGCAGGGAGGAGCTTGTATGCTGTTATGTGGCCAAATACCCAGAAATCTTGAAACCCCAAAGTCTTAAGTCTAAAGCTTTTGTGCTGTGGAACCTACAATTTCTGGAAGACCTTAAAATATCTTCTCTCTTTCCATCTTTTACTATTGTGTTGATACTGGCAAGGAAAGAATGCACTCCTCAGCCAGTGCATTGACCGGGTGTTGGGCTGTTCTTCTATGGTATACCATTTGGATAGGGTTGTTGATTTTGTTGATAAGCACTAACAGGAGTTTAATGAAAAATTATAGGAATTTTGTTCTCACCCTATGATACTCTCTTTAGAACATGTCAGGTGAATGTAAGAAAAGTTGTATTAGGTCAAATCAGAGATCTATCTCTCTATAAGCATATATACAAAGTTATTTCTGAAAGAAAATCCAAGCAGTTGATCAGTGGTGGAAGCAATTTGAGGCACGGATGGTATGTTTGTGCAATATCCCTGTGAAATTAATCCAGTCAATTTTTAAACCTATGTTAACTTGCAATATCTATTTCATCTCGTGGCAAGGGGTTTCACAGTTTTCTGACTGCACTGAATGATGATTTTTTTTGACTTTTCTGACTGTTGGTCAGAAGAGATGTGGAGAACATGAACGTTTTGAAAATGGTGACCAATATAGTGGTTGGCATTTTAATAACCATAGTAAGGGTATCTCAAAACCACATTGGGAGGCTAAAATGTGTAGGCTTGTTCCAGGATCAAAATGATCTCCAAGGAGGAAATCCTCCCTACGTGTCAGTCTGTTTTGTTTGAGCTGTAGGTTTGGCTGAAAGCATAGCTGAAGGACTTGAAGTGATAAACAAGGTAGCCAGTATCGTCCTTTAAGTGAACAAAAATATTATCTATGGGAATGATTGAACATTTCTCATCATCCTGTTCAGAAGTCCAAAAGGATTTTTTGATTCCTCAGGAAGCTTTTAAATCACCATTCTTTCATCTGGGAAGCAGCACTGGTCAGTTGTGCAAAACAATAAGCAAACTTGTCAATGATTTGGATGCTGTAGTACAGGTAACAAGTTTCTACTGAACAGCCTTTTGGTCTTGGTTTTGTCTTCTCTGCTGATAGAGAATATCAGGAAATGACTTGGCTCTTCTGTCCAAAAAGACCCCACCAAAACCTAAGAACCCGAAATGGTTTATGTAGCGTGAGTAAATCTTCTCCTGTTTCCCACTTGACAATAAATAAGAAGCAGGAGAGGAAATGTCAGCTGGGACTATGGTGCCGCTGCTACGCTTTCTGCCGAAGCCTTGAGGATATAGGCAGAAGCCAGCTTAGATCTGTTATCCTTCAGATAATAGTGTCTTAGTTGCACATCTTAGTGGGTTAATAAGATTTGAAATGTTATGCGTTGCTCTGTAATGTGCTTTGACTTCCCCCTCCTTTTGAGTTAGGCAGCTTGCTCATGAAAAGTGGGCCAGGGAAAGAGGAGATGTTATAGAAGTGAGGTGCAAGTTTCCACCCTGCCACTTAATTTTAAGAGAGAAACCCTCTGCAGGAGATGAATATCCTCTTTTATTTTATAACTAGGAGGCAGGTAAAAGCTGGCAAATTTCCTTCCAGACAGATAGGAAGAATACCGGGTCAAAATATCCTGTAATTACAAGGTCTTGAATGGTTTATCCCTATCCCCATTATCTTTTGCATTGCTCAGGGTCCTACAGGGTCCTATCCTAGGTGGATTGATAGAAAATCACCATGTTTTCTCCCAGATCCATTTTCCTTTTTCTCCCTCAGCATGATTAAAAAGTGTAGCAAGAGAAATATGAGACTATCATCTGCCTGGAAGGGAAAGGTTTTGGGGGCAATATGGGATGAAAAGTTATGTGAAATTCCCTTAAAGGATTTAGTCCTTCTATTTCTTATGTGCATTTTGCCAATTAATCTATGAGTATGATTCACTATGTGAACGAAGAAGAGAAGGGCATAAAATCCTATGCCTTTGGAAAAAAAAACAAAAAAAAAAACAAAAAAAAAAAACTGTTCACGCGAGCTGTGCAAATAGAGGCTGAGGACTGGATATGAAGTCATTTTGGCAGCCTTAGCAGGGTATTCCTCACGGTCCCAATCCATGTTGTCTTCACTGGGGACTTTTTTTTAGAGACAGCTCCTGGTGGGGATGCCAATAAATATGGAGAGTGATATATATGTACATTTTTTTCCTCTCCTTGCTCCTCTTCGCCACATAAAACCTCTATTCTATGGAAAGACTAATCCTGGAATTTCTTTTAATTTTTGAGGGGGAGGAGGTTGAGGGGACTGCTTCATTATGACCGCAGTGCTAGCTGAAGTATCTCAGGCCTGATAACCTCCTCTGAAGATATGTAGCATTAGTATCTCCAGACTTACAGGTGTTATAAATAGTAGGTCCCATTAAAAGTTGGAAGTGGTGGCTTCTGTTGGGCTCCAAAGGCAGGGGAATGGGTGCTGAATGTGCTTTGAACCACGTGGGGGAAATGTCTGATACTCTTTTTCTGTAGATGGTGTGATTTAATATGAGCAGCTCTTCACACCCTGCTCAGGGTGAGACTGCAACTGACAGAGCACTCTGCAGCCAGCTCTCCTAAAGCTGATTTGATGCTATGATTGGAGGATCAGTAAAAGGTTTTCTTTCTCACACAATTCTGTCTGCTTTCCAATCCTCTAATACTCTTCAACTTTTTTGTGTGCCTGCTTTTTTCTTTTTTCTCTTTTTTTGTGCCTATGCTGTAAATTACATTTGAATGATGTGAGAATTTAGTCTGGAGGCATTCACCACCAGGTGGATAAAGTTTCTCCCTATCACAATGCCGTTTTCAGGCCTCTTATGTCATGTGGTGAATCATGAATCCTATCCTGTGACCAGCAATAGCTATGTTATTTTGACACAAAAGACAAAATGTCTAGTTGTTCTATGTGGAGCACAGCCATGCAGCTCCATTCTAAGGTATGCTGTAACCTGCTTCTGAGGCAATTTTGCATCTGTCCTGCAGGTCATTAGATGCTTTCAGTTTCTTAGAACATTGCTTTGCCACCACTAATGTTATGGGGATCCTATGCAGGAATACAGCATGAGATCCCAGGGAAAGTCAATTTTATGTAATTAGTGGGAATAAGTTTCTAAGGTGCATATTTGATATGTTACTGTAACTGCACCGAATGTTATTACAAGGTTCCCAGGTCTGGCTGTCAGAGTGGATGGTGATGCCCCTAGGACTTGGTTTATCTTTAGCTGATGACCACAAATTCAGTAGAGGGAGGAGAAGGTGGTATGTAGTGCCTTTTTTTAGAATAGAGGAAGGTGGAGAGGTGGAGGGAGTCTCACTTTAAATATAACCTACTTCCTTTAAAAAGTTGTTTTTGACCAAGTCCTCCCCTCTCTGGTGTAATACAATAGTCCTCATTCTGACAGCATCAACCTGCTCTTTAGAATATAGAGGCCCAGGGAGAACAGACCTTTA
The DNA here is from genome assembly GCA_013389825.1 of Crypturellus undulatus. NCBI lineage: Eukaryota > Metazoa > Chordata > Aves > Tinamiformes > Tinamidae > Crypturellus > Crypturellus undulatus. The sequence continues at coordinate 257,466 of VWPW01032680.1, read as the reverse complement.
ACAGGAATTTATATCCTAAGTCTGAAATGTGCACTTTATATCTGTTATGATCCCTGTGTGCCTGTTAAGGGATTACTTGTATCTTAACATCCTAAGTCTCTCTCCATAAACAAATGAAACCTTCGAGTCTGAGGTTCAAGGAATATGCTTTGATGAAACATGGCTTAACTGTTCTCTGGGGAGAAAGAGTTAAATTAAGAATTGATGACCTATTAACTGTTGTAATTTCCCACCTTGAATTATTGACATGTGATATTACAACCCTGCAAATTACCATCTATAAACAGATCAGAAAATATGACCTTTGCATTACAATTGGTCTCAGGATGCACTCCAGCATATTACAAACAACTGCAACTGTGGATATTTTGCTGCAACTGGAGTGGGTGAAATAATGCAAGGAACTGAAGAACTGTTCTTGTATAATCAGGCAAATGTGGGTGGAATCTTGCAAGATGTCCTTGAGGGATGGCTAGAATGTCCCCTTTTTAAAACTGAGCACAATCCTCTAGAATTTGGAGGAGTCATCTAATTTTCAGTAATGAAATAGAGCCATTCAACTTGACTAATGTGCCCCCTATCTCTTAAGAGCAAGCAATTATTGTGCCCGCATACAAGAAAACCATATTCTTATTCTTCCTACTCCTTGGCTGTGGTGGACAGTGAGTGCAAGCTGAATGCATGGTTTGTCTCCCTTGTTTGTGGCAAACTGCACTCAATTCTTGCTTTGTTGTTGCTCATATGATTAGCACTCGGGCAAAAGCATGTGTTGTGCTGAATTTAGCCCTGAGAATTCTGCTGGTTTGGGAGAAGCTGAGAACAAGTACACAATGACTTGACTCCACTTTTTATTTATTTTTATTTAGCACTGTTGAGTAACAGGAGACCAAAATAATGCTGTTGATCATAAGGCACTTTTTGAAAGCTAGTCCTGAGCCAAAAGATTCCTAGACCAACTGCATTAACAAAGGGGTTCCGTATGCAGAAGAGACCCAATGTGTGCTTTTCCGTAGTGATACGTTTAATTGTCATTTGTTAGTATAAGATGCCTAGGGACTAGTGAGGTGATTTGTAGGAGATGGCATTTGGAAGAAGAGATGTCCCTGGCACACTCTACCACAAGACTGTGATAAATAATTACTTCTTAATTATACTAAGACTTTTGTTTCCTCGGTTTGTGTCTGTTAGCATGCTCTTTTTCATCAGTCAGTGGAGACTGTCAGAAACATGGTGCATTTCTGTCATTTCCATCTGTATCAGCGCAAATAGGCTGTGATATTAAAGTGTGTGGACCGGAAGATTTGGATTTAACTCTTGCTCAAGTGGATCTAACCAGTTGGGAAGTCGTGACTTAAAGAATAGCATGTTTGGATCTCCTGAAGTTCATCTCCCTGCTTGTTAGAGAATAGGAGAATAAGTTTAAGAATTAAGAGCCAGGAGTTCATCAGAGTAAGTATTCCCTCCCTCCCTTCCATAACAAACTCTCTCAAGCTATGTATGTATGCTTGGTGTGTGTAATAAAATCAACCTACATCACACACAGCTGCTGTTAGGGGAGTGATCAATTAATACTTTCAGGGCACTTTTGGGACCTGTAGATGAAAGGCACTTACATGCATAAGTTTCACCATCCCTGCTGCCCCAGGATGAAAGTTTTACTTTCAAGATTCAGTTTCCTCCTGGGGGAAAAGAGACAGAAGTCTATTATTCAAGGACATCACCCTTATCTCCGTTGTACTCGCCTTGTGGCCATGCAACATCATTCAATAATTCTGTCAAGTGGTATCTTATGCTTGTGACAGTGCTAAACAGTGATTTATTGCTTGAATACACATTGCTTTCATGAAAGTGATTTGTTTAAACAACAGTAAAGTGCTAAATAAATTATTCATTGCATGCTAATTTTTCACTTTTATGTGCTGCAGAAATCTCCAGGATAAGCAATCTGTGAGGAATTATATGTACCATACTGATTACAGGGCGTTTTGTCCATTTCTTCTGCCCTACAATGAAGTTCTTTTCTCAGTCTGACTTCTAGCTTCAGCCTTTCACTACTTTGTTGCCTTCTACAATTTTTTTTTCCTATTTCTTCAGAAAGAGTTGGATGAATTATGTCCAAGTGAAGACTTGGATTACTGGTTTGGGAAATACTGTGCATGCTTGGAGTTTATGGGTATTTCTATATCCTTCAAAAAAAAAGTAGGTCTTAACTAGGAAGGGTACCATCATAAATATAGCTGGAAAAGCAGGATCCTGAAGGAGTGGTGTGTTTTCGTAAAGGATTTGACACACTTGCTCAGTTTCTGAGAGCGAGTTGTATGCTCTGCTCTTTTTAGGCACCATTGCTGTGCTCATCAAGTAGCAGTTTGCATGTGAAATTAGATGTTTGAGAAGCTCCTAAGAAGCAAGTTTTCACTTGTGGGCACAGACTTTCTAAATTTGCTTCAGAAGTAGCTTCTTAGCACTTCAAATCTTTGTTCCTTGGCAAAGCCCAGAGACTCCTGAATGGCTCCAAGTGTTTCAATAGCAAGTCCAAGAGTGGGCCAGGCGCAGAACAGCTCGGTGCTTTTCTTCAGTTGAACCTTTCACCCTTGCTGGGTGTCCACTCTAAATCATGGGCAGTAACTGCATACTTAAGCAAGAGCTACTGATTGACAGAGAGTATAATAGGGTGTAAGAGAAGAAATTTCTTTCCAAGTGGTTTAGGGCTTCACCCTGCCCTGGTCTTAATTCTCAAATAATCCCCCAGAGGCCTATGTGGTTATTCAGTGAAATGAATAAACAGAAGGCTGCGTTTTCCTCTCGAACCATGCACAGAGCTCTCATGCTAATGGCTTTTAAGCATCAATGCAATTATAGTGTGTAATCGATTCTCCCCATGCTGACTTCTCTCTTCTGAAATGAAACCTTGTCTCTTTCTTGACTATTTGCCTTTGCATTAAAACATTTCAACATGACAGTCAGGCGTGGTTTTTTCTTTCTTTTCTTTTCTTTTTTCTTTTTTTCTTTTTTTTCCTCAATCCCATGCTTTTTGTCCTCCTTCCCCTCTTCTCTTCCTCCTCTTGCCACTGGAACACAATCTATTACATTTACTTGGGAACCTGAGTATCTCTGCATTTGTTCCTGTAGTAATTTATTCCCTGGAACTTTTTTTACTCTCAGTTTATTTTTTTTAACTTTGTGAATCACATGCTGAACTGTTCAGAGATGTTTTGACTTTTTTTTTATGTTGATTGAAAGAAAAATTTGGCAAAATGGAAGAGGCTCAAAGCAACAAATGTCATCTCCAATATAAAGTACTTGATGTGTCAATGGTTAAGGTATATTTGAGGAACATGACAGAGCCAGGTGTCTGACTCCTTTGGGGTCAGAATAACTCAGTGCCTTGACCTCTGGACTTTACCTGTTGTAGAAACACAGTTGATTTTCTACTTTGGTTGTATGTTTTGTTTGATGGGGGATGCTTTTTTAGTCCTGCGGTTCTGTTGTTTTCACATAATTCTAATAATGTTGAATAAAGGAGCATAATGCCCACAAATAGTGTTGAGAAATAATGGCACCCAAGGTGGGCAATTGGACAACTGTAGCAACACACGGTGTTTAGTTCTGTAGTTGACATTCCACATATAATGGTCTGTTGGGACTTTGAAATCAGCACAAAAAAAACCCAGGACAGTCTTCTGGCATAATTTTCAGTCAATCTAGAGGTAGTGTTGTAAAAATCAGAGTGAGAAGTTAAAGCAAACACTTAAAAAAATTCCGTTTGTGTTCTATTTGAAAAATCTGTGTTACCATGGAGCTATAAAAGTTGTTTGTTTTGAGGTTAGTACCCTATAGAGCTGTGTAAAGTGGAAAGCATTTGCAGAGAGGGCCTGGGAGTGGTTCTGAGAGTACCAGCTGGTAAAACATTGCAAAGTTGAGAACCTTGTTGGTATAAATGAGACTGAGTTGGAATATTTGCCAGACAATTTTGCACAGTGGGTCTTTAAAAACAGTGATCAAACTGTAAATATAAAAACTCTCATATTTCAAATTTTTGTTTAGCCTAGCTCAAGTATGGTCTCATTTTAGCATCGGTTTGTTGCATTCCTGGAAGTAAGCATACAATGGTCTTGCAGAAATCTTACAGATATTTGACCTCCTGTACTATTAGCTGTTTCAGGTGGTGGTTGCTGTGTAGTTTCCACCCTTCTTCCACTTCCTCCCCACGGTTAGTGACTTGATCATCAGCAGTGTGTGAGCTCGCAGTCACTGTACCCACCTGACCTACTTCAGCACCATCTATGATTAAAAAAAAAAAAAAAAAAAATGTAGTTGGGGGGAAAAAGCTTAAAAATACTCCTTGCATTAAATCTGAAAGTAGCTCTACAGTAAAAAGAGCCTTGGCCAATACCTTGTGTGAACCTTGCCAGAGTCATTTGTAGAACAGTGAAAAACAAGTTTGTTGTGAGGTAAGGGATGTGTCTGCAGTGGAAAGGGTTTAAAAAAAAAAATCTGGCCCAGGTTTTAGGACTGGCTTACAATTGCAAGGTGCGTTTTAGAGAGAGACAGCATGGACTAGTTGAACATGAGTCAAATGAGATCCGTGAAAAACTTAGCGGTGCTTGCCCTAGATTTTCTTCCAAGACAACAGGGATCTTTTGGGGCCTGAACTGGCAACTTCAGTCTCTTCTGTGCAGCTAGTAATTTTCTCAAAGCCCTACAGATAAGCCCTTCTTGTCCCAGATCTTAGAGAAGTAATCATAGTTTGGGAATGCTTGACAAATTGGCTTTTCTTTGGAAATGCTGCTTTGGTTTAAATCAAAACACTATGGTTGCTGAGATAAGAAGGCCTTGTCCTTCCTTGAATAACTACTGGATCCTGAATTCCCTTGGGAGACAGGCAAGCCAAGTTTAGTGTTTTGTCACTCTCAGGTAAATGAGCTTAATTCACCAAGGTCTTTTTTTCCATCTCTGCTGCTGGGGCTTTTCCAGTTTGTATGAATAATTTAAACTTTTTCAAGACTAACTCATGGCTAATGCACTCATTGAGGATGTGGTAGACCCATGATCAAATCTCTTCTGCTCTTGACTCTTAGCTCAAAAGTGATGAAGATTTCTTTCCTTAACTTCCATACTGATGATAGGGCAAAATAGCTCACTTCAAATGTTGATTCTAGTGAATGGGCTTTCCAAAGTCTTGAATTTTTGTACAATTGGAAAGACCATCTGTATTCACAGCAGAACCGGCATAAGTCTGGATTTTCAGCTCCTTTTCACTGCATCTCTAGTCTGCTTGTTCTTTTCATTTTGGCCTTGTTAGTTTATATTGATTGATGAATGGTGAAGAAGCAGGGAAAGCACAAACTCACAGAAAACAAAAACAAAGGAGGAGAAAAAAAAAAGTGAGTTTTTTGTTGTTTCATTACTGTGCTCCTTCACAGCCCATATTGTGACATTTGCAACAACGTAATATGCATGTCTCTGTTCATTACATTCCTTGGTACATATAGTGACAGCCATGGAGGTAGAAAGAAAAATTCAAAAATGGTACCAACCTTTGCTGGTTAAATAATAAAGAAAATAGAACTGTAAGAATAAAAACGATTCTGAAAGCAAAAATAACCATAATCATCACCTTGCATAGGTTAGTCAAGTAACACTGTGAAAGGGAAAATAAGAATATGGAATTATAGGCAGAAATAACTAATTTTCTGTCCCATGATTTATTTGTTTTGCATATGTGTCTTTGAGCTGACCTATTGCTAGTGTTTGAACCACAGTAAATGATGCAGAGAGGCTGAAGAAACTGGAAATAGATTTAAAGATATTCAGGAATTTGATATAGGCCCATTAAAATGGGAATGCTTATAAGAAAGTATTTTATGTATTTTTGATATAGGTTATCTGTACTGTATGGAAATATCTAAACTATTTCCTAACAAGCTGACAAGCCGATCCTTTTATATATATATATATATATATATATATATACACACACACACACACACATATTATAAAAAACTGTGTGGTTTCAAATAGAAATGCTATCTTGGAATTGATAAATGTTAGAAATTTTATCCTGCTTTTATGTCAAAGCTAATTAGTCAGGATATAATATGGCTATTGAGTTCTAGAAGTAGCTAGTGCAGAATTAACATTGGTATTTTGATAAGTCTAGGGATACCTCTGATTTTAGAAATATTGTAAGAGCTAAATTAATATGCATATATCTATGTAGATATGTAGAACATACGGTTTTACTTTTTCCATTGGTTCTGAGAGAACAGCACTGTCCTGCGTTAGGCTGTGTGGGTTTTGATGAAATTTATGGGCAAAATAAAAAAGAACAAGAGATACTGCAGCTCTCTAGTTGTTTAACTTTTTTTCTAGGATTGTTTTAATTTTTGTCTGGAATGTCAAAGGCAGTTTTTCCCCCTGTTGAAGAGATTAAAATCGTCCGTGTGCTTTTTGGTCTTCTCAACACTAGTAATTACATACTGCTAGTCTTGAAGCACTCTATAATCAGGCCCACACTTTTATAATGCCCTGGTTTTACACATAGGGAAATTGTTCCTAGAGACTATTGCATGATTTTTCCCTAAGATCCTAAGTGGCAAGGAGATGAGGAAAAAATGCTGTATTTGCTCTGTACTTTTCTTAGTTTCTATGCTACCTTCAGGTCCGCATCTAAAACCCGCAGGTATCAAAATATTCATCAGAGGAAACTGAGTCTGAGAAATCCATGCTAAGGAATAAATCCACCCTTAAGCAGCCCAGGAAAAGGTGAACTGTGCTTATGGCAGCCAGATTATCTAGAGCAGCTGATGCCGAATACCGTTGGAGTCTGGGAGAAAAACTCAGGTGCCCTTGGATGACCTTGTTCTCAGTCATTTATGCTCCTGGTTTCTCTGGCAGGCAGAGGAGGAGAAGCCTGAGAGGGACATCAATGCTTGGAAAAGCTGTGAGCGATTCTGCTGTAACTCTGATTTCTGTCCAGCTGCTTCCCAGGTCCAAGGGTCACTTAGGACTCGGGATGTCTGTAATTCCTACATCAGAGGGGAGGTAGCCTCACAGGCTGGTGGTTCAGCTTTATTTTTTAGCTTTCTACTATCTTTCATCAGGGGAGCAGCTATTTGGAGATGCTTTATGCTTGCACACAAAACTCTTCCCTTCCCCTGCCCCCCAGCTTTTACTTTTAAGTAGGAGATTTATAGACCCATTTGGTGAAGGCCATGCGGGATAACAGCAATGTGGTTCTGTATCTGCAGCCAACAGCCTCCCTGAAGCAGTCTAGGGAGTGTGGAGATGGAAATGGAGCTCCCTGAAAGCACTGATGGGCACAAGCCTTCATGAGCACATGCACCCTCTGCAGATACCATCTGGTGTGTCAGCAGGAAGGCCGGCACGTTGAACCCCCTCCAAAGAGAGGGGGACCCTTTGGAGATCCCTCCAAGCAGTTGGAGTCACTTCTACCGCAGCATTGGGGCCTGTGAACCTGGAGGAGGAGAGGGGCTCTGCTGACAGGTCCCACCACTGATGAGGGTGGTGAGCAGGCACTTGGCCAGGCAGGGTCCTATGGTGGTAGGGCAAAGCCCGGAGTCAGGCCAGGGGCTCAGGTCCAAGCATAGCAAAAAGAGCCCCTGTGGGCCAGGGGGTAGACATGGCCTCCCTGCAGCCTGTCCCCAAGGTGGATGGGCTGTGCTGGTCCCGAGTTCTGGTAGCCAAACCTTCAGCAGGTTATGTACTTGGGGCACTCACGGTCCCCTGCAGGATGTTGTCTGTTGCCAAGGGATTGTTTTTGACTCGTAGCCAGTTGTGTGCAGGGTGCCAGAGTGAGGCCCTCACTCAGGCATAACCAGTATGTGGTCATGATGGGGCTGGAAATGGGGGCAAGGAGTAGGGGAGGCTGCTGTTCTTCTCATGGATGCCTTTCCCATGATGAATCACACGGGGAGGAGAGCAGATGGGTTGTGAGTGCCACATCTACAGCCGCCTGGCTGCTTGGTCCTCTACGGCAAACACTGTGTGCTCCCTCGTGTCCTCAGTGAGGCTGTGCTGCTGCGGTCCTTCCTGCCGGTCTCCTGGGCGTTTGGGAAGGGGCAGCGCCTGGTATGGCTGGCAGCAGCAGTCGCAAGCTCCGTTTGCTTCCGCTGTGGGAGGAAGAGCTTCCCTGCCCCTCTTCCCTCTCCACCTGCCACCTTCCACAGAGCTGATAGGAACTGCATTTTCTCCGGTCTTTGCTGCTTTTCTGAATTGGCTGAAATTGAGTGATGAATACGAAAGTTATCAGGGAGCAGGGATGTATCTGTAAGCCTTGTTTCTTAGGAAGTCAGGCTGAAAATAATAACGTGGAGGTATATAGATCAGTGTTTCTGTCAGGTAAGAAGTGTTGTGCCTCTCTGATTTACTGCAGTGCTAATGGGATAGAGGGGAAGAGAAGATATACAGCAGGCTGGCACAGAGAAATGCAAAATAAATTAGTAGCAATAGAAATGGTCTGGTGGTTTATGTCCCAAATGTAGGAGTTGTTAAAGGATCCCATCATCTTGAAAGTCAGTAATTATTTTTTTAAGGCATTAACAAAAGAGCAGGCTGAAATGTTTTGCTGGAAACTCTTTTTGCTAAAATTACCTTCCTCTTTCCCTTACCTCCCTCCCCACCTGCAAGGTAATTTTATTCTTAAAGTGTCTGCATTGGCAGGAGGGAGAGACTGTTTATCAAAAGAAGTAATAAAACTGCTAAACCTAGAAACACTTCCACTCTGACTGAAGCTAAAACTTCTCATTGGAGTGGTAGGAATGTTGATTAGAAGTGGTATTTGGAGGTTCCTAGTCTGACCTCCTGTTCAGTGCAGAACTAGCACCATCTATAGACCAGGTCAGCCATGGTTTTGTGTAGCGAGGTCTTGAGAATTCCAAGCAGTGGAGGTTCTGCAAACCTTCTGGATAACCTATTTCCTAATGTCCAGTCAGTCTCCTAGGGCACAACTTGTGATCATTTGGGGGAAACTGATTGAAACTTAAGCACAGTCTCACAAATAGGGACACCTATTTGGGGAAGGTGGGGCAGGGAAATGGGGGGAATCTGAGAATCCAGAGTGAAAATTCTGTTTCTTCAGCTGTTTAAAGCTATGTATTTGCCAAGAGAGCTGAGGATGAGGTCCTTAGATTGGAATCACTTTGTGGGCGACTCTGTTTAGCAGTTCTACCATACATATGCAGGTACATACACCAAAAATTAAGACATCTTTTCCCTTGCAGGGTCTAGTGCTTAAAAGCCTTATTTGTTAAAGGATGTGCCAAATCCACAGTGCATGAAATCACTGTATGAGTGTGGTTTAGAGTCCTGTCTGAAACTTGTGGCTGCATTTAAAATCTTTTATTTTTCACTATGGAAGCTAGTGTCAATTGATCAGTATATTTCTAGTGGACTGAAAGCTTTAAGCGGTGGCTAGCCCTTTGCAGTGTTCTTAGACTGTTTTTCCAAGAAGGGGGACAAGTGGAGACAGGCTACAGGGTTGTCCATAGCTGCAAAGATCGACAGTTTCAGCGCTTAGGAAGCAGCAGAAAGCAGCCAGCATTTCCACCACATATTGCAGATTTCATCTTGTATCCTGAAATGTTATGTCAAAGATTCAGCTTCTTCCCCCTTGACTCTGCTTCCTAGCGTAAAGAAAATGAAGAACTTGTTGGCAGTATCATGCAGAGGAGCTGAACAGGAAAATGTCAGATTGGTCGAACATACATTTCTGAAAATTCTTCCCATGTCCGTTTAGGGAAATGCTTTTAACAATTCATTCAATTATGTTAAGCACCCATTGAAAGAATCCTAAGCTCTCCCTGGGGTCATTTCAGTTCTATGAGATTGTAATTGTTTCAGACTAACCATGATTTCTTCTTTTGCCTTCAGGTGATTCTGATTCTGACAAAGCTGTATGACTACAACCTGGGAAGCATCACAGAGAGCTCTCTTTGGAGGTATGGAGATAAATTGAGTTAATAATCACCATCTTAAATAGAAAGTCCAATGCAATTATTTTATTAAATTTAGTTGGATTTTTAATGTGCTAGAAACCTTCAGTCTCTTCATCTTTGAGTATGAGTAACAAAAATGAGACAGGTCTCTTCAGTTTCTTCATCTTTGAGCATGAGTAACAAAAATGAGACAGAAGTTTGGTCATATTTATCTGGATAATGTATTTCATGAACCTGCTGTCATTTGATTTCCCCCTCCCCATCTTATTCATAATCAACTCAACCAATTAGGGTTTTGTTTTTTTAGGAACAACAACGCAACAGCCTTAAGCTTAAGTTTATAGTGAAGGATCTCACAGCAAGAGACAGTCCTTGTGAAAAGGATGATATTAAGATTGTGAGGGAGTACCTGTGAATTAAAATTTACTCAAATGGGTAGTAAAGGTCTGTTTATTCAGGACTGTTAGTATTGGTACCAGTTATCTGATTTCCACTCTTGCTGGGCTGTCTATTGTAGTGACTTAGAGGATGCTTTGATACTTCAATGTTTTCAAAGCATCTCATGCACTGTGTGAACCAAAGGGAAGAACTGGGCCATGGTTTATTTCTCAAGGCTATTATTTGGCTTTGAGAGTAGATCATGTCTGTTTTTATTTCTGCAAAAAATGGATCTAAGTGGTGTCCCTAGTGGTCCTTTTAGAAGCTGTAATGGATGAAACACAAGTTCTTTCGTAGTTCTACCTACTGAACTCCTACGGGTGGTCCAGGAACTTTGAATACAGGTCACTGAAGATGGACAGAATGCTGTCTTGGTACAAAAAACATTTGGATATGTTGAAACTGAAACTTCTTGTCAGATTGATAGACTTGTTTAGGAAAGGGTTTTCAACTGCAGGGAAGAATTTTGGGTCAGAAGTAGAAAGAATAATCTTGCTCTTCAAGGAACTGGATAGGGGTTTAAGAGAACGCTATAGGAGGGATTTGACATGGAGCGTCATATACACCTATAGAGCACTCTAGCTTACGCTAGCCTGCAGATAAAAAGAAAAATCTATTTTTCTGTCAGGCCTAGAAAAATTGAAAAAAAAAAAAAAAAAGCCAGAACTTAAAAATGTGTAACTTTTATTCTGAAGAGTGGCAAAAATACTTGAAAGTGTCAGTATTTTGTGAGGTTGGATAAGTGGTTTCTCATGTTCTGGGGATAGTCACAGCTGTCCATTTTATACATATTGCTGCTAGGACTAGTGATCTGTAAATGTTATGTGTGTGTGTGTGTGTATACATATGTATGTTTTCCTTCTGCTATAATTAGTCATTTCACCCTGGAATGTCTTTCTCATTGTTCTCTTGGTGACGACCTGATGTTACACCATGTTGAAGGCACCTCTCCCTATTGCAAGAGTAAGAGCTACTTTGCTCCTCTGATGTGATGTAGAATTGTGCTGAGATACTGTTTGCAGGCTGAAAATAGGACAGATAAATCAGAGTGAGCAACACACCTCTTGCTGAAATGTATGACCAGTACACAAAACTGTACTGGTAGGCTTATTCATTTCGGAACTGGTATCTGTGGTGCATGCCACAGTGACCTAAGTCTTATTCCTGATTCAAAGAGAAGGAGCTGTGGATGTTTTTAAATGATGTACCCCAAACTAAGCCCTTGGAGGAGAAACAGGCATAGATCTAGAGAGTGAGTAAAATCTGCTTTTCTGAACCTCAGTCAGTCTTAATGTTAGAATGTGATTAAGTATTTAGGAGGAGCTATATTGTTTCCTTTAATTCAATATCCTGTTTCAAAGCAATGTAAGGAAGAATATACAAACAGGATTATTGAATATGACACTTCCTACTAGTACACTTAGCCTTCATTCTTAAGCTTGAAGATTAGAGCCCTTCCTCAGTCTTCATCCTAATGTCTGAGTCTTAATCATTTTCCATATTTTGGATATACTGGGGTTGTTATTGCATGAACTATTTTCTTTAATATTTCAGTGAGCCTAAAAAAAATTCTAGCACCTGTGCTATTTTTAGTAATCCCTCAGATTGTTTGAGGATCTATTTGGGTTGTTGTGAAGCTATCAGCTTCAGATTCACTTGACACCCACCACTTTTTAGAAGAACTTGGATATAGCCACATGCCTATGCATCCAGAATTCCTTGTCAAAGGCTTTGGACTAGAAGAACTAGGAGAGCTAAGAGCAACCCAGTTACCTTTGTATTGTTTCACTGTTTTTCTTGATCCATTCTTTTGCGCTCATGATTGGTGTGAGTGCTGATGCTGATCTTCACCTACTCCTGTGGTCTTATGCAAGCCTCAGGTGATTCTGCTGTGTGTCATCCTGAGCCTGGCTCTTCTTTTAGATTTCTTTGTGCTGTGCAGGCATGTCTTTGGGTCACTAATAAATATCACTGTGAAGATCCCAGGACAGCTCCTCTGTTCTTAGTGCAATAGAAAGAAATGACAAGATGGTATATCTCACTGTTTAGTGCACCTGTTGGAGGTTATTAGCTTTTGCTTTTCCTGGCTGGTTAAGCAACATGTTAATTTAAATCTGTTTTAAAAGGATAGAAAAATGAATTGAGAGAAATATTTTCTACCTTTTAATTTATTTCCTGCCTCAAGGCTTGATGTTTGGGAATGAAAGAAAGGATGATCTCAGGTCTGTTTTGATTTCTTGCGTCAAGAATTCTGTTTGTGAAGGATGGAGGAAAAAGGTGATTCTGTGGGTACCTACAGCTGAAGAGGAAACTCTGCCTTGAATACATGACAAAGAAATACCACTTCTGCTGTGCAGAGTGTGTTCAGAAGGGCTGATGAATGATGAGGGGCTGTTTAGAAGCATGTCACAGCCACGAGTCATTTGTGTTATAGCTGGTTATAAGCACATCTGTCACTTGAAAGTGTAGTTGGGTGATTTAAGCAGTCTTGTGACTGATGGGACTGTAACCATCTATAACACAACTATGCCACTGCCTACAAGATATGAATCTGTCTTCTTTATAAACATGCTACTACCTGCTAGGATGGCATTTCTTTATAATTTTTCAGACAGTATAACTCCAGCTGGCTGCAGTGCTAATGGATGGAGATTCCACTTCCAAAATTACCGATGAATTAAGAGACTACTGGTGACAGACATGAAGGCAGGAAATACAATAAGAGAAAAGAGAATCTATACAGGCTTCTAGAGAGCTGAGGCTCAGTAGCTCACCAAGCTTCAGGCGGCAAGTGAGATGCCATTTCTGTAGACACTAAATGAGATTTCTCATTGGGGTAGACCTGATTAAGTACATTGTTACCTCTCAGCAGGTTGTTTCCATTGTTTTGGATTTTGTTTTAGATCATTTTTGTTGCATTTTTTATGAAGAAGAAATAGGGTGGAGAAAAGAATGTCACTGAACAATTAACTGAATATACTGGTTTTATTTCTCTTCTCCAAGACATCTTGCAGATCACAAAGAGGATTAAGCTGTGAGAGTTAAAAGATGTTTTTTACTATTGAAATAAGATAAGAATATATGTTCAATAAATAAAAATGTCAGAATAGCAATTGTGTATCTGTGAGCCACAAAGGTGGGGGAGGTTAGGTTTTTTCCCTGTTTTTTTTCTGCTGTATAAATATGTTTGCTCTGGAGAGATGTGCCAGAATATATCTATCACTCCATTCTGTCTCTTGAATTCTGTTGTTTGCGAAGTCCACCTGTCTTGTCTGTCTGTTTCTCAGCTCGGTGGATATAGATCTAAATTTGAAGCCCGGAGCTTATACTTGTTTGCACAATTTTCCTGCTCCGGGTTATATATGGAAGAATGTCCTCATTCAGATCAGGGCTGTAGTCACCCGTGTCGTCTTCAATATTGCTGATGTGTTTCTGAAGACTTTCTTCCTCCAGACTTTAAGGTTTTTACCTTACCTTACAACCTTACAACAGGAGACATCAAAGGTTGGCAGCATTTACTTGCCTCCTTTGGGGGGAATTGCCAGGATATTCCTATTACTGTCTTCACTTGTCTGTTTTGTAGATGGGCTGTTTTCGATTTGCATTTGTTTTCAACCTGCTGAGCCACATTAATAAGGTCATAATCTGTGACCTAGTGGCGCAGCACAGTTTGCAGCAGCTGCAAATTTGGGTCTTTTAGCTACAGTAGGTAGGAGAAACAAATTCATGTGTGAGAGGAACTGAGAGAGTGGGGGGAGGGAAAGTCTTTCATTAAGTACACTTTAACCAGCAGTTTTGTAGGAAAGGAAACTTGAAAGAACTATTTGAAATGCTTTTATCCATAAATACAGTGCTTCAATTGCTCCTTGCGACTAAGTCATTTTCTCTAACTGAATATCAGAGCTTGATAAATACAGCTACATTATCTCCCATGGGCATTTTCTAAGCTGTAGCAGTGACATTTCCTCGTGTCTTTATTTGTTTATTTGCATTTTTCTCTCCTGCAGATGTATGAACTGCTGCCTGCTCTGCACATAGATGTCTGAAGGCATCTGGGGGAAGGGAAAGAGTGAATTTGCACGCTCAGCTATTCATGAAGGAGGCAGGATCTTTTTGAAGTTTGATCACAGGGAGAGATCTGCCAGTACTGGGGACAGGTTTAGGACATGGATTTCATGCACTGACTGAATGAGCTGAGCGCAACCTTTTCTTATGGCATGGGACGCTACTGAGCCTCTGGTACCTCTATAGGGGCTTGCAGTTTTCTATAGCTGTAATTTTTTTTATGTGAGAGGGCTAGTCAACAGAGTAATACACTTTTAGTGCAGTCAACTCTTCTAGCTGGTTGCCAAAGTTTCTTTTACTATTTTGCCTGCTCTCAAAAAGAGTTCTGGTAAAGATGGGAGGAGCACTTCCTAGAAAATGCAAGTTGTAGCTGATCCTTCAAATGGGTCCCAGTTTAGTAGTGTAGTGCTCTTTTTTTTTTTNTTTTTTTTTTTTTTTTTTTTTTTTTTTTGAGTTCTGTTACATTCTTGCTTCCTTGAAGAATGAGGGCCAGTATAACTCTTGAATTTGGGGTCCTGGCTTTTGTCTTTGTTTAGTTGCTAGCAAATGAGTTGTGCCTTGAAGGCGCAACAAGGAAGGGAAGGATCATACTCTGATACTTTGAAGGATCAGATTTATTTCAGGATTTAATGATGTGCTCCTCATAACCTAGTGTTGTCTGTGTGGATAAAATATTCAGCATTAATGAAGATGCAAGTTTATTAAGGACATTAAAAATGTATTCTGTTGCAGCCAGTCATAAAATGTAGCAGTGTTATCAAGTAAATCAAAAAGAACAAAACCCAATTAATTTGCTGCATGAAAACCCACATATAAATCAAGATAATGAATATTAATGTTAATATATAATATCACTTAAATAACAGATAAACAATGTTCATGGCACTTCATAGATATATAGTATTCTAAATGCAGCTTGTCAATTCTTGTTCTGCAAGGTAGGGGACCAACTTGCACATGTGTGTTTCCCAGATTGTATCTATTTTTGCCAATGATATTGGTAAAACATATCAGAAGTACTCATCCATGGGTGTTGTGGGTATGTAATAAATACAGACAAGCTAGACAGGAGGTGATATGTAAGAGGAAGTACAAATAGTGCAATGTAGCTGATGGTTCCTAAGCACAAAATACCTTTGTATCTTGCTCTTCCATCTTTTTTTGAATCTATGCAGTTACTCCTCCTTGTGTTTATCTTTTCAAAGGGATATATCTTCCACTAATTGCAAAGAGGAAAGGACATATTCAGGGCTGAGCTTGAGTAAACCACAAAAAAAAACATTCCAGTTAAGTTAGTTGTACTGCCTTGAATACTGGCCTTTAACATCTTCAGGTACATCTGGATCTGTACCTTGGGATTTGTACAAGCAAACAGTCAAAGCTTATTGTTAGTACTACTATAGAAAGGACCAGATGTCACTAACTCCCTCTCAAAAGAGGTGCTGAAACATCTGGAAATTTTGTATTGTAAAAATTTAAACGTAAATACACACCAGCTTTGCTGCTTTCTGTGCAGCATAAACTGACAACTACTTTTTCTCTCTAAAATGCAGGATGACCTTTTCTTCCAATTTCTCTACCAGATAAGAACTGTACAACATGTAGCAGGAAAAGTAAAGGCCACAGGTAGCTTGTCTTCAACACTGATAGCAAACCAGCTTCGTAGTGCTGTCCTACCAGCAGCTTCTGTGCCTCAGAAGATGGGCTGATGCTTAGCAGCACTGGGCTGCTCTTCCTAATTTCATGAGCTTGGTGCTGTTGGAGCACCTAGGATGTTTCCTCTGGGGCTCCAGATCTCTCTGAGCACCAGTTATGTGTAAATACTGTGCTTTGCAGGGAGCCCGAGCTGTGTATGGCCAGGAAGGTTCATTTTGCCTGGTGTCATTCAGATGTCCTGGCTGTAACAGGCTTGTCTTGCTCCCCTGAGGTCCTCAGTGCTCTCCATGCTGAGAAAGTTTGTGCTTGGTGCTACAGAGACAACTTGAGAGACCTGATCCCTGGTCTCAAGGCACTGACTTCTGCAGGGTCTACTTCTGTGGGCCTGGGGAGGTGTGAGGGAATTTGGAAGTTTGTCTTTCCTGGCTCCGTGCCTCCCCCTGCTATTGCACCGAGTCATTTGGCTGGTGAGATTCATTAAGTGGTGAGTGAAGATGATGTGTCAGGATGATGATAAGCAATTACATTGCACTCTAAACTGATACAGTGCATCAGCAGGGGGTAAAAGACCTTCCTTCTGTCCTTGTTTTCCCTCACCTACCTCTGAATGAACTTATTCCATAAAGAAGCTGCATGGATTTTTGTTGTGTGCATTTTACTGTTGGGTAAAAAAATAAAAATTCTCTTCAATTATCTTGTCATTTACATAGATTGTACATCTGTGAGAGAGGCTGAGCTAAAAAGTAATAGTAATTCACAGAGAAGCCCCATATATTGTATGTTGAATGATTGATAAGGGCAAAAAGAGAGACACTTTGGTATCTGATCTTCCCATAAGGAAAAATGTTTGCACAAAGGTGGTGTTCTGCTAATTTGCTTGTACCGCGGTATTGCACTGGTCTGTGCGTATCTGTGTGTATTTGCTTGTTCCCCCATATTCCCTCCTGTTTCTCTTTTTTCATCCTTTGAACTCACAATCTCAGCTTTTCTGAAGTGGGAGAAAAAACAGCTGTCTGGTGTGGTGTTCCTGTGGAGAAAAGAGGACTGAAAATCTCCGGTGCTGTACAAATAGGAAAGCCCAAGCATTTATTTAGAAAGCTTCATTCATGAAACTTATCTTCCTTGCCTGAAGTTGGTAGGAGGGGAGGGTACATGAGGGGAGCTGTAAGAGGAAAGTGGCAGTTATTTAATGGTACTTGAATCACTGATATTGGAGATTAGCATAGACTGAAAAAGTAAGTTTGACATAAGTTTTTTTTTTTTGAAGCTCGGATATGTTAAGGGAGCTTGTTAGGGGTTAGATGGGTCTGTGGGGAAGATGAGTGAGGATGGGGAAATTTCTCTATGGGATAGATTTGTCAGTGAACTGTGAGCACAGGTGCCTGTTTGTCACCTTGAAGACAGGTTGGACTTGCAGCTCTGATGAGACCAGGTAGAGCCTTGAGCCTGACTTGCTTAAACAGCTTAGTGGCTACCACCTTGTGTGATTACGTGGTCTGCTCCTTTCTTTACTTTCAAATAGGCTTTTAATTTTTTTTTAATGCTAGGAAAAAATAAAAAGGCAAATTTTGTTTGCTTTTTGTAAAGTGGAATTTCCTATCTCTGCCTGTAGGTAATGCTGCAAATTTGCTCTGCCTACTAACAGAATAGGAGCAGATGCCAACCCCTCTGGAGTGGAACTAGGTTCCAGGTATTGCCTGAAGAAGCACGTTTAGGTAGTAAAGACGAGCTGGGAGGTGTCCGTGCGGACACCCTGTCTCTTGTCACTGCTGAGAAGGTGCTGGTCTGCAGCAGCAGATGTGGGGAGTTGTTTTATAGTTAAGTGGTGGGCTTTAAAGTGGGCTTGGTGTTCAGCTGCCAGATGCATAGGGCCTGTTGGGACTGCTGCCAAAACTGGATCTGCACCGTCCTTTTGAAGCTGAATACAAAACTAAAAGGGAACTGAAAGGGAAGCCGGAGGCCAGGAGACCTGCATGCTAGAAACCCTTCTGCAGGGCAGGGGATGAAAAGCAACTGTAAGCAGATGTCCGCTCTATTGTGCTTTACCAGTTAGTCACTATGTTACTGATAGGGTGTTTACATTTTCCCCAGCTATCTCAGTTCCAAAGGATCCATGTAAGAAGCTGAAAAATGCATGTTCTTGGTTTCTTCTATTATTTCCCTCTTGTAGGAAACAATATGACTTCTGCTTAGAGCTGGGAATTGTGAACCACTAGCGGAGTCCTAGCTTCCCTACATGCAACTTGAGGCATGTTTCTTCACCTTATATGTGGAAAATGGGGTTATGTTATCTGTCCCTCTGCAGTAATTGGGCAGATACTTGGATTAAACTCACTAAATATCAGTCTTAGAGCAGAGAAAACAGCTACTGTGCTTACAATTTTCAACTATACATAGCTGAAGACTAGCAGAGATGTGGCCTATGCTTTATCAAGACAAACCATTGGTATATCTTGCTCTAATATATAGAATGATCTTGAGAAAGCCTTCGTTGTCTTCGGGCACTGAACAAATTGCCATCTTGTGGTCTAGTTATGATGCCTTTAGTTGTGAAATTCTGCCCTAAAAAAGGCTAACAATTGTAAAAGGTAACTTCCCCTGTTCCTCGGTTTTTGTGATTTGTGGAAGGTGGTGGAGGCAAAACCCCAGCCCTACTTCCTCCTTACTCTCTGGTGGCACTGCTTAATTGGAAGCAATACCCTTCTATGGTATATGCTAGGTAAGAGTGTGATTTTTTTGATTTTCCTGGCTAGAGCTTGCAACAGGAGGCCTGCTGTTTTTACTAGCCTGCTCTAGTAACAGCCAATAAATGATAGTTAATATCAGTGTTAAACTCTCAAAACAAACCTGCTGCCATTGGGATAACTGTTTGTCTCTAGAGAAATCAGCTTATGCCCTGAAGCATGAATTTTGATGACTTGCCGCATTAACATGAATAACTATAAAAAAAAAAAAAAATAGGCTATAAAATTACCTGGCCCTTTCCAATAAACACATCTGTGGCTTGTAAGACTCTGACCTCCCTTTACTGTGAGCAGTGTGAACTGACTACGGGCATCATGAAAACACCATTTCTCGTCATTTCCCTGCCGACGCTCGAGTGATGATGTGTTCTCTTCTGAGGCAGCGTAAAATTTAGAGGCTAGTCACGATGAAAGTAGTAAGAAAGAAATTTAAGGACCTCAGTAAATTTCTCTTCTGAGTGTTTCTTTTCAAAGGTAAATGGTCTTATTCTTTGTAATCTCTCCTTGTATGCTAACAGCTTTCACAATGCCAACTGTTTTGTAAGAAAAGCACATTACAATCCCAGTCGGCTTTATCTCTGGTAAAAGAGCCAAAGGAGGAAGGAGACGATACATTTTTTTCCTGTGGAGTCCACCATCTCAGCATGCGTGTGCTGTAAATTCCAAATGTGCATGTTGCTCAAAGAAATAAATGCGATGTCACAAGTGTTTTAATAGCCTGAGATTTATTTCCCTAAGTGCTTTGTTAAGAGGACGCACAACAGTGTTTGAAGCCAAATGCAGTTTCAGCAGAGAGTGGAAGGAGTTATTTTCTAAATCCTCTTTTTATTATTTATTTTTTTCACTCTTAATACAATGATTTGCTTGCTGGGGCAGAAAGGCCCTGGATTCAAAATGGGGGTTCTACTTTGTATTTGGTGTTTATTTGTGAGTTAATTAGCCCAGTTGGTGATCTGAGTGTGAACGAGTATGAATGAACTTATTGTGATACAGGAGAGCTGCATGGTTCAGAGGATGGGATACTGGCTGGGCTTGGCATATTTGTGTCCTTTCTCAGGATGGGTTTGTGAATCGGGCTGTAAAATGATGAAGTATTTGGTTAGGTATAAACAAGAGCCAGTGAACTTGTGTTTCAGAAAAAAACAATGGGAGCAGGGGCGAGGAAAGGCAGTTATGAGCTAAATGGATTTCTGGTCTGGCATGAGATGCCCTTCCTAATATTGTTATGATAGCAGAGAACTCTGTAGAGGTGCGTTTACTCTATCAAAGTGTTGCTACTGCGACTTGATTGCATTTCAGTACTAAATTTGTTTGCTTATTGCTTGCCAAGATTATTTTTATAATATTCCATTCCAAATTATTCATCTCACCTCAAGGCTCCCTGGAAAAATGTTCTGGTTTGAATTAAAGAATAGGCCTAAAATATTACAATGGATCTGAAACTCCTCATCTGAAACTGCAGGAATGCCTTACAGTCAGTCTCAAAGGATATCCTGGGAGATTAGAGCATTAAATGTATCCCTCGGGTCAGGTATGTAATAAATGCTTGAAATTGCAGGTGAGACAAATCTAGTGCATGTTTGAGATGTGTGCCTTGGGAGGCGAAACAAGGAAAGAGGAAATATATGAGTGGCGGAATAAGGTGGAAAAGTAAAAGGAGGCCCAGTAAAAGGAGGATAAGTGTTGATGGAGGTGGGAGGGGAATCTAATTTGAGGCAAAGAAGCTTAGACATGGTTAAAGCTGCAGAGGCTGCATGCGGAGTCAGCTCTCAGCGCGTCTTGTCAAACGGGTAGGATGTCACTGACCTGAGCCAAACTCCATCACTTTCTACTGGCTATTGATCTGCTCCAGAAATAACTTCTAGCTGTTATACAAGCAGCATCACCCTTGTTGCTAGGCTTATTTTTTTTAAACTTCCAATTGATATTATTTTGATAGCAGCTCTAACTACTCTAGTTTTTTAGCATTATTGAAATGCAGATCAACAAAGTGGTCAAAACCTGTGATAATTTTGTTGCCCAGCCATTCTATTAATGCAATTAACAAGGCATTGGATTTGGCAGTTGGCTTTTCTTGCATACAAATGCTCTTTATTTGAGGAAAAAAACAAGACAAAACTGCTGAGTCAATTGCTTTAGAAGATAGAATAAACCTCAGAGCAATCAAGGCTTTATAATTTGCAGCATTGCAATTGAAGTTAAAAAGTAGAGAGATGAAATAGCCAACTGGTATATGTATGGATAGTCTTTCATGAACAGTACCTCCAGGAATTGTGGTCAGGGATGCTGGTTCCTTCCTAGGACCATTTTGCTTCACTCAAGATGTTCTTCCATCTTCCTCAAGTCTAAAACTTTTTTTCTCTCCAAAGACAGGTGAAATCCCCATTAAGGTACAAATGTTTTCTTCTAGCAAAGTTGCTAGAGGGTGTTCATGATTCTGTGATTTCTGGCTCATTTGTCAGCTTGATCATTTAGTACCTCTCTGTCATGCTGTTGGGAATAACTTTTTTGGGGCTGTTAAGCTGTTTTAAAACAATATATTACTTTTGCCAAGTCCAAGTGGTGAGGATTAGGAAAAAAGCATGAGATTTCTATGCAATTTCTTTTCAAAGCTAAGTCTCCCAATAACAGAATGTTTTGTGATGTAGAAGAGATGATGGGTTTTTGCTGGAATAAACTTTCCAAATATGTTTGTGTGTGTGTATACCTTTAAAATTTTAAAGGACATAAATCAGAATAATTTGTTTCAGCTGACCTAAAATATTTGATTTCCTTGTTCTGAATAGAAAGGAGAAAGTGGGGAGTCTTTTTCTTATTCCATACCACACCAGGGGGAAAAAAAAAAAAAAAACCACACACACACACACAAAAACTAGAATTATTCATAGAATGGAATCTGGTCTTATGCAGAGGAACTGCATGATCTGACTTACAAACCAAATCCAAAATCCAGATATACCTTACTTAGCAGAGGGAAGTTACAGAGTCTCTTAACCCTGTGTAAGGAATCAATTTTAAGAAGGACCATTTTGTATCAAACCAAAGGGCTACCTTGCCCAGTATCTTTATATTGAGTGTGAACCTGTAGAAAAAGTATAGTAATAAGGTGAGGATGGGGTGATGTTTTCTGATATAGTCTTCCAACTAACTTCCAGTCTTCCAGTGATCTCTGGCTTCCACCAGCAGTGGTCTAATAGGAAATGTTTAGTGCATCTTGATGAATATATTTGTTTGGGGGCATTTGTTTTTTCTTCTCTAAATCTGTCCAGGAATGATAGAGAATTGTAGAGAGCTCAAAAGCGCCTGGTGGTTGTTGCCCTGTGTTGTGTGCAGGTAGAGCTGAATCAATACTTGAGAAGTAAAAAGTTTTCAGTGCCTTTCAGGCACCTATTTTATTTTCCCTATACCTTTTTATATTTGTGAGTCCTGCTGGGTGATGAATGCAAATTCATCCAGCTATATTTTAACTTATAAAATGAACGTGCCAGTTGCCGTGTTCGATTGAGTGCCATATGGAAGTGAAAGAAGCAAATGGCACAAAATTGCACTCGTGTAGCCTTTAGGGCAAAGAGCTCCATAAGGCAGATGGAGACCAGAGTGTCTTTGAGTTTTATTGATTGCTCTTTAAGCTTTGCATTATCCTTTTAATGAATGGGTACTTTAAAAGAGATGGTTTTGGAAAGCTTCAAAGCTTAGCTATTAGCTTACTTAGATACTGCTAAGACAAATTTTTGGTTCTTTACTAAACTTCTCTGTTGTGTAGTTTTGTACGATGCTGCTTACTGAAAAAGAAGTCTTAGTATAGTAGAATAAAGTAGCTGGGTTCCTGAATGGTCTCAACTCTTTGTTTTTAGGCTGAACACATTATCCCTGCCATCCCAGAAATATGTTTCCCCTCAGAGGGAAGGCAATGATCCTGGCTCTGAAGACCTACCTGTGTAGGATCCATGATTCAGCCACAGCAGTGACGTGTTCATGTGCCTGAACTTAAAGTGGGGAGCTTCTTTGCTTGGTAACTAGTGTGAAGGTCAAAATAGAACCCGGCTGTGATTGCCCTGCCTTTTCTGGTTGAATCTGATGAATTTGCATCCTTCCTCCCTGTTTGATAGATTTGTTGGGAGGCTGTCCTCCAACCAGAGATAATGATTAAATAGCAAAGAGACTTTTCCTGTCAATAATGGACAGAAACAGCTTCCAGGGTTACATTTACCCAGACAGGAAAGAGAGACCTAAAGTTCTAGCATCTGCCTCCTCTGTTCTGTGAATGAAATCTGAGAGGCAGCCTTAGCTCCTGCAAAGCCCATGGGTTCATTGCGTGATAGGATGGGTCATAAATGTGGGGTGTCCTTCACCGTTCAGGAGACAAAGCCAGAGTCCCTGGTCTCTGAAGTAGCTGCAGGCCAGACGGAAGCACCAGCAATAGTTGTTTGTGTCTGCTCAGAACAGCATGGCAGATGCAACGCTAGCAGCATTTTAGCTCCTCATAGGATCCTCAGAGCAATTGTCTAGAAAAGGCCAGGAAGGATTCAGCCTTTTAACTCCCCAAAATATCACATTTCAAGTCATGAAGGTTGCTGAATGCAAGTCAGCATAGTCTTTAGTCAAAAGCTCCAATTGTTAGAAAATGTTGAAGTTTTTTTTTGAATTAAAATCTCATGGCTCTGCTTGTGCTGGAACAGCTGCTAGGTTAGGTGGGATACTTGAACTGTTCAGGTCTTGCTCATAAGGACTTGGAAGCTTCAGCTAAGCTCTATTTTTGGAATATGGAAAGATATAGGCAGGAATAAGGTATTCTGCACCCCAGAGTAAGGCACTGTTCTGTGTTGGAAGAGTATGGAGGGAGAAAACAAATTTCTGAGATCTAGAGAATTTTAAGGATCAAATAGGGGTTCAATGAGTTTAGAAACATGATTCTTTTCTTTTTTCTGTCCCCTCCTCCTGCATGTTGCCTGTCTTATGGTTTCAAATCCAAGCTACTCGCATCTTGTGACTGAATCACCTCGATGTGATCTGGGGAGTCTCGAATCTGCAGCAGGACTCTTGTTAACTGAACTGAACTTTTAATTCTGAGTCAATCTTCACTGACTGCAAATAGATTTTTCACTGATGGAAAAGAAAAGGGGGGAAAGAGGGAACTTGTTTAATTTTTCACATCATTATTCTCAGTGGCTTTGAGTAATACCATACATGGAATAATACCAATATTGTTACATTTCCATGCCCTTATGCAGGAACCCCCATCTTCCACTAATATTAAGCAGAAGTGGATTGCTACAACAGCATCAATGTCAGTAGCTTTTAATATCTGCTCTTCATGGAGGAGAATTTCTCTTACTTTGGGGGAAAAAAAGACAATGGCCATAGCTCAGTCTGGTAGATAGAAAAACTAGACATAAGACATGTGGTGTAAATCTGGCAGCATCATTGCATTCAATTTGGCACCTGTTCTATTGCACATAAGGAACTAATGTCTTCCAGCTGCAGTTAATGAGCTCAGATCCATCCAGGAAGGGGAGAGGATGCTGAGTGTTCCAGCAAAATCTCCGATGCCTTGGAGCCTTAATTTACATGTGTATTTGACCTACACTTGACAGTCATCATGTACATGCCTTAATAATACCCCACTGTTGGGTATTATCTGGTTCTCCCACACAGGTTTGTCTCCTCCTTTCCTCTCCAAAATGCTGCTTGTTGCTGTTACTTCTAGCCCTTCCTTTGTTAATTTTGAGAAGTTTAAGCCTTGCTCTAAAGCTACATAATAAATTTATATGCTCTTATGTGAAATCACGTAAGAACTCTGAATGCAGATATGCCCTAAGCATTTGTTTTCTCAATCCGTGAAACTCTAACAGGCTTTCGTGTGATTATATATGGGAATTAGGCTCTCATTTTAGTCTGTGGAAAAGCTGCTATAGAATGCAGTAAGCTTTGGACCAGCTTTTCCTATTCAAAGAGAAGGAATGTTGTTTTCTGCTTTGCTTTTTTCCCCCCGCTCTGTTATCCAGAGATGTAAGATTCTTACAAATTGAATTACCACTTGTAAAATAATATGTTCCTTTCTGTTTCTTTGGGCACTTGCCAGTTTGCACTCATTACAAACGTACCCTGGCATCCACATATCTGTTGCAAGACAGATGGATACAGCCGGCAGGTGAGCCCAATGCGATGGGGAAAGGACTGTAGTGAGTACCTCAGGCAGGGAGATACAGCTCCCTGCCTGCTTCCAGGAGGGGTTTGCACTGTCTGCTGTGGGCATCTGATTTAGAAGAGATTTGAAGTGTGTGAACAGTTAATAAAGGAGAGAGATTTGTGAACGCCCCAGGCTCTGTGGAGAATCAAACTCTGATGCCTCAACTGTGAGAATAGTTTCATTGACCAAGGGATTGGAGATGTTAAGGCAAAGGCAAATTCTGAGGAGGAATTTGAGGCCAATCTTTTCTTTTTTCCATGTCTGATTGGCAGCTGCTGTGCTGTGTCAAGAGTAATAAAACAGGGTATTGGTGGGAAAGTATGATCAAATGACCAACTAAGTGTGTCATCCTTGCTGCTGAGTTACTGAGATCATGTTCCCTCTCTGGGAGACAACAGGGAAAATGACAGAGCACCCGCAGGAACTTCTCAACACTCCTGGCCAAGCCCAAGCTCTGTCACTTTGCTGCAAGGAGCCCCAGGATTCCTTGCTTGGTTGTTTTGCATCGTGGGTGCTGGTGGTTGCCCTGAGATCTAAGCTACCAGCTACAGCTGGGGCACAGGTTCTAGAGACAGCAGAAAACCTGTAATGTTGCTGTGTAGCTGGAGGAGAGATATGGGAGAGATGAATCTTATCTGCACAGATTGTGAGCTGATAGTCCTTCTGCTAACAGGAGCAAGCTTGTTGTTGCAAATTCAATGAACTTGAAGAAGAGTTCGTTCAGAAACTCAGTTATATTTTGAACATTGCTCTGTAATGTCCAAAGGCAAATAAAATGCAACATCAGGATAAAATACCAACTAGAATTCCAGATTCTCTGGATGAGAAATGGAAACAAGGCTGGCATCATAATTTTTGTACTAAGTGTCCTATGAAAGTGAGACACTTCCACTGAAGGCACTGAACCTCTTGACCTCCTACCCAGACAACTTCTCAGTCAGCAATATCAGCTAGGGTTAATACCCAGGGGTGTACAGAAATAAAGATGCCTTGCCAGATTTGCCTTTCTGCCAGAGTCATGGAGAAGAAGAGTACTAATGTCTTCATGCAGCATAAAAAAGACTATTCTGTTAGTTGAAGTAATAGACGGAGTGGGTTAGTCTGGAGATGAAGTAACAGAGCTCTGGTCACAGTTGCTCAGGCAGAGGTATGTGTTATTTACTTACTGTGTTCCAGGGCTAGAATTTGCTGTACTCTAGGCTGACTTTCTGAGATTAGTGATTTACTATGCTCAGTTATCTGCATTTACCCTAAAGTAGGCACTGAATTGACCTCCAGTGCTGCACATCAACTTGTCTAGCAATTGCCACAAAAATGATTTCCTGCCATCTACACTCCTAGTTTTCTAAAGCAAACTTTACTCTTGGCTGCTGCTTTGTTTTCTGCATTACTTTCCTTTAACAAAAGATGTTTATTCCAATAGCTCCCAAAGGTGGGCTTCCTTAGTTCCCAGGTTAATTTAGAACAATTCCCTTGCTGATACCAATCACTGGGATGCCTATAGGTATGCTCGTTAGTTGCTCTGACAGCCATGTCTAATTAGATGAATTGATATCTCCCTTCCTGAATTCCCCATGGGGCTTTTCATTTGAAGATTTTTGTTTGGATGAGCTAGGAGTTGAACATTATGCTCAAGTTCAGTGGGCAAAGGCGATACGACCTCTGTTGCGGCGTGGTGGGCTTAATTCAAGGAAGCAAAAAAGACATCGTGTTTCAAGGTGTCAGTGCAATCACTAGAGTATTTCATTTTTCCTTATTTACTCTTCTCCTATGGAGTAAATGTGGTTCCTTTACCTGCTCGCCTTCCCATGATCCTCAGAAGTCAGGGTTTTCTTTCAGTCTAAAGCACAGAGTTAGAAAAACATTATGAATTTGACCCTTTTCTTGTGGATAGTTGAGCAATACTGTGTTTGGACAAGGTGACATTTTGTTCTTCCATGATTATCAGCGTGGCTGAAGAAATCTGGCACCATGCGCTCTTTGCTCTTACTGGTGAATACAAAGGGCAGCGTCCTTAAACTAAAAGATATTTTTTCTTGAACCTGTAAGAGAAAACGTTTAGGCAGAACAGCATGAATGCCAGAGTGACAACATACCTGGCATATCCAATTATAGAGTAGTTCAGAGTAACATTTTGTAGGAAGGTATTTTATATCTGGTGGGTCCTGCAGACTCATTTGCTCTTATGCCCCCAGATCAGAGTCCTTTACCTGATTTGATCATTGCTTCTTTTATGATTCTTTAGTGCTGTTTAAGAGGTAACTTTTTCTGAGCCTTTTTTTCTTCCTTGCTTATTTCCTCTGTTCTCTTCACTTTCAAATTCTCTTAAACACTACTAATCTCTTCTTAGAACAAAGGTCTTATAACCCAAGCCATAATAAACTAAGTACAGAACAAACCCGCATCTATTGCATCTTCTAAATATCATTTTGAATTACCCTTTAGAAAACTCTCAGCAGCTCAGAAATCCAAAAAGAATGGTAGTTTTCCCCACTAATAACTTTAGGATTTTTCCTTTTAACATGAAATAAAAAATCACAAGGGTTGCATTTCAGATTCTCCGAAAGGTTCTGTTCTATTATCATAAATAAAATTTTCTTCAGAAAATAGTTATCTTCATTATGTTACTAAACCTGAGTTTCTGTTTTCGCAGAAGTCTCATGCAGTGTTGATAACTATATGGGATCATTGCTGTGGTGAAACCTGCTTTCCGTTCTCAAAGTAGTTTTTCTCCTGCAACCATATACTTCGCACAGTAACTCTAGCTCCCTTTTTGTCCCTTCTTTTGGTCTGCCGTGGCCTCCCTCTGAGATGTTGTTGACTCATTTGCTGCAAGAAAATCCTCATCATCTTCAGCAATTCCTTAAAATTGCCCAAGCTAAATGGCTCTTCTGGCACAATGTTTTTTTTTGCAAGAACCTCTTCTGTGCGCATGTTCTCTGCTGATACTCTGCGGTGAACCTGGAAAAGCCAGTGCAATCTTTGCTACATCCTATAGCTGATTTTTATTATCCCTATCTTACTCAAGCTCATTCTTTAGCTTTTTTTCAGGCTGTTCCTGCTCTTGTCCATTTTATGAACCAGTAAATCTTCTTTCCTACACTGGAAATGTACAGGGTATCATTTCTTGTTTAATAACCACTGCTGGGAGAATCTTTCCTTCTTTGAACCCAATCAGTTTGTCAGCTTGATTAGCCAAACTGGCTGCAAATCTGTTACTCTCCTCCTCAATCACGAGTGCAGCTGCATTATTAAACACCTCTTCTGTCCTGCACACGAGGAGATTGAAAGACTGAAGGAGAGATTATCTCCACATGGTAGTTACAAGTCCAGTGGCTTAGAGAGACCTCTTCAGAGAGGAGGAGAGTCCTAAGTCCAGACTCTTTGAATCACACAGTATCATTTCAGTAGACTGATGGTAGCTGCAAAATTGGCCTCAGCTGTTGTGCAAATACTCTGGCAGCTACAGAAGAATCTGTACCTTAACTGGCTCTTTTATTATAAACTGCCCTCCCCTTCCACCAAAGCCAGGCTCTTTCTCAGCTCAGGTGCGTGTCTTGACAGAAATAATCTGCTCCTGCTGATATTCTGCAGGGAAACTCCACTTTTTTTTTCTGAAAAGTTTTGCTTTGTCAGGTTGGCATTTTCTAATGTGATAACGTGTCTGAAACATTTCAAAGTTGCCCTGCAGAATGAATTTCAGTTGACTTGAATTTCAGTTTTATCCCTGCCCTTTCAACATTCTTTTTCCCCAGCCACCCCTTCTAGGCAGAAACATGAGCCTGTGAAATAATGAAGGTTCCAGTGACAGGGCAGGGGCCAAAGGACTCCTGGAGAGCTGAGGAGGTGACAGGGAAATTTACACGATGATGAAGCTGAAGCTGAAAATAAATTCCTGTATTTGGTACAGAATTTTGTATTTTTGAAATTGCTTGTTTCAATGTTTGTTTGTTTTCAATGAAAAATCTACTAGGACACTTACATTTTTGTTTAGGTGGAAAAGTAACAGGCACTCTTAATATCAATGCCTATCAATAAGAGCCTCTATGAGGAATGCAGAGATGCTACAATGTTCCATTTCCCATGTGTTTCCTAGAGGTACAGGTTCAAAGACCCAAATGCTGTGGCTTTACTTTTTATTTGTGATGATGCCGGCTGTTCCCAGCTGCAGGGTACAGGGAGAAAGGAAAAGAAAAAAAAAATAAAATAAAAAAGTGTGCGTGGGGGGGATATTGCATTTCTTCCCCATTGGCTTGTGCTTGCTTTGGGCTCCCACAGAATATTTTTCCTCCTTCTAGCAGGACAAATCTTGCTGCCTCCTAGCAGGTGTGAATACATGAGCTTTTAGCACAACGAGTTTTTGTCGAATCGATGGGAACAGGCATCTTCGAGTCTGCTGAGCACCTTCAAAGCTCAGATGTGTGATTCGCATCAGTTAAGTGGCTATGCATCACTTTTCCCATGACAGCAGGTTCATCTAAGAGCTTCAGTAAGTAGTGAAACTCTTGAGAACTGGGATCTGGATTTCTCAAGCAGATCTGTAATTCTTGGGCATTATATATCCTGCAACAGTATACTG
This sequence comes from Crypturellus undulatus, assembly GCA_013389825.1. Lineage (NCBI taxonomy): Eukaryota > Metazoa > Chordata > Aves > Tinamiformes > Tinamidae > Crypturellus > Crypturellus undulatus. Next base: position 227,838 of record VWPW01032680.1, on the reverse strand, counting down.
CAGTAACAGGAGTACTATGAACAGTTCTGGTCATCTTGCTTCAAAATGGGTATGTTAGAACTTGAGAAAGGTTCCTTAAGAGCGGTAAGATGGGTAAAGATATCAAACAACTTGTGTGGAAGGAATGACCGAGTTGGCCAGAAGTCTTTGATGTGGAAAATGCCAGTGAATGGAACTGTGTCAGAAATCTGTAAAGCTGTAAGACTCTGAGACGGTAGGTAGGGATTGCATGCTCTTTTCTCTTTTACATTGCAGGAATTAGAAGCCATCAGATAAGTTTAGCAATAGCCTTTCTTTTTTTCCTTTCCCCTCCTTTCCTCTCCTGCAGCCATTATAAAAGGTAAGTCTGACCCACTAGAGGCCTGTCTTGGCCTCATGTTCCTCCTGCCCTCCTTTGTGGCATGGTCCAGCTCCAGCTCTGACCTGAATATTAGAATTATTAGGAATATTAGAACTTTGCCCACAGACCTCAGCAGCCTTTAGATGGGCAGTGTATGGAGGCATGAGCAGACCTTCTCCCTTAAGTACCCGTTGTCTTTCTTTTTTGAATGATGTGCTTCTGTTGCAGGCAGGTGTTTGCACTCAAAACAAGTGAAGTGAATTCTAATTTGTCTGGAATGGACCCTCCTGTTAAATGTTAAACTGACCTTTTCAAGAGAAATTTACTTGATAGTTCTAAGTGAAGCCCTGCTTTAAGCTAAACCTGTCACTGTGACATGATTAAATTCACTTAAATGTACATCAGTTGCCCCTCTTATTAATGGAAATTGAAATCAGCCTAAATGGTAACCATAAATTTTAATACAGGGGAAAGTGGATGGATATATATATATAGAAAAAAAAAAAAAAGCCATGTATCGTGTGAAGGTTAAGGTGTCTTATCAACCCAAGAAGTTGTAGACTCAAACAGAAACTTTATTCTGGAAGCAGTGAAGAGCACTACCTGTTTTCTCTATATTTACAGTGTCCCAGTCCTAAGCCACAGAATAAGGTGGTGGAGGGCAGTGCATTTTTGGCAGGGGCTTGATTTGTGGACCCTGAAAAGAATTGGTCACAATTGCCTGGTCTTATTTCACCTGTCACTGGACCTTTAACAAATAAGTTACTGGAGTTCCTGCCTGTTTGACAGATGAGACTGTGGGTGCATCTAGGTAGTGATGAAAGTGGGTCCCTAGTGGGGGTACCTGTGATGCAGGAATGATGGTTCCCATTTGAACTATATATTTTAATTTTTGCACTCATTCCTGCCACCTTCCCTTCTTCGTAATCCACCATTACAGTTACAGTGCTTGGCTATTTGGATGAGAATCTGATCTAAGTAGGTGCTAATAAATCAAAACTAAATTGAAGACCTTCCACTTAATGAACATTTCATCAGGGACTTCCATCAAGTTCCAACGTTCCACTTGGCAAGCATCTCCCCAACAAATGGCCACAGACCTGTGAAAACTCTTTCCTTATCTTTATACAGTGTGCAACTCTGTGATTCAAAGAGAAAATCTGAACCTACTGTTATTAATTCTTGTTCTACCAGACTTGGTAGAAATTTGCACGACTTGAGCCAGCTGGTTTGGGCCATAAGATATTTCTATGCTGTATCAGATAATGCTTCATAAATATATCCAGATAATCCCTTCTTTGAGCTGGGGATCCAGTAGGATGCATTACCTACAATCTGCAAGCAAGCATTAAGATGCTCTTTGTCAAGCATATGTTAAATTATTTCCTTTTTCACTGATACCACTTCCTACCATAAAAATATAAGTAGGCATATATAATATACACCATTATCTGTCCGGTAGGTCACACATTGTCACAAATGTATCTGTCCTTGGGGAGTCCTGCGCCCTTATAACTGTGTGATGGTGTTAGTGGAGAGCAATGTGTCTTGGAGTGATAGATCCTGTGGGCTGTGGTGTTTTGTGTAAATTTAGGGTTTTACATGGCTTCTGTGGTCCATGTGTTGGATGGGGGTTGAGAAGTTCTTTTTAGGGGGAAGATGGTGTTCTTAAAAGGGAAAAAAGTCTAAATTAGGTTAGGGTGCTGGATGTTGATGGTAGGAAAAGCAGGGAGTCAGTGTTTGCTGCAGAGACAGTGCAACTAATTGGGATTAGATTTTTTTTAGACTCATCACCACATAAAATTTATCTATTCATTCTAAGTTTATGCCAATTTAGCTGAGAGGGTTTAAAAAAAAAAAAAGTGGGGGGGATGACTACTGTGATGTTTCAGAAAAAGCCATTAGAGACATAAAAAAAAGTTCTCACTCTGCACAATTTTAGAAAGAAGTTCTCGCAGAAGTTGTGCAAGGTTGCATAAGATAAGTTACTGCCAATTACCGTTGTATTGCAATTACTATTTGTTTTCTAATAGAACTGGCTTTTGGTGACTGAGGAATTTGTTCTTATTGGTGAGCGAGAGAAGCTGAAATTTGCTGCCTTTCTGAGAGCATTGAAAGATGCACCTGCTTTAAAGGGAGTTGGTGATGGCTGGCGATAATAGGTTTATTATGATAAGACAGAAGGATTTCTAAAGCTGAGTTCCTGTTGGAAACATTTTAATGACTAGATTGTATAATTAATGTCTTTGGGCATCTACAGCTTTGGAAAGACCTTTTTTATTAAATCTAAATAAACTAAAAATTGATGGCTTTGGGGGAGAAAATCTTTTGGTCCAATTTCTTTTACATTTATTTGAAGCATTTGTGTATGAGTTATGAGTAATAGATGGTTATGACCCATCAATGAGAATTTCAGTATTAAGAATTCTTTTTAAGTATTTCGGTCTGTAGTTTTTTCTACTTTCACAGACAGAAAAAAAAATTAAAGAATATGTTTTTGTAATGCTGAGGAAAATAGCAGCTTCATCTTGTACAAGATGTTTTCAATACAGGATTTACAGCCCAGCTTTAGCTGTATTTCATCATTTAGCAGTAACAGAAAAGCAAGATACCATTTTATGTTGCAGGCACTGACTTTCAAAGATGACTTTCAAAATCAAGGAACCAGAAGAGCTGAGCTCATTTCTGGACTATCAGGCCACAATTTCTCCATGTAAAAATGCCGGTGAATCAGTTCTTTAATAGACTGTTTGAACACCTCACCTTGACCACATCTTTCTGTATTCTTAATACATAGTGCATTGCTGCTGACCATTTTTTTGTGAAGCATTCATTCTCCTCAGGCCTAGGAAATTGTATTAATCTTATGCTGTGAACTTTCATTTCATTTCCTGTAAAAATCCATCTTCTGCTGCTGGAATTGACCTAAGGTTAGATGTCAAGGGAACAAATTACTGGCACTTGCTTGATACCCCAGGAGCAGCTATAAATAGCGTGCTTTATAACCTACTGATCCTTGAGATGCGCAGTGATAAATACACTCCTACCAACCAAGACAACCAAGAGGAGAACTTCGTGGCTATGAGTGATGTATGTGCCATTTGAAACTGGCATGGAAATCATATGGCCATCTTGGATGATTTAAAAAAAAAAAAAATGCAAAACTACTTGCATGTTTTAAAGCAGTAATTAATGATTCTTGAGTAGTATATTTTGTATTTTGCCTCACATATAGGTATTGCAAAGAACACAAGGCTCAGACTAGCACAGCTTTTAAATCCAGCAGCAACAAATTCCCTTTTTTAAGGACATATAGTTGAGCAGGTTACCAGCCTGACTAAATGCGGCAACCTGATCACTGCTAGAACTCAGAGCTTCAGTGGACTAGATTTCATCAGGAAAATGTAGTTTTGGTCAGATTTTAAAAATGAAATATTCAGAGAAAATGTTCAAGCTATTTAAAAGTATTTTTTTTCTTTTTATTGGTATTTCTTTTTCTTTGGGTGAAATTTAGACTTTACTAGTATTCGTTTGAATGGATAATGATAGCACTGATACTAGTAGGATGGAACAGTCTGAAATGATATTTTTTGATTTAATCTCTTTTATATTTCTATCTATATTTCAGAATTGTAATGATTCGAATTAAGATAATTAGGAATAACCAAAGTTTTTTCTTATCGATTTACTCAATGGATTGTGTTTCTGTCTTCCAAATAGCTTTAATATACACCTTCTAGGCAGGTTTTAAAATAGCCATTAAGAGTCCATGGAGTTACTCCATTTTATCAGCTGAGAGCTTCAGACTTCAGTGGTCTGAAAATGTCTTAGGTTGTCTGGATCATTTAAGCTTTCAGCTTTTGACTTGTCCTGGCATGATAGAGCCAGGGTTACATATTGCCTTGTACACACATTCATGCTGTTAGCTAGGAAGCCTTTTTTGTATGGCATGCGACTGAAAGCCATAGAGGACCTATGGGGTTTTTATGTCACAATAAAATTCCTAGCTCTTAATTGGAGATGTGCTAAAATAGTTGTCTGGATGAGTAACGTGATTATGGATGCAAATGTAGCTCTGTTGAGCTAGTGGATCGAATGCTGTAACTGAGTTCAGCCTGTTGTGATTTTTTTTTTTTTTCTGTTATTTTGGCCTGGCAACACTTGCCTTTTTAACAAACCTGGAACAATCACAATGTTATGATAGAGGTGGGGAGTACAGGACATCTATGATTATATCTTATTGCACTGACTAACAGAAGAGATTCCTGCTGCTCTGCCCCCAAGCTACAAAATCCATTAAGCGCGCATGGAAGTGCCTGAAATTTATTTTGGCCATTACTATCAATTAGAAAGCTAATAGTTGGATGATTGGCCTATAGTCCTAGCTATTTGTGTGATTTACAGCCAGACTAGGGTAGAGATAGGAAGATGCAGCACTCAAAGAACCACTTTGTCAGCAGGACCTTAGGAGTAAGGCTGCAGTGATGTCAGTATGCCCAGTGTAAAACAAGTGTCAAGGAAAATGATTAATGTCAGGATTCTTTTAATTTGAACAGCATCTTTTAAATTAACTATAAGAAGGAACAACTTGAATCTGATTTAATATCCATCATTAACTAAGATAGGATTTGTACTAATGACCTTATGGCTCTGAGTCAGGCTGGGCACATGGAATAGCTTCATTATGAGTTGCAGTGGTACCTGGTGGAGGATGCTCTGGAGATTGCTCATAAGGGAAGGCTGGAGGTTTGCATCAAGTCTGTTCGAAGGAATAAGTTGAAAGGGCAAGGAGACCTTCTGGACTAATGTTCTTCTCCCTGAGGAAATATCCAGAAAATCTTCCCTAAGGTAACAAGGAGGTTACAAGGTAGCAAGTGTGATTTGACAAAGATTCCTACATGTAGGTATAGCCCAATGGGGTTGTCCACATCTAATCCTAGGTTTATAATCAATTTCTGCAAGTAATGCCTAGAAATCCTCTTTAGACGAGGATGCAATTAAGACTCTGTGAGTTTCTTGTACAAAGGTTGTAAATTACACTTGAAAAAATCCTTCATGTCTGAAATCTTCATGTCAGATTCTTCTGATTTTTTGGTAGCAGGTGCTTCCAAGCCAGGGAGAGTTGATCACTAAAACTGCCTGTCTGCTTCCAATTTTCCAGTGGCACAGCTCTACAGGAAATGTTCTGGACTTTACAGTAGGGAGTGGTCAGGATCTGACCCCTGATCCAGAAGGCAGAGGAAGACTGGGATTTCTGTGTATGGATTTTATGAACTGACCGTGTCTTCTGTCCTCAGCCCCAAGGCAGGATAAATCATTTGTATAGTGCAGTGAGAAGGGGCTCTTTGGTCTAATGAGACAGGACATACATCACGTGACATTAGAGAAGCCTTCAAAGGGGAAAAAATGTGACTCACTCCTGACTAATCCAAATTTGACATTTTGTCCACTAAAGAATCTGATCTTGCTCTTTGTTTTGGGAATCCAACATTTGTGCTGCAATTTCTCTGAAGCCTGAAGGGAAAACAAAAGTTGATCTTTGCAACACAATGGACTGTTAGTTCTGTTTAAAATGTGGTAACAGAATCTGGTGTTTGAAAAAGGGGAGGGGGGGGGGAAGGAAAAAGAAAAAACAATCCCTTTAAACCTCAGCTTGCAAGCATGAGATGCCTCTGGATTGTTAAACACAGTTTTGAAATGAGTTGTGCTGCTCTGTGGCTTGCTCACTGAGATGTGGGGATCTGTCTTAGTAGAGCTCAGGCTGATGGAGGCACCTGCACAGCTGCTCTGGCCTTCGTCCGCTTTACTCTTTGCCATGACGGCCTGCACCACAAACTGGCTTTTCTGAGGCTTTCTTTTCCAGTGAATTTATTAGGTCTCCGAGGAACTGCCAGGGGAGCCAGTGGATTAATTTGCTCTTAGCTTATATTGCTCGTTGTAGACATACAACATGTGTGTGTGCGATGGATCCCCTCCAAAGAGCGTTGTGCTTAAGCACAACAGATGTGAAATTAGTTTTTAGCAGTTCAGAGGGAACAAGCTATGCTTCATAACAAGCGCAGTTAGACCATTCCCGGTGGAATCTTTCTGATTTCAAGTCAAGAGGGCTGAGGTCCTGTGCAGCACAATTGCATTAATCTTTCAGGTGATAACTAACATCTACAGCACCTAAAACTGTGGGCAATTGAAGAGACTTCTAAGTTTCTGAAATCTTTCAGTACTGCCACTCCTTGTTCATGTGTGAACTGGATTATTAATATAATTCTACTTTTCCATCATTCAGTGATCATAAGGTTTTGTGCTGCCTAAGACTGCGCATTATGGTATTGACTAGGTTTACTCTTTAGCCTAGTTCAACTGAGAATACTTACATATATTTTGTTTATTTTGGTTTTTCTTTATCTCCATGCCACAGGTAAGAATAAGAAGTTAGATAGATGACCTAATCTATATTACATGGTTGCCCTTATCCTATATTATTATTATTTTCTTTCAGTAGAATGTTACTGGTTTCCAAGATTGTATCAGCCTGGGTGTCTGGAGCAGTGAACAGTTTTGCTGCGGGTTAGATCCTCTTCCTGTTTAATTCCACCCTCCTAGAAACCAACAAATAAAAAGCTTTAATGGTAGCCACTGCTCCATTTCAAGCAGGAGGACTGCTGACTTTTGAAATTATTTTAAAAACAAACAAACAAACAAAAAAACTCACCCCGCAAAGTGTGGCATGGAAAGTGGAGANGGACTGCTGACTTTTGAAATTCTTAGTAATAATAAAAAACAAACAAACAAACAAAAAAACCCTCACTCCCCGCCCCCAAACAGCGTGCAAACCGCATGGCATGGGAAGTGGAGAAAAATGGGAAGACCGGTATAAACAAGCCATCGCCTCACGTATCTGGCAACTGGTAGCTCTGAGCATCTGGTGTGTGTGAGCGAATGTATCATTTTGAATCTATCGGTTTACTTTTGGGAAGTGTCTTCAGCACAGTGTGCCACCCCCACATTGCCTTTTTCCCTGATTTAGCTTTTTGAATAAGAATTGAAACTAATACATAAATTCTCAATTGGATAATAAAAAATGAGATTTTTTTTCCTGCTTATCACATCTTTAAATTATTTATAGCAATAATCAAGTGAACTATTGCAAGCCGAAACTTGAAAGAAATTTGACAGTGTATATTTCTGCTCATTTATATTACTCCAAATAAAAGTTGATTAAAAAGAAGAAAATTGAATTAATTTAACCTATTATGCAGAGGAATGTTGATTTTAGATTTTTCTATTATTGCTTTTTGCTATATATAAAAATATTTGCAATTTTTTTTGCCCCCCAGTAAAAAGTCTTTCATGCAGTTTCTGTAGGTGGAATTTTTATTTTGTGATGAGAAAACCTTTCCATAAGAGAGTGAAAATACATTTCAGTGAAGTCATGCAACCATTTGTAACTTTATTTCTAGCAAAAAAAATCACAACTCAAAGCAAGACATTTTTAAAATGGACACTTAAATCTGTTTTTAAATGTAGTTTTAAATATAGTTTAACTTTGTGTTTCTTCATTTTGGCATTCATATTAAGGCTGTTCAATGCATATTTATACATGCAAAGCACCAGAAAACTTAGGCTGTTGGGGTGGAGTGGGAGGTCCCTGGAGCCTGAGGGGACTTGCATTTTGCTCTCACAGACTTCCTTGCAGCGAAGGCTAAATTACTTTCTCCCTCAGGTTCCCCCCATCTATAAGGTGGGAACAGTGGGAACTTGCCATGGTCCTGAGGGCCTCATGAGGGGAAAAAAATCATGAAATGTCTTCACATAGTGAAAGTGCCATGTACACATGGCACTTTCACTATGTGAAGACATTTCATGATTTTCCCTTGAGTTTCTGGACTCCCTTGAGTTTCTGGACTCCTTTCTTTTTCTTTACCTTGGAGATCTCTCTAAAAGTTCATTTCAATCTGTCAGGCTTTATTTGAAGTATTGTAGTTCAATAACAGGAGCAGTGCTATTACAGGCATTTAAAAAGTGCTAACTAACTGCTTGGGTGCTTGCAATGTTGGACCATTTGATAAAATTGCCCCCTTTAACCAAATTCTTCTGAAGATGTAAGAAAGTCCCACAACTAGGTTTACTGTAGCTTAGTCACAGCTTAAAATGAGTCACAGCTAAAAATCAGCCAAGATTCAATAGTCAAGTGAGGAAGAGGAGGCCAGGAAGGCATAAGGGTGGTCCCTTCTGAAGAAGGGCCTTCATCAAAGACAGCATGGCCAGGGCAAGAATTACTTCAGTGCTGAGATCCCCCTTCTGCCTTCAGCCTCCAAGGAAAATTGCCTAAAGTTTCTGCCTTGCCAAGCCCCGCTTGTGCAGTGGTGGGGAAGAGCAGCTGCTCGCAGTGCAGCACCAGGGAAGAAATATGTACATAAGGGGGCATGGACTGCATGAAAAGTGTCCAAGGACACAGCTTTCTCAGGGTTTACACCCACTCTTATGGTTGCTCTTCAAGGTGAAAAAAATAAAACTTCCCCCAATGTGTCTCGGTCTCAGCACTAGGTAGACAGTTCATGTTGGGAACGGATGGGACCTCTGGGAGTTAACTTAGAGAGAAGGTCAGCCAGGGGTGAGAGGCATTCAGGTGAGACAAGGTAATTCTTTGTGTTTAAAAAAAAAAAAAAAAAAACACCTCTTTATGCGGATAAAAGTTGAGAGGACAAAAAAAAAAAAGGCAAAAACCACAGCTCTATTCTAAACTGAGNAAAAAAAAAAAAGGGGGGGGGGCAAAAACCACAGCTCTATTCTAAACGAAAATGGGCATTACCTTCTGGAACAAATACCAGGGTTATATAAGAAAGAGTCGAAACTGCCACCAAGTCAGAAGTGGCATCTATCAAGGGCTTGTGAAAGCCTTAATAGGAAAAACGTCTGAACTTAAATAGTTAGTGGTTGAAGAAGACTTTGACATTATTAGCTTTTGTGAAACATGGCGCGATGACAAAAATCAATGGGAAACTTTAGTTGTTGGCTATAAAACCGCAATGGGGAAAGAGTTTCAATTTAAGTGATGTGGGAATAGCAGCTCAGCTTGGAGAGATCCCCAGAAAGAAGGAATGCAAATGTCAAGACCTTTACCGTAGTGTTTATAAATGTATTTGAAGCATCAGACACAGGAATATAAATGTTGCTGAATTACCAGCTCCAGTATTTTTCATGTTAAGCTATGGAAGATCTTTCTTTAATAGCTTAGTTATTGCATTATTCAGGGAAGTGCAACCTGACGCACCATGATTCTCCCTTCCCAAGCAAGCGACCCAAAAATCTGCTCATGTAGAGATTAATGTGGTGTCTTGTACTGAGCTGGTCACTGAGATTTGCTCTGTGGTAGACCTAGTTATATAGAAGGTTAGAATAGGCATCTGGTAATTAGTGTTGATTCTTGCTCAGAATATTTGATTCTTGCTGAGAGGGGTGAGTTCACGTGCAGAAGCAGCAGCAAACTAGAGCCTCTCTGTTCTCCCCACTGTGGGTCTGGCTGAGTGGCCCTGCTCTGTTCTCCCTAACCCATGTGCTGGGGTTGGCTGCTGCTTGGCGAGCAGGTAGAGCAGCACTTTGAACTGCAAGGAGGGTGAGGACACCATGTGGAAGATAATCTCCTCATGATAGCAAACAGCAGTCACGCCAGTGTGTGAAAGCTAGGCAGAACTGGTAGCAAACGAGCAACAACAACAAATTATGGCAATTCGAGTTAGTACTTTTTAATAAATGAGTTAACACACAAAAATCCTTGTTATAATATATACCTTTTATGAGGAAAAGGCTGCATTCCCACAGGCAAAGAAGAAGATATTGCATAGCTTATCATCTAGACATTAAAAAGATGGATCAACCTTAAGCATTGTTATTTTTGTTTTTTTTTTTTCAAGCCTTCATCAGCTTAGATAAAATAAGAACAGACATCCTTAATTTGTAAGAAAGGAGAGTAAAAAACATCTTGCTAGAAAATTTATTTAATCTGCATTCAAACTGACAGTCCTCTGGATTTCAATCTGCAGTTCTTAAGAAAGGAGATAATTTCCATAGAGTTCATGTTACTGGCTGATTCAGCCTGCCTGTTATAGTTTTGAAATATTGGTAGGAATGGATTGAGATATATTTATGACAGTAGGTGGACTAATGGAATTCACGGACTTTATTTAAAATGTGCAGAAGTTTATTATAATACTGTAATAGAAATGTCATTTACCCTGACGGCAGGAGAGGGAAAAACCCTGTCAATGAATAATAATGAAGCTATTTAAATGTCAACTTTCTCGCAAACTGTTTGCAAAATATAAATTATTCTAGATGTTTTAGTCGAACTTGGTTTTAATTTGTTACACAAGAAAGTTTAGTTTCACTCCCACAATTTTTGCTTTTTTTATGCTGTGAAATGAACTAGTAATAATTAAAGTGCTCATCTTGAGTGGTAGCAGAATACAGCGGGATTTACACACAAAGGAGGTTTCGTTCTGAATAGTTACTGGTAACATTTGGGATTGATTTAATGGAAGTAATTGTAACTAAGATGGAGCAGGTGTGAAATTATCAGAATCAAGGCAAAATATGCTCTTTCTGGATATTATGTTTTAACTATTTATTAACTGCATGTCAGTGACACCCACAATTCACCAAGACCTAATAAAATGCTTGCTGTTCGGTTACATATAGTTACTTCAGTAGTCGTGGCATTTGGGCAGAAGGTTCAGAAGCTGCATGGAAGCTGCACGCTCCTGTGTGCTGGGCTTAGCCCTTGCAGGTGATGGAGCTGGATCCCTGCTTGCTCTAATCATTTATACAGAAACACCAGAACTGAGTTCTCTCTGCAGAGCTTCAGACAAGCAGCCTGGCACACTGGGGGCTGTGGGTTGATATGAGGCTCTTCCCTTTAGATATCTGGGTTTGAATGTGGTGATCTCTCATTACCACCCACAGCCTGCTGAGGTACCTGTGTCTTTTAAACCGCTTCTGGGATAGGGCAGCTTCCTGGGAGACACCAAAGGGCTGGTAGGTTTTTGGGGCATAGATAGGAGGCTTATGCTGCTTCGTATACCCGTTTAGTAAGAAAAAATGAAGAGCTCACCATGTAGCCTGCCAATTAATGTCTGCTTGTGTCACAGGAACATGATGAAGCCAGGTAGGTGATATCCCCCTGGGTTGTACCTTCAGGTGAGCTCAGTATTTCAACTGATGTGATCCTTTTCTTGCACTGCTTCATGCATGTGATATCCATAACCATTTTCTTGTATTAAAGTGCTTCTGTGTTTCCATCTGCTGTTGCATAACATTTATTCCCCTATTAAAAGTAAGGGTAATTACAGAGTGGTGTGAGAGAAACAGTAGCTTGTAGTTGGGCAGGTAAAAGGCCTGATTTTTAGTAGTTTAGAAGAGTGATGAGACTGAGATCAAACAGTAGCTCCTTTGATCACTTGCATATTTGTTCATCTGCATGTTTTTCCAAGCTTTCTGTTGCTTTTATGGATGTTGACAGAAGCACACGCTTCCATCTGTAGATAACATTACCTGTAAATAAAGCTGTGAATGCAAAATAATTGCCTAGAGACTTAAAGTAAAAAGTAGCTGGCAATTCTGACTAAGGTGATTATTTGTAATAGGCCTGCAGCATCTGCCTGGCTCTGCTGTGATGCTGTGTTTTTTCTTTAATAACTTTATAATAAGATTTGAGTCAAACTTTCACTTTTGCCCCTTTTGGAGGCTCACATTTTAAAACCAGTATCACTGGTTACAGAAAAGCTGCATTACTTCATTAATACTTTTTTCGTAACTCCATGGGTCACACATGGTCCTTACACTCTTTACGTTTCCTTGACTTAAATTTCTTAAAGGATGTATAATATGCCTAATGCAGGACAAATACTAATGTAAACATTTATAGAAATTGTGACTGTGAGAAGGTGGGTGTGATGTGGACAAATAACCAAAGTAAACTAGTAGCCCTGGGCAAGACTGGGCTCAACTGCCATGTAGCTCCCATCACCTAAATATTGGAACATCTCTGAAGCACTGAATGGTAGAAATATCCTTTCCCTCTGTCCACTGAGGAAATAGCTCAGTTGTGTGCTCCCAAGAGAGATGACCTTCTAAAGGGGAAGATCAGTCAATAAATAAGAATTTGGTATTCATGTTCTAGTTAACAAAGGTCACATACACGCATATGTTTGGAGGAGAGGAGGAAAAAAAGCAGTCTGAATGTGTAGGCCGGCAATTATACAACCAGGACAGACACCTGTGTTTGCTTTGAATAAAGTTTCTCAGTAGAAACACTCAACTTTAATCCAAAATGACATTTTGATGTTGCCTGTTGTAATAGGTAAAGAAATAAGCTTTGTTGTTGTTTTTCATGTGCTGACTGCAAAACCTGAAATCCCATAAGCTATTATGTGAATGTATTTATCTGTAGGTGAGGAATCTCATCCAAAATCCCAATCAAAAACAAAAAAGGGGGTTTTAGTGTATGTTAAGTGCCCAAAATACCTCTGCGGAATTGCCGGTTGTTTCCTAGGTAGAAGGAGAGAACCTGGAAATTATGACTGTGTAGGGGTGGCTTTGAAATGCCTGGGCTTTGCAGTGATTAGCAGAAGGAAAGCTTGTACTGTTGTTCACAAGGGAAGTCCCTTAGTGCATTTGTACCTTTTAATTGCAAGGTAGAGTTTAATTTTCTGGAAGTATGTTATGCTTCCAAATTATTATTTTTTTTTTACACAGAGAAGTTTCATTTTTCTGCGATTTATGGATACCAGTTATGCTAGGTTTGGACTGATTATCTAAATACCCTGGCTGTTACTACATAAATCAGGCAAGCGCAAGCTACTTAACGAACAAAATCTGCTAATGATGGATCCCAATTCCAGTCAATGTCACAGTAAATGTTACTATTCTGAAGAGTAAAGTTACGGGACTTCTATACTCTTGTTTGTTCCCTTTTTGTTCCTCTCCAGAACATGTAGTTGGTGTGTCTGTCGCTAATGCTGGTATCAAAAGTGCTGAATGCTGAAGTGCATTCTTTGCTGAGTGGTGGTGTTAAAGCAAGACAAAACCACATCTGTCCGTATCATCTGCTGGCCCATGTGACAAAGCTGTATAAATTGTAATGCCTGTGTAGTTAGGTTTTTTCACAAGGACATCAGTGTTTTCTACAGAAAAATTAACTTGTCTGAACGATCTACAATGGGACATGCTGAGAAAAGTCTTGATATCTTTAGAAATATTTAGTATAAGTGTGGAGAATGAAATAACTTTAGCCCCTTGCTGTCTACTATTTTATATTTATGGCAATCATTATCATCATCTCCTACATGCAGAATTTAACATTTCTCATTGTACGTGTTTATTTTAAAGTGCTTTGGGAAGATGCTAGTTTAATTTTTCCTAATCTAATTTAAATGCAAACGATAAGCACTCACATGATGCTGTGTGTATATAATTAAGTATCATTATATGCTACATGAATCATTCAAAAAGCTCCGGAGAGCCATTTTGCTATGTACAACATGACTTACATTGAAAAGCAGCCAAGTGGCTGGTGTTTTTGTGATTAAGTGTTTGTACTTATGAAATCCCTCTTTGAATTATAGGTCAACAGATTATGGGACGACATATGAGAAGCTGAATGATAAAGTGGGCCTGAAGACCATTTTGAGCTACCTCTATGTTTGTCCAACCAACAAACGTAAGGTAAGCAATACTCTAGCTGGCTTGGACATTCATGGCACTTCTGTTCCAGTCATCTCTGCCCATTTCTTCAATATCTCTGTCCATATCTGTTGCTATTTAGAGAGAGAGGAAATTTTTCCCCTCAAGAAACACCTCATCAAAATATAAACTAGCTTGTACCACCTGGAAGTCTACTTTTCAAGTTTTATATTGCTAACATATCTGCCATGAAACAAATAGGCCTAATAGGTATCATGCATTTGATTTTTTGCCTGCCTTTCGGCTGATGGTGATTTTGCTGTTTGAAAGGGAGAGAGCCTCATTAAAACAATGGAAATGAGTCTACAGCAACCAGACTGTGTGTAACATTATTTGTCTTTTGGGTGTTCCCAATAGTGAACTGAACAGGATTAACAAAATCATGCAGAGAAAATGCTTTCCAAAGCCAAGAGGGTTTTAATCATGCAAGCATCCTGCTGAGTAAAACATTAGCAAGAATTTAGGATACTGACATACTTGTGAAAGGTAGTTGATGCCTCCTTTCACATATTTGGCTTATATTTTTGAAATGCAGAGCATATAGTAAGAAGGACTTGAAGCTCTGTTCTTTATGAGAATAAAGACTTATATTGTCACATGCAGTTGTGCTTGTAAAAGTGATCTTGCTTAAAGACTCCCTCATATGCTCAATTAAGAAAGAATTAGTGTCAGGCAATTATTGCTACTGATGTTTTGATGTGGAGATGTAGTTTAAATCATCCAGATACGACCGATGATTTAATTTCACATTTCCCAATACATCGGTCAAAAAATAAAGGAATGAAAAAATCAAAGCAGGATTAAGTCAAGTAGTGGTGACATCCTCTTCCTCTGGGCTCGTTAGTTGAGGTTACAGCGCCCTGTCAGCATGTGGAAAGCCCAAATCCAGCTCTTTCCTCTACCCAGGGGCCTGGGAATTCGTCTAGATTAGTCACCTCCCTCCGCTTTCTGTCGCAGAGGGCAGATGTTGGAGCTCTCCAGGCAGAACTGAATCCCATCAGTAGAAAATGCTAGTGAAGACTGACCTCTAAAGGAGACCGTTGATCTGGGCAGCTGAGGGATTGATACTGTTTTCGTACGCTGAACGCTTATGTATATCCTTTAAGGAAAAACTGTGAAAGAAAAAAGGACTTGTCCTAGCCAGAGAGGACAATGCTTAGCTTTATTCTGTTATAGTTCATGTTCAACTTGCTTTTTTTTTCCTCTCTCAACAGAAATAAGCAGTTCTAGGCATAAATCATTAGATCTATTAGGAAGCTGACCTTAAACACCTATCAAATTCTCTTAGTCATATTATGGTTTAATGGTTTGTAGCTATAGCATTAAAATGCTTCCCTATTTTGATGAATTTGTTTTTTGCTGGAAAAGAAATGGGAAAAAAATTGTCGGCCACTGTTCTAATGCCAGCTGATTGATTCCTCATACCTACCTAAATTGCAATGATTATGCAAGCCTGGAAAAAAGCTTAGGCGTGGAGAAGTGAATGAAGTTTTGATTATTTTTTAAAAAAATACTCAAAAGTCCTCAAATCTCCTGATGAAAGTCAGGCTAAATTGGTTCCTCATTAGTAGCTGTTGTTTTGCTATATTTGTTTCTCACTAGTCACTTGATTGTAGTACAGCAAGTCACAGGGTCACAGAATTAGAAAAATAAGAGAAACTAAACAATTTTCTGGAGTTTTTTTTTCTCAAAAAGATGTTTCTGCTATCATATCCACCTAGTAGCAAGCTTTATTTACTTAAAGATAACAGACTTTCACTTGTAACCTGTAAGAAAGTTAAATCTGTCTCCCTGTTTTCTAACACATTTGCCAAGCATCTCCCTAGTACTTCAGGTAATGCAGTGGGATGTAATCCTTGTTAAGCAGAGCTCCCTTTTTCCAATGAAACAACCTTTCTAACCTAAAAACCTTCCTCAGTCCTTCCCATGCCATAGAAAATCCCCACAACAAGAAGAAACCCCACCTGTCTCTGTTTTAACTTCTAATCAGTAAAAACAGTCTCAAATAGTAACTCTGATAATTTTCTGTATGTACAATTCAAATCCCATCCTTTCCAACCAAGTGTTTAGACCTAATTTATTGCTGCTTGCATCTTTGCAAATGTTAGTTACCTCTGAAGGGTCAAAATCCAACAGAAGTTGAATAGACTGAAACTTGAATACAGGGTGTTAGAAAAGGGTTATAGATTACTTCTCTGATAAAAGGATTAAGCAAGCAGTGTCATCAGCTACTTAAAATAGGGATTTTTTCGCTTAATGCAAGCGAAGGAAAAACGTAGTTCCAGATATGAGGCTTTAGATCGACTTTTGAAAATCTGATTTCAAAACAGGGCAGTTAAGGTCTCTGCAATGGTCAGAAAATCAATAAGGTTGACATTGCGGTGTATTTGGCCACCATTGTTTCCTGTCACTTTTTTTTTTTTGTATGTGCCAAAATATGTAATTTATGCATGGAGGAAGGACCTGCTTAACTAAATTACTAGAGCTCGGGTGTCCTTTGAACTTTAAGCAGTATTTTTGANGGGGGGGGGGGGGGGAAGGAATGTGAAATAAGATGACATTTATACAGACTATATGGTGCTCTTCCTTTTGTGGTTAGATCTGCNATGGTCAGAAAATCAATAAGGTTGACATTGCGGTGTATTTGGCCACCATTGTTTCCTGTCACTTTTTTTTTTTGTATGTGCCAAAATATGTAATTTATGCATGGAGGAAGGACCTGCTTAACTAAATTACTAGAGCTCGGGTGTCCTTTGAACTTTAAGCAGTATTTTTGAGAGGAGGGGGGAGAAAAAAAAAAAAAAAAGGAATGTGAAATCATTTATACAGGCTATATGGTGCTCTTCCTTTCGTGGCTAGATCTGCTTGTAGCAGCTTCTACTGTGCAATTTCAGGACAAGATTCGCACAAATGACCAGAGAATTTGGAGATGTCTTTATTTTATGGTGTCCAATTTGTGATGTGAAGGGAATATAAGAAGAGTGACAGTGTGCTCTTAGTTATAAAGTTTCTGTTTCTCTGGTTCAGGGAACACTATAGCTGTGCATGTCACAATACTGGGGACACTTGTTTTACAGTTGCGGAATGTTCTTGTTTTTATAAGATAATTTATACTCCAAGACGCCCCCTTGCATGTTTAGATCACCTGTTCTGATCTGTGTGTGTAAGGAGGGCAAGAGCTGGAATGAGGGTCTGGAGGGTCTGCCATGCTTGTCCCAACACCCTCGTCAGTGTTTGCAGGACAGCAACTAGTTCTTAGTCCAACCACAATCACATATTCCTATTAAAGGAAAGTTGCATCAGACACCCTGAGAAACTGAAAATGCAAAACTTAAATGAACCAAAACTATTTATTCTGAAGCTAGATGTCTGAAAATTACTGGAGAAATATAATATTTCTGGAAAATGCTCATCTTGCATCTCCCAATTAAGAGTTGCATAAGTATTGCTTGGATTCATTACCAAATAGGAGAAACAGAACTGATAGTATGATGATAGGGCTTGAGTGTAAGTGGAGAGATGATGGAAACTGTAGCTGGCACGTAGAGAAGGTCTGAAGCTTTTCACTAGGAGAAAAAGAAAGGAATTAACAGATCACTCAAGCATCCTTCAGATTCGAGGTCTAAAAGATTCATCTCGTGGCACAGAAATTACAGTGCAGAGGGTTTACTATATAATCATGCCTGATGTTTGTCAGAGAATAATAATACTGTTCTCTAGAGAAACACTGTTGTTGTCATCTTAGAGATGGTTTTTAGCTGGGCGGAATCTGTGTGAACCTTTAGGAACTGTGGCACAGAGAAACTGGACTGGAAGCTGTGGCTTTTGCAACCAAGCCAAGCCAGCCTCAGCGCAGGCTGGTTCTTAAAACCCTTCAGCATCTCTGGCTGCACCTTTTTCTTTCCCCTCTCATATTGCTGCGGGTGTTTGGGTAGCCATCTGGTGAGTTGGAGCAGGGACTTAGCTGCCTGCAAACTAATCCCTTCCCAAGTTAAAGGAAGCAAAAAAACAACAACAACAAAAAAAAACAACAAAAAAAAATGGACAAAAGAAAATCTTTTAGGTGGAAGGATNTGGTGAGTTGGAGCAGGGACTTAGCTGCCTGCAAACTAATCCCTTCCCAAGTTAAAGGAAGCAAAACAGCAACAACAACAAAAAGAAAGAAAATGGACAAAAGAAAATCTTTTAGCTGGAAGGATGAAACTGCCCATTCTGGCAGTAGGTTTCACTCAGGTTGGCCATCAGTGAGGATGGGATTAGGCCAGAGGAAAACTGCAGCACCGGGCATGCAAGTACCTTAGTTAAAGGTCTATGATTAAATTTACAAAAGCTATTGCAGCTGAAGCAGAATTAGGCTATTAAGGAAAGGAAAATTATTTACAAAATTTGACACCAAGAACATGTTAGCAAAAACCTCTGGATGTCAAAAGCCTTTATTCCTCCCTCTTGCCTAGAGTAGCAACTTTGTGGGTCAGGTAGGTTGGGAGTTGCAGGCATTTCCCCCTCCTGCCCCTGCCACCCTGTAAGTCTCTACATGAATTTTATAAACCTTGCACTCTGTGTGCACTGTTGCTGTTAATACTGAACAAATGCTAACAGCATTTGCCCTAAATATTTGTAATACATAAGTGATTTTTCTCTGGCTGCACCTCAGTTTTCCAAGTTCTCTTTTCCACAAGGCTTTCCTTTAGTGGAGAAAAGGCTTCTCCAACAGTGGAAAAGAAGTGTATGTTTCTTGTCTTAGTTATGGGATGAGACCTTGTTGCAACATTGTAACAGCATATGTTAACAGTAAGCACTTGACATCTTAATAAAAAAAATATATCTTTTCAGCATGTGCTTAGAATAGTCCCATTGAAACAGCAGGTAACAACTGAGCTTTTCTTTAGACAAGATTGATTTCTTCCAATGAGGAAACCAAGTGTATCCTGTATGTAATATTGTCTGTTCCTTGCAAAGCAGTGCAGTTGGAACAATGAACTGTAGAATGCATCTAATTGGATTTATTCTAATAATTAATTTGTTCATGAATTCCTGATGATTTTCACTTTCCGAAAAAGAACAAACAGTAACGTGTTGAATAAATTATTTGCTACAATTTATTTGCTCTGTCTAGGAAAAAAAAACATAAATTCACAGAACTTGCAGAGCTTCCTACTGTCTCTGAATGCCAATTTTCTTTTAAAAGCATATTCCAATCCTTGTCTCTAGACTTAGAAAAGCTAAATCCTTTACCCAGACATTGCAAGTAATGTTGTATTATAAAAAAAAGTGCTTTGGAAATAAAAGATGAGAAACACATTATTAGCAGTTTAAACTGCTGATCTATTGCTGTTTGGTACTGTTCTGAATTACAGCTTTTCTTTAGGAAATTACAGAAAAGGGTAATATAATATTATAGCCATGTATAAACCCTGACAATACGAGATGTGAAAGACCTGTTTATTAGTATTCTCTCATCTCACTGAATTACTGTACTTTCGGGCTGTATGACTGATGACACAGACTAGGGGGAAGAAACACCGTAACACATGGATCTTTCCTAAGTTATAGAGCTTGTCTGAGTTTTTGTCAACCAGTCTCCATAAGAGAAAATCCCTGATGTGCAATAGAACCCTGGGCTTATGTGTGTCAGCTATGGTTATTTGTTAGGTGCACACAGGCTTTTGTGAGGGGAAGTAAAATGATTTAAAGGTGTCCACCTGCAGAAAGAGTGTTTGGGAATAAGATATTGGTGGGCTAAAGAAGTAAAATAAAAAAGAAATCCCAGTTGAGGCCTTGAAAATCCCTTTTTCAGTATTTTGGCATTCAGGTTCATGCAAACTTGGATGCAGTAAGGTTGGGTATCTTTTAAAAAATCCTTTCAAATAGGTTAGCATTGCATGGAAAATTATACAGCTATGGAAATGAGAAGTGGGTGGTTGGGGGTTGGTGGGACTTTGTAATTGGGTAGCTAGAGTTTTTCTTTGACTCTGGAAAACCCTGCTGGCTAATTTAGACACTGTATCCTGGTACACAGCGCACTGTTCTGTGCAAAGAGCCGGTTTCTGCAGCCTCTTCCTCCTTTGTACTTTGAGAACCCCTTGTATTTGTGTATTTTCAGTTAATTAATAAAATGCTGGCTGATAATATATGCCAGCCGCTTTTATACTATTAATAGGACTGGTGCATCTCATGAGATTTTATTTCCTGTGGGACCGAATTTCAAACGTTCCCTCTCCCCTCCCATTTCTTTCTTTCTGCAGGCCTGCCTCAATTTTTTCTTTTATTCCTCCAATTATTTGGATTTTAATTGCTCTTCAGTACATTTTCCTCTTTTTTTTCTCTGTCTAGAGATGAATGGTTTACAGATGTCTTTTTTTCTGTTATATATTTAGTGGTCGCAATTAACACCTTTATCACAGCATGTTGAGCTCTGTCCTGCTGTGTATGTAGCTCCAAGATAACAGGTATTTATTGTAAATATAATTGCATGGGTTTCAATACTGGCCAGATCCCTGACTACTTCTAATTCATTTCTATTAATGAGCTTTGAATGAAAGGAATGGGGGCCCTGCCTTTCTAGGCAGAAAAAGTGGGGAACTGGGGAAGTAAAGGTTTTTATCTTTCAATCAAGATAGGACAAAATTAACCCATTTGAACTTGTCTGGGAATGCTTCAGTGCTAATTTGTTTCCTGTGGTATTAGAGAGGTTCATTTGCTTTAGAGAAGTTCTGATTTGGGTATGTAAACCACACAATCGCATAAAAGATTAAATCCCAGTTTACGTGCTGGATGCTGGCCTTCCATACCCAGCTGCAGTCTGCTCCCCTGAGATTTGAGGTGAGCATCTTTGTTTCTAGAGTTGAACAGCTCCACTTGGCTCTGGAATTTCTTTAGAAACTGCTACCCTCAGTTGCTAGAATTAGCTTTTTAGTAGAGATCCCAATCTCGTCTCTGACCTGTCCCACCATGGAAGCTTGTGGAAGTCAGATGTGACAGCAGCTCTGGATTTGTCATATGAGGAAAGCCAGTTCCCTCCAGTGGTTCTCTCCATGGAAGCCTTAATAATGTCAAGGTCGGGTGATTTCAGAGAGGTTGAGCTGGAGCCCAGCCTAGGTCAAAGCACCCCTCGCTGCAGAGTTTGTCGGATTGTGTGACTACATCCTTAGCAAATTAGGCACAGTGGGCAGACCTAGGGTCTGTGGTCCGTCAGTCATGCATATTCTTGCAATCCTTTCTTACAATGATAAAATCAATTATTCTGTTGCTCTCTTTTCATTTGGAGGAAAGGTCCTGGTTAGCTGCAGGCAATGAGTGTAGCCTTCAAAGAGACAGTCATAAGAGACTTAAAATGTGTTGTCTTACAGATGTAAACTTTTTTCCTTTTATGATTTGGTGCCCAGGAGATTTCAAGGATGTGGCTTAAGGGTGGCCTTTTCTTACCTTTTGAAGAGGGGGGATATGCCTTGTGCTGAAGTTTTGCAGATTGAAACAAAAGCTGCATCAAATGAAAGCAATGTTGAATACTCCCCATAAAACAGGAATGTATATGAAGCATCCCACTGAATTTGCTTAAATATTTCGTAGGTTACGACCATGGATAATGATTCTTGGTAGTCTCATCCTTTTCTTCAGAGAGAGAGAGAGGGAAAGAGGATTTTGGAAGGAAGGTGTCATGGTGGAGAAATTGATGTTTCTTATCATTCTATTAATCATTCTGTTGTTTTGATGGGCTGTTTGGGGTAGATAGGAATATATATTCCTTTTCAAATCATTTTCTCCAACACTGGGGTGGTTCTTTGCTTGATCTTTTCTCTGAGGACAGCTGTCTAAATCTCTTGCTTTCAGGCAGTTTTTGGCTTCAGATTTCATCTCCTAATCAGGAGGAGAGCTGGAGTCCTGAGCTTATTTGGGTCAGAATTATGATCATGGACTGCAGAGAGAGTGCGATTGGTTTCCAGCAAACTAACACTGTAGAAATGTATCAGGTCACTAATTACTTGCAGGAAAATGTCTCCCAAATTAAAGCTTTTCATATTCTGCAGTTCAGAAAGAGTGACGGAGTAAATGTACTGTGATGAAAAGCTTCTGTACCATTATTTTCAAATAAGCTAATCCAATTAAGATATTTTTGTGGGAATTCATTGGTCTACAGTTTTATAGTCATCCGATAATGCATAAGGTGTGCTTTTCACTTCTGCTTATACTATCTTTATATTCAAAACTCATGTTTCTACCTGTGCAACAGAGGCTTACTCTAGACTGCAGACAGACTCGATTTCCATCTCAGACAATTGATTTGCTGGTTCTCCTCATCCTCCTTAATGAGTTGTGTGCATGCCTTTTCAATAAATGTTTTTTAAACATCAGAGCTAAAGTGTGAACTATAAAAACTAAAAGCATTTGAGAACGATGATGAAGTCAAACTTTCTTCTCAGTTTGAAAGAAAGGTAGATTGCTGCTGATACCTTTTGGATGTGATGTGAAGCAGCTGCAAATCAGTAGAGTTTGACTGGAGTCCATGAAGCTTTGTAAAGTGACAGTGCCTGAAGAACTGGCCATGTATTGTTACTCTTTAATGCTGAGCTCAGGGGAAGCCAATAATTAGCAATCAACTTGATCCATGTTAACAAAGTGAAGACAAAGTCCCATCTTTCAAAGTGAATATTCTGACTTTTGAAGTGTGTCTGGCAGCATTCAGTACCAAACTTTCTGATTCATGCCTATAGTACGTGACAGCCCTCACAATGGCCGTTAAACTCAAAGCCCTTGCCATTATTTGACATCCATATCTCTTCTTGGCTATGAAGTGAAATCAAAGGCCATTTATTCCACTGCTGCTCTTGTAAAGCTATCAAAAATAGTGGCAGTTTTGACATTTTCCCACTCAAAGTGATACTACAGTGTGCCCTTGTATATCACACGAGCCTCCAAGGACACACACTGAATGTTGAAAGTAACGATAGGGAAGTGTGAGCCATGGAATTCAGTTTTAAATCTAGGATTCACCCCAACTGAGTATGGCTTCAAATGTTCTATTTCCATTCTGACCTATTTCCCTAGGTAAGCTGTCCTTTTGATACAAACTGTACAGTTTTGGTAAGATCTGTTTTATGCCCTTCAGTTCTCTTATCACACTTTTTATTCCTCAAAGATTTGTCAACTAATCCGTAACAACTGAAATCCCCTTTTAGCAAGAGAGTATAAGTGCCAGCAGTTTAGAGAACACAGAAATGATGCACTACTAGTTACAGGCCAGATATGGGATTGATGGTAGTGCAATAAGGTGTCTAAGTACAGTCCAGACCTGCTCTACTGTTAAACTGTCGATTCATTGATTTATGTAAGAGATGCTGATTAAAACAAAAGACAGTTGCCATATACTGATATTTTTTCTATGCAAAACCAGGAAAAAATAACCGCTCAAGCAGTGGAAAAATCATGTTGTTCAGGTNAGACCTGCTCTACTGTTAAACTGTCGATTCATTGATTTATGTAAGAGATGCTGATTAAAACAAAAGGCAGTTGCCATATACTGATATTTTTTTCTATGAAAAAACAGGAAAAAATAACCACTCAAGCCACTGCTTGAAAAATCATGCTGTTCAGGTTCTCAAAGTTGTACTGAAAATCTGTACGTCAGTTTTCATTTGCCTTGTGGATTTTGAGCCATTAGATATGCAGATCTCAGTTTTATGCCATTTCAGTGTTACATTGCAGTAGGAATATGCTTGTTTAGTAATGAAATGGTGAAAATATGCCATTACTTCAGAAGTTGTACCCAAATGAGAAGATACCAGAGCATTATCGCATAACCGTGCGATGGTTGGTGTGAGGGAGAGGAGGCCGATGGCAAAATTAATGGAATGGATGAAGTTGACTGCTAAGAAAATACATAATTTGAGAATAGGAGGGTAACATGAGGAATAGAGACCATCAAATTTCTAAGTGAGGGTTTATGCATATAGTATCAAGAGTAAAAAGGTTGTTATAGGGACAACCAGACTTCATGGAGAAAAGGGATATAATTCAACATCTGGTGAGGGTATTGTAAAAACTGCAAATTAGCTTTTTCCTTTAGTTCTATCAGGTGAAAGGGGTGGTTCCCTCTTAAAAAGGACAAAGAGCAATTTCATAGAGCCAGAAGAAAAAAATCTCAGGCATCCAAGGTAACACAAAATGGTGGATACAGGTGTGAAAACTTAGTGAAAATAAGGCACTGTGATCAGATTGTTTCACAGAACTTTCTTCTAAATCCTTATTTTTCTCTTAAATCCTTTGATTTCCACCTTTCCACCTCTTTCTCATTAGTACCAAAAGAGGGATGGCATAAAACTTGGGAAGCAGGGAGAATACAATGCCTGCTATGTCCAGGAGGACAAAGACACAGAAAGAGTGGGAGGGAAGGCTTGGGAACACATTTTTTCTCCTTTTTTTTGCCTGGACTTGAATTTTTCCCAGGTACAGAGCTGCTACAGATACAGACAGGCTTGGAGAATGCTCCGCTGTGAAGTTTTCCTTTGGCAGAGACAATGCTGCAGCTCATCAGAAGCTGTGGCTCATCCAATCCAACAGTCTAAAGAGCTGAGGGCGATGTACTCAGGTTGACGTTAAGTAGCCCAAATTAGTTACCAGTTATCAGAGGAGTCTGCCGTGTATTCCAATACCATCAATCAAGCCTTAGACCGATGTTTCTTAAATGCTTTTCCATCGACATAGGAGGATAAGGAAACCATTGCAAATTTTCTTTGCAGTGTTCTTTTATCTCCACAGTGTTTTTGTCTGTTTTACAATTCTCTAATCTTCACTACTTGTGAGGATTTGAGAAAAATATTTGCTGGTGAATTTTCCAAGGGGCCAGCTGTTCCCATAAGATTGGGAACTCAGCACATTGTTTTGGTGCTGTTTCTTAAACTGTGAGTGCAGTTGAAAGACCGGAGCTGATTTGCCACATCCAGAAGGGTTTAATAAATTGAGGGAGGGGAGAAAAAAAAAAAAAGTGTTTTTTTGAGGGAGTCTAAGCATAATCTATGCTTAGTTTTTGGCATTTAGGGAAGAAGTACAGCTATATGTATAAGTCCTGCGTAAAATAATCTTGTGAAACTCTCATAAAGGACACTTGAAGGTGAACCAGAAGCAGCCAGTTAGCATCTGTTAGGGAAGAAAGTGCAATTAATGGCTCTGCTTATTTCTTGAGACTTTCAAATTTTATGTTAGAGGCACTTGAGAGGCTGGGAAATACTGTCACTCCTGGTTTATAAGCGAGAGCAGGTGTATGTATTGCTAAGATCAGGAAATCATCAGCTGTAAAGGTAATAACTGAACATAGGGTTTTGGCTGGGTCTGATTTCTCTTTATACTTTTCTTTTCTGGGATTGCTTACCATCAATGCAAGGTTATACTCTTTATTTGCATGACCAAAAAAGAAAAGGGTAAAAAAAATCACCACACACCCAAAAGGAAAGAAGGGAGCCTGTTTGAGAAGAGATGCACTAGACCATTGTAGAGGGGTAGAAGTTTAAGCTAAGTTGCAGAAGAGTTGTCTGCCAATGTAGCCACAGGCAAAGTTCACAATACGTCTGCTGCCCTAGGCTGCTGTGTGCCTGACGCCAGCGTGGCCTGCAGCATTTACTTACCTTTACAGTATAAATATGATTTCTTGTGGACATTTTTAGCTGTATCCGGCACTTCAGATGTTGGAGCAGAGAACAGAGAACAAGTTATGTCCCTTGTTAAACTTTTCCACCACTCTTTCTAATATTTCCACCGGCAAAAGCCTTTTGTTCAAGCCAGGCTACCACACCATGGTTTTTGCCACTTTTCAAGTGGGTTATTGACATTTGCAAACTCTCACGGGCCCTTTCAATCAATTAGCGCCAAAGGCTCCCATTGTGCCAGGGACACCGACCCTTCCCCTTGGGCACCAATTAAAATTTATTCTTTTAGTGCTTGCTGCAGTTGGAGCTTTGGCTCTTTGCCAGGAAAATTTGCTGTGGCTTTCTCTCATTCACTACCGAAACTTTATTAAATAGCAAGAGAATAAATTGCAAAGTGTGTGTATACGCTTTGGGGAAAACAACATAATTTTAATGAAGCTTTTTAATTAAACAAATCTTTCATTTGTAATCAGGGATATTAGAAAAAAAAATCTTGTAAAATAATAGATCTATCTCACATGGTGGTACGGTGACCTTCCTTCCTTCTCTTGTTTTCTTCCTCCTCCTAATATGCTCCAATTATTCTGTGACAGATTTGTCAGTAATTGCAGGGCAAGGGTGATGTGGGTCTTGCTGGGACTCGTATTGTGTTCTGAGCATCGAGGGGAGGGTGGCGGAGGGCTGTGCTGCTCTGTGTGTCAAGTGTCTGGAACCTCAAGACTTGTCACTTCATGCACTACAAACTGCTAGGAACAAACGTCAGTGCAGTATTGGTAGCAACACTGCATGGTTTTGATTCAAATATGTCCTGAAAAGCTGTAGCATGGTTTGGTGCTTATTAAGTCTTTCTACTGATGACTTTTGATTGGAATTTATGAGGGCAGGAGAGATTAGTGGCTCCGTTTGGAGGTTTGTTTATTTTTTTACGAGGCCATTTTACTGGAGTTCTAGCTAGACATCTATCAAAATACATTTTATGTAAAAATATGGTTTTGAAAAATGTGTGCAAATGTCTGCTTTTTGCTATCTCCTTGTGATTAGGTTCTCTGAGATTATCCCCAGATATGTTCAATATTTTGCCAAAACCTCATCCCTCCTTAAGGTTAGAGGTTACAAGCGTGTTTTGACATTATTGAAGAATGAAGTTCAGTTTTAAGACTGAATTATACTTTAAATGCTCAGGTATTAACTAGATATTGATAAGTTTGCTAACGGGTCTAAATCATTATGATGATGAATAATTTGCAAAAAGAAATAGTGTGTATCCGTTTACATAGCTCTGTTATGCTAAAGAATTTGACTTTCTAAGAAAATAGCATATAGAGGATAAGGCAGGATAATTCCTGCTACTATTTCTGTATTTGGCTATATTGACACTTTTGATTTCCTTTCCACTTTGGATATAAGGTGGTCTCCTTTTTGTTGCTTATTCCCTGCTAACAATCAGTGTTTTTCTCTAGTCTTTTACTTTTGGAAATTAGTGGCCTAATGTTCTTATGCAGAACAATTTCCATACTTTAATACCCAGACAGAAAATGGTCAAAGTCTTCAGTTATCAGCTAGAGTCAAATAACCTTATGTTTAATGAAATAACAGTGAGTTTAGTGATGTGGGTGGTTAAGACCAAGAAATTATTTTTTCATCATCTGCAGAACTGAGGCATCTTAAATAACTTAAAATTAGGTATTTTCTGGGGTTCATAGTCTTCCTTTAATGGGATTGCATGAAGCATTGCATCTCTCCACAGTAACTGAAAGCTGTCCTTTTTTTTTTTATTTTTTTTTTTTTAATCTGTTTTATGTGGTATAAATGAAGCAAGCCTCTTGACAGCCACTGATGGCTTCATTGTTAGAAGAAAACCCAAGGGAGAAATGTTTATCCTCTGTTCCAGGGAAGGTCCCAGCACTTAAGCAAGAGTTGTGTGTAAATTTTGGGTTGTTTCGCATGTGCTACTTATCTTAAGGCTCCTAGATGCACCTTCAGGAGAAACTCTTTGTTTTTTTCTGCAGTCTTTCCTGGAATAAAGCCACTGGTATCCACTGGACCAATCACTGGAAATCTTGGCAATCCTTTACACCCTTCTCCCCCTTTAATGCTCTTTTTGGTGGCTTTTATGCTTTTGCCAGTTCCAGAAGGTTGTTTTAGAGATGAATCAAGCTCAAGATTTTACTTTCTTTTTTTTTTTTTTTTTTTTTTAAAGTCTATTAAATATTAAACCTGGAAAAATAAAACTTTCTGAATTCAGGACTGGATTAACTGCAGGAACAGATTTGTCAAGCCCTTCTAGATACTATTTCATATATTATGGGGAAAATAAAAAGTATATAAAAGTAAAAATAAAAAGGTTTTTATAGAGGAGTTTGAAATTTCCCTAAGGAAAAACTAAACCCTTTTTTTTTTTTTTTCCTTTGACCATTGGATGAAGTAAGTAAAAGATTATGATTTATGATGCAACCCACAGAGATGAATGCAAACTTTCTATCATCTGAAGCAAGCGGGAGCTTGCTAGGTTTGCATGATAAAGCAGACATTTATCATCTGTGCCATTATGTGTTTTCGTATCAGAAATCCAAAACAATGCCAATTAATTATGAACTCTTTATATATGGAGAGGGGGGGAAAAAAAAAAAAAAACTTGTGATTCATTATAAGCATCGTGGTGAGAAACTGAAGTACTACAGTTTGTTTGAGAAGTGAGAGAAGGAAGCTGAACCTTTTTGCCTTGCTGAGACAGCTCCCTTCATAGCTGAAGAGAAGCAGTCTAGATGAAGGTGCAGGTGATAAAGGACAAGAACTTTTTTTTTCTAATTAACATTTACAGAACAATGGATTTTATAGGCCTCACTGGCTAAAGTAGCATCTGTCCTGAGATTATTGGTGTCCAAAGGGGGCTTGACTTTATCATGAAGCTTTTAATGATATTTGAATTATAGAAGCAGTAGTGTTTTCACTTTCTTTAAGCCATACTAGCCACTTAGTCTAACTTCAGGTATTGACTTAACATTTGTACAATTTTCTGTAATACCAAACTGCTACTTGGACAGCTTTAAAAAAAAATAAAGGCCAAGGTGTAACAGTTCTCTGGAAACACTTTCTGAGGAATCTCCCACCATGTTTTCACAATGTAGTTAATAGGAGGTGTCACTGGCTGAGTTAGGCAGTAGCAGAGATTAGACAGAGCTTTGGGTTTGATTCTTGGTTTCATGGCATTATACCAAGACTGGTATCTCCATTATAACACTTTTAGTCTCTCAGGATTGGCTGCTTATGTGCTGTTTTCCTCATTTTTCAGAGCACCTATAAAAGTAGCTCTGAACATGAATCTCTTTGTTCTTTCTGGTGCAGAATTAGCTTCAGTCTTTGGTGCTCAAGAAGTCCCTTTTCTATTTCAACATGAACACAAGTGCAGGTATATGCTGTTAACTCACTCGTGTCAATAATGCTGTTAAGGTTGTTTCCTCTGTGGGCCAGGTCTTTTTGCCAACAGTTACAGCTGTGTCCTTAACCCGAGAAGGACTTTCTTTTGCATTATTATGCAAAAGAGCTTAAGGGAATGCAGGTCATGATGTTTTAGAAAGCTGTTTTCAAGCAAAAGAAGACATGGGTTTGGGGAATAAAGAGCTCCAATGTGCCTTTGCTTTTTCAGCTCTGGCCCATTCCTCTTTCTCTAGAAAAATACTGATTTGATTTAGGATCCTCTATTGTGAACATAAGGACAGGCAGCTCCATAGCCATTGAGAGCACTGATTCCCAAATGGCAGCGTACAATTTGTTATCTGACGTGCGGATCATAGTGCAATAGAATCTACCCCCCTTACAGAAAAATAAGGTGGGAGAATCATCCTTAAGGGCTGGATTTGAACAGGACACCATGCCCATTTGTAGGACAACACTACAATTCATGTGTAGGATGAATTATACATACAGATAACGCTGTGGCTATGAACACTAGCTACACTGGATAGATGTGTAGATACTTTCCTTGCCACAATATCTATGCAGCACGCATCCTCTAAATAAACAACAAAATAAGAAAGGTTCATAACAGCATTTCCTTCTTTCCTAATGGATGATAATGATCAAGCAGTGTACATTAACTGGTTGGCTCTGTGTACTATGCTTGTCACAGCAGACCCACAAACCCAGAGGCAATAAAATAATAATGGTGTATGTATTATTGCTTTATTAGCTGTGTCAACCTGCCTGTTTACTTGGT
The DNA here is from genome assembly GCA_013389825.1 of Crypturellus undulatus. Lineage (NCBI taxonomy): Eukaryota > Metazoa > Chordata > Aves > Tinamiformes > Tinamidae > Crypturellus > Crypturellus undulatus. The sequence continues at coordinate 197,906 of VWPW01032680.1, read as the reverse complement.
CCTGTAATTAGGATTGTGCCATTAGCTTTTCAGATGGAGGTTGTGGTTACAGATGTTCTGCACAAAGTCAAGGAAAGATTTTTTTTTTTTTTTTTTTAAATATAAAAGCAACAAAGCTTTAGTAGTCATGAGCATAGAGGTAAGTAAAAGCTTTAGCAGAGTCATGAGTAGGGAAGTAAGTAAATATCTAAGATGGCCAAGTAATTTTTTTCAGAGTGTTGCGGATTCCAACACTTAACCACTGCTTGTCTACTTTTCTTTGATATTAGAGCTCCTAAAACTATGCTACATGCACCTGCTTTTACCTAAGGTTTCTTTGACTCCTGGTTAGAATGGCTACATCCCCAGTGTCTTTCAGGAAGGTGCCTAAGTCTACTCTAAGGCCAGATCCGCAACCATGATGCGTGTAAGATAAAAAGAAACTCAGTGGGTAAACAGACAAACAAAAAACCCCACTATTTCATCTGGGTTCCAAGCAGTCACTTGCTTTCTGTGGTGCTGGTTTAAATGAAAGCAATGAGATTGGTTGTCACTATGTGGTTTATCTTGAGCAGGCAGGTCAACCATGAAATGTCTGTTTAAAGATGTTGATACTATTTGCAGCCAGTTAGGGCAGGATCAGCAGGCAATACGTTTGGCTCATTTTTGTACCTTTTGGACAAAATCTGTGTGATACATGTGCATATTCAGGAATGTAGCTTCATGGAGCTAAGCTAGGATGCAGTGCATATAGCCAAATCTGTATATCGATTTCAAGGACACCTCCATCATAGAAGTGCAGATGGGTTGGTAAAGATGACCATAACATAACTAGAGCTTAGGCTCGGAGTATGGCTGTCTTGCAGCCAGCTCCTTTATGTGACAGCCCAGCACAACCTAAGCTGGTTTTCAGCTCACGCAGCCACCACCACCAATGCAGCTACGGTGGTCTGGACTATTGTAGGGGTTACGACAGGGGATCAGGAAGTTGGGCTGCTTTCTTGTGTGGTTAAAACCTGTGTTACTGCATCTCAAGTGATACTAATATTACAGTTAATGGAATTATTCCTGCAGGAATAATACCTCCAAATGTAGTGGGGAGCCGAATGTGAACAATTTAACAGATTTTAAGAGTCTAGAGTTTGACATATCTGGGCTTCTTTCTCACACCTGTTACCCAATTTGCCTTAATTTTGAGGCTGTGTGCCTTGGTTTCCCCATGGGAAACTGCGAGCTCCTCACCTTTACAAAATTGAAGTGTAGTTCAGAGAGATGCTTTGAATGTCTTTGGGTGAGGTGCTGCTTAAGTGCAAACTATTTTTATTAATAGTCAATTCATGTGCATCATAAAAATAGGCTTCCACTATAAAAAGTGTTATATTATTCAATATATCTAAATTACAGCCACAGTAAAGCTGCATGTATAGATTCTATTTGGAATTATATGAATAGGTGCTACATTATACTATATACTCTAGTACATTATTGCTTTGTGAGAGATATACTGTTTGTACCACTTGAGATGGGAAAAGCATTTCTTTCAGTTAAAAGAAATTTCCTAAGCTAGATGCACAAATATTTTATGAAAACATGAATAAGTGGAGCAGATTCATCAGAAAGAGAACGAGGAGAAAAAAAACAGTATTCCTGCTGGGGTGGAGGGTGGTTTAAACAAAAAATCAAGCCCCTGAACAGCATCTCTCCAGGTTATCTACTTTCAAATTCTCTGTAGCAGAAGGTCTTTTTGCTCCTTAAAATGCAAAAGCTTGGGGGAAAAAAGCAAACCTCATCCTTTGAAAGATCCATCCCTAAATGTCATAAAATATTACTCATTAATCCATCATATCATTCACACTGACAGCTGCTGTGGTCCAGCTTGAGTTTAATCTAAAGTGAAATTAGCCCACATGTTTCCTCCTGCTGGATCAGACTTTCATTCCACATGGGTCTTTTCCCAGCGGTTTTCATGGGACAGAAGGTTGTGATCAGAGTCAGCCTTAATGGTGCTGAATATGTAATAGGCGAAATACTTTTCACAGGCACATAAGGTGGCCAGGCAGATGGGACCAGCCCACCACATTGGTAACAAAACTTCTTTTTTCTTTTTTTTTTTTTTTTTTCCTCAGAGTAGTAATGAAGACATAAATCATAATGCACCAGGTTTAGATTGATCAATAAAGTGTTGACGATATTTCATTAGTTAAACTAATAGTCTGTACAGAAAACCCCTTTTCTTCACAGCTCCCCTCTTTTTATGCAGCCCCCTCTATCCCCAGAGTGCAAGAGGAAATAAAGCTTCAAAGTTCATATTTTCCAAACATGGATAAGCACTGCCCTCATGACCTTGTTTATCCTGTTGCGTGCCTCTTTTGTTTCCCCTCTTAGCGGCCCTGGGGATTTTCCTTTGCAAGCAAGCAAGGAATTTTGGCATCAATCAGAGAACAGAGCGGGAAAAAAAATTGTCCAGACTTTTGGTGCAGCTTTGTACCTGAACTTTTAAAACAAGAAAAATAAAAATTCTTAAGTAAAGGACTGAGCTATAGCTCACCTCTG
>VWPW01032680.1:0-195358 GCA_013389825.1 Crypturellus undulatus | reverse complement strand
TTTTTTATTTTTTTTTGTTTTTTTTTTTTTTTTTTTTTTTTTTTTTTAAATTGCTCCAAGTAGCTAAAACTTTTATAAAAGGTTTGGCAATGAGCAGCCAAGTCTGTAGCTTGGATTTTGCAGAAAGACTCTCAACTGTTGCATCTTTTTATCGATGGTTCCTACCTAAACAGACACACACAGATTTGAAAACACACAGTAGCCAGCATCTTAGCTGCTATAAACTAAGACTACAAAGTGTTTTACTGACAATTATCTAGATGTTTATTTTGAAGAGTTATTTGAGTTGTATCTAAACAATAATTTTAGAGGATGTTTTAATGGAAGAGGGAAAGGACAATGAAAATGTTTCATTTCCAAGAGGGTCTCATCCTTTTGGATAGTAATTAAATAGTAATTAAAATAGTAAATTAAAATAGTAATTAGTAATTNCGGGAAAAAAAATTGTCCAGACTTTTGGCGCAGCTTTGTACCTGAACTTCTAAAACAAGAAAAAGGGATGGGGGACCTGAAAACGCTGATCGGGGGAATAGTCTTAAGGGAAGAGAGAATGTCAAATCCACATCTGTGAACTGCCTTGTGGGTTTTACACAGTCTATATGTATTTTATGTCCTTAGTATTCAAAGACGGGGAAAAAAGACTTGTGGTTTTGCCTTCTTCGAATGACAATATGGTGTGTTTTTTTTTTTCTTTTTTTTTTTTTTTGTCTTTTTCAGTCGTGCACATTTAGGTGAGGCAGGGAATTAAAAACAAACAAAAAATGTTTATTTCCTTTCCCCTTTCTACCTGAAGTATATCATCTTCTGGGGAAGAATGTATGTGGGTCTGTTTAACTGCATGTAGTGAAACTACAAAAAGCAATTATGTGAGGAAAGAAACAAGGTAATGATCCCTTGCTGAAGTTGCAGAGTTGATTTAGGCAGAGAATGCAATTAGCCAAGGTAAAATATGCCTGAGAGAACAGAAATCACTAGCATTGCTCCTGAGCACAGTGCTGTAAGGATTTAATGGATGCAAGTGGTCAGTGCTGTGGCTTTTAGTGTTCGGAGGTCTGTAAAAAAGAAAAAAGAACAATAACAAAACTAGGTAGCAAGAGGGATTTTTGGAGGGAAAAGGGCTTTTTAAACCTGTCATATATATGCAAACCTTAACTAGGATATCTGGGAAAGGCAAGTTCATTTTCTAGTCATTCAAAGGGAAATTTGTTTGTACTTCAGTGTTCAGTTAGCAGAAGCATTAATGGTATTGAGTCTTGGTCGCTGGACTTAGGTAGAACTTTATATATGTAAAAGAAACTACACTAAGTTGATATATCTTTCAATGATGTTCTGGATTCAGGAACAGAAAGGAGGTTTTGTCCCTGCTATTCCACCACCAATTTGTCACAATATCAAGAATTAGCTTATTAAAAAAATATCATTCTTTTATGGCTCTGAATCATCATTAGGCTGTATAGGTATGTGATGATTCAAAGTAGATAGCTTCAATGAAGGGTAAGGTAGCCACGGGGGAAAAACAAAAAAGAAATAAGAAAAGCAAATGTTCTTTGTTCAATAAGAGGTGGCTCTTCAGCTGAGGAGTAATCAGAATAATATTTTTTGCTTTGATTTTAATTGCAGTTATAGCTAGAGTCATTTGAAGAACATTGGTTTGATTATTGTGTCCTCTACACCCTGCTTAAATTACATTTACTAATTTAACACAGTATTAAAGTTTATGGCAAAAGTGAGAACAAAGTCCATTATAAATGAAAAATAAGCACACTCAGAGAAAAGAAGAAAGCGAACTGGAACAAAAACTTGGAAGCAAACAATCCAAGCCTGTTCTGGAAGTGGTATATAAGTTGAGATTGCTTTAAGTGAAAATTTATCAGCATTTGAGAAGCAAAGAATCTACTTTTAATCATGACTTGACTGTTTGAAAATCAGCCATTCATTTTACCAGTTGAGATTTCTTGATCCAAAACTTACTAAAGTCAATGAAAAGACTCCCTTTGAATACAAAATGAAATTATTCTGATCAGCAGAAGAGCTTCGTTTGTTTCACCACTATAATACTGCAAACCTCAGAGCACAGGAAAATAGTCAGGATGATATTTTCCTTATGGGCCTGGAAAAAAGCTGAGCTCACACAGAGCATTCCAGGCCTCCTCAGATAACATGTTGTTTCAGTAGGCATTAGAACCTCTAAACTTTGAATGCCTAATAGGTTAGCCCAATAGGTGTAATAATTTTAATTTTTCACTCAGATTTCCATTTGTGTTGCATATGTGAGCTTGCATAGTTAGCCTTTAGTCAATATATTAGTTTCATATACTACTTATAGCCCAGGGACATTTTGCTACCAGATTGGCACATGATATTTAGAAAATAACATGAAATACATATAAAATGCTCCTGGTAATTTAGTAGTCAACAATGTTCACATCAGGAAACCAATATTGCAGTCAGCAGTGGTTAATATCTTGTATATCTTTCCTAGATTGTTCTTGTAAACCTGACATTCACTATAAAACTTAGTCAAGGGAAACCACTTGAAAAAATGATTTAAGATGACTTGTAGAATAATGTTTGTCCTGGTGCTCTAGAGAAAATCCCAGTAACACCATGTGAGGTGACAGCTTTTAAAATGCTATCCAGCCAAGTAACTGCATCCAAGTGTTCGATGTAAAAGCCTATTTACCTGTGTGTCTTTTTGCAGAAATGCACATTTCTGCAAAGGAAGTTTCCATTTTCTTTTTACTAGTTTGTGTATGTATTTAAGGGCATAAAGGTTTAAAATCCTAAATAATTTGTCTAAATGTGAAAGATAACTGGTGAAATGGGAAGCTCAATTGCCTTGCATGTGCTACTCTAGTGTCCTAATCATTGGGCAAAGTGTTCTCTTCAGAAGTTCCTGCTTCAACTGAAATATTGCAGAGGACATGGTGTACCTTTAATCAATGGAAGGTCAGCAGCATCGTGGAGGTCTTTGGAGACCAGGTAGGGAAGAGTGACAGGCTTGTAATTAGAATGAAGGACATGTTAAAGCAATACCATATATACTTAACACATACTTACTTTTTCATTGCTTAAAAATCATAAATAAATTCTTACCAAACTTATCTGAAGGGAATATTTTGAAGTGATGTAGTTAATGGCACAACTTGCAAGAATGATGGACTTTCTGCATTGGTAGCTGGCTGTAGGGTAAACAGCTTCTTTGTCTACTTGCAAAGTTTACTCTTCTGCTCTTCCTATCTCACACAGATGTTTAAGGTGCTGTGAAATTCATTTCAGAATGCAGGGGGTGGTGGCACAAACCAAGTCTGTTTCCCCTAAGCAGGCAACATATGCAGTAGACTTTTGTTCCCCAGCTTTCAGAAAGATGGGTGGTTGCTTCTACTTAAGCTTTAAGACTTGTATTGTCCTGTACTTTTATTTATTTATTTATTTATTTATTTATTTATTTATTTTTATTTATTTAAATCAAGTTCTCTGGTCACACTGGGCAAAAGATGCTCACTGATTTATTGCCTTGTTTTAGGGGCTTCATCCTAAATTTTGCTGGGACTATGAGAGAAAGTGACTTTAAGTTCTACTGTAGTGCACTAAACTCTTATTTCTTGGAAAAACAAACTAGAGTGCTGGAAAACTGAACATCTTTAGCTAGCCTTCGTCTAAGGATCTCCGAACTATCCATAGGCACTGTCTGAGGTAACCTCAGAAAGTCTTCTGGGAAAAATATCTTTATCCTCTGAGGTGCAGAACACACACAAGGCTATGGAGGTGTCCTGCACCTCAGAGGATTTGGGTGCAATCACGAACAGTAGAATCACAAATGGAACATCTTCACTGTTTTTATTAAACCCTTACAGGCATAAATAATTACAAAAATGCCCTAGCTTACCCAGCATAATACAACCTGATAGAATACCTCATGCCATGAGCTCCAGAACACTGTACAAGTATTTAAAGAGTTCCGTACATGCACTGTCTAGGATCCTGCTTGTGAATCCAGGTTACTGTCTGCCAAGTACTTACTGTTCAAACAATTTTGCCTTACGTATTTCTTTTTGCCTGGGATTCTCTTGAAATTTAGTTTTCCTTCATTTAGTTTTCCTTCGTCCCTGTCTTTGCAGCGCAACAGTGCAAACAATTTTCTGCCTGGGGTGGGAGGAAAGAAGTTGTAAATTGATTGCAGTATTTTATTGTTTCCTGATGAGCTGAAACAAAGAACAGGATGAATTTGCAATTGAAAGAAGTCCAGCAGATACTGGGAGCATGTTGTCAAGTGGACCCGAAGTAGAAGATTTGTGGCATTACAGCCTGTGTTGGGGTTTAATGAAGCTGCAGTAGAGGCTAACAGGCGAGCTGGCTCAGTGGAGATGGGGGTGTGGGTGCCATGGAGCCAATACCCTGCTGAAATATTTTCTCTAAGTAGAGAATTGTAGGATGCTTGGCCATGTAGGCAAAGTCCGAAATTACTGGAGAAGTTGTGCAGCTGATGTTATACCAGAGAAAACTGGTCCTCCACAAATTTCCAGCTATAGAATAATACAGCAGAGTATAAGCTAACCAATATCAGCTCATTGTACATAACACTGTGCCAATGGAGTGAATATCTTGTATTTCTGAAGGACTTGTTTGAGCATCTTGGAAACTAGGCACTTCAAAAAGATGATGTCTGGGCAGGAGTGAGGACTGTGTTGGCTTCTATAACAATTGCAGAGTGACTTTCCCCTTTGATGGGGTGATGCTGCACTTACAGGGGTTATGGTGTGAATTAATTAACATGCTTTTGCTTCAAACCACTTTGAAGCTTTGCTGCTTTTTAAATTGGACTCTTTTAGAGAGATCATAGTTATTTAATTTTGCAATATTTAATTTACTCCTCAAAAATAGGTGGGAAAAAGATTTGTGTGCTTTGTTCATCAAACATTTGCTACTTATAGGAAAACAGCCACTTGGCATAAGTAACCCAATGAGCCAACTAAATTAGATTGTCATCGTACATAAGACCTGCAGATTTTTAGACATGATGTGTTTCTCTGCAGTCTGATCAATCCCTATTCTCCATTTTTTTTCCCTATATTTAGCTTTATTTATTTATTTTTTTTTTGCAGGGGGAAAGGGGNCCCAATGAGCCAACTAAATTAGATTGTCATCGTACATAAGACCTGCAGATTTTTAGACATGATGTGTTTCTCTGCAGTCTGATCAATCCCTATCCTCCATATTTTTTCCTGTATTTAGCTTTTATTTATTTATTTATTTTTGCAGGGCGAAAGGGTTTTGGTGTTTGTGCAGTGTCAGGCATGACATGGCTGGGATCTTTCTGTAAAATCCTTAGTGTTGTCATTGTATAAATGAAGCTCATATTCCACGTGCTACAGAGTGGGTTTAGCAATTCAGTAGATGGCATTCAATCATTGTCCTGTAAGTATAGCAAAGATATTTTATTGCAAAAGTACTATTACTTGAATGAGTGCTATAAAAATTTAACTGTTATTTTATAACCGGGGATTTCTTTTACAGACCCTGGAGTAGATAAAGCCTGTTTAGTTTTGGCCAAAATTACAGAACTGCTATATATAGTACCGTAGAGGTTTCTAATTGCATTTTAGGGGGAGGTGAAATGAAACCTTTCTCTATTCTCAATGGACTGTAGTCAGGTGAACTGTTGTTATTTTTTTTCTATAGTAACATTTTATTATTGTTGATTGATTTCTTCGTGATGAGACTGAAAAACCCTTGTTACCTCAGACACTTCTAGGGGAGGTTGCGGGGAAGTCGAGCGCTTCCTGTCACACTGGGTTCTTATATCTGGTTCTCTGGGGCAAGGGCCAGTATTTTATTGATACCTGCAAGGAGCAGCGAAGTTCTGAGATACGGCTGGGCGGCTTAAATGGCGAAATAATGCTAGTAATAATTAAGAGCTTTAATGGGAAAGAATTATATGAAGTTATGAATGAATCCGGGAAGAAAGGCATCTATCTAATGAACAAAAATCAGAGAAAAAGATATTGTAAGAGTGGAGAGATCAAAGAGAGGAGGAAAAAGGAAGAAGAGAATCAAGATGGGAGAGTGATTAACTGGATTAACCACAGGGGATTTACAGAATCACAGGTAGGCAGTTTTTGCAAAGCAGGTTGTGATTTTTTTGTTTGTTTGTTTCTTTGAGCATACAATGCATTAAATCATTTGCATAACATTCCCAGGCCCTCTGGCTTAATCTTTACAATTCTGAAAAATTCTTTATTTGAGGGGGGATTTAATTCTCTGAAGAATTTAGGGCCGGGTCTACAAAGAGGTTTAGCACTAACTCTTTTCTTCTTTTGACTGTGATGGGAGTTGCGTACCTAATTAGGGCTTAAATATTTAGCCTCCTGTGGAGCTTGGACATAGTTCTCTTTTCTGTTTTTTATTGCATTCATGGGAGATTGATATTGCATTTCTCAGAAATGCAATGTGGAACAAAAAGATTTTAGAGTCAAAAATAAAAGTTTCATTTCCTCCTGGGATTCAGCTGTGGGGAGGATTAAGCATTTTAAAATTACTTTTTAAAAAAAAGTGGCTACTTGCAAAACAAAGCAATGTTTTGGAATATGTTTTTTTTAAATGTTTCATTTTGAAATGGTTAAAATAAAACACTTGGGCTTTTCCACCCCCTCTCCCCCCCAAAGGTATTTTTCCCCCAGCCTCAGGTTTGTTCCAGCTGAAAGTAGTTTCCAAAATTGAAGAGATAAGTGAATTTAGAGTGTTCCTTCTGAAATGTCATTTTTTGGAATAGATGAAATTATTTCATTCCTTGGATCACCTGGGAAAACCTCTTCCTGCTTGTTTGAAAATAGAACCACATATCTGTCAGTGTTTTTAAGAGCTATAGACTTTGCTCGGATATCTTGAAGGAACCATGTTCTGCAGGTGGTTTTGCAAGAGCTGCTTTCTTACTGTGCTTTCTTACTGGTGCTGACTCAGGAACATGTCACTATTATGCTCTGTAGGTTTAAATAGGGAATAAACTAATGACCAATAAGTCAAGCAGGTATTCTGCATGACATTATGCATATCTTTATATTAATTGATTTTTGTTTTAATCGGATGCTGCTCCTGTCCCTATGTGTACACCCGCGTTTGTGTAGGGGCAGATGTTGCTCTGCCCTAATAGAAGGCGGATACGTGATTCCTCGTGTTGTGTGACAGGGGACTGTTATTGCATCAGGATTGCACATTCTCAACATTCCTTCTCTCTCATCTCCTCACTGGTTTCACCCTCACAGTTAGCGGTAGAAGAAATAGGCAGGGAAAGCAAATAGACAAATGAAATTCCTAGATTCCCACAGGTATTCTGAATAGCAGCTTAAAAACAAGGCAGTAACCTGTGAATAGTTGTTAACAGTATTTGCTAAGTGACACCTGCTTTAATACCCTGTCAAAGAACCGATTATTACAAGGTCTTTCAAAGCCTCTCTGTGTAATCCTCCTTGCGCTCTGGATTTGTTGTTAATCCTTCACCTGCTTTTCGTAATTCTATCCTATTTTAGGGGAATGGGCAATACATTCTGTTTAGTGGTTCATTAATGCGTCTGGACATGGCTTATCAAAGCTATAAAGGGTGTTTAGCGTTCATCTGAGGACACGGATGAAATGTGATGAAGTTGTAATGGAGGAAGAAAAATAAAGTAAAATAGATTGCTAAAATGCAACTTGGTCATTTTGGGATCTGTTAAGTGCTGGTCTTGCTTATTTTTGAGTTGTGTTGGAGGAATTTCTTAAAGGAATTAAATTTAATGTCTTCAAATGTTGCTTGTACACAGAACCATTAACTGTTTCTTCAGTAGCTGGGTGCTTAGGGGGAATGTCTCAGTGCTGCAAATAGTGCCTGCTGTTGGAGCGGTTCTTTTCATTAACTTTGAAAGGTCATCTATTATTCTGCCTTAAAAAAAAAAAAAAAAAAAAAAAAAAAAGAGAGAAGAAAGAAAGGAGAAAAAGTGTGCTTGCCCTGCAACTGCTAATACTGGGTGAGAAATGCATTTTGTGCCTAACAAGCTAGAAAATCTTGCATGGTAGAATGTGGGTTTGTTTGTAAAAATAACATTTTCTTAAATCAGCGTGTTTGCGCACAAATTCATAGGTGTATATATACACAAATATCCATTTTAATATGTGAACACCTATATGAATTTTTTTTTTAAGTTTTCATTCTATTAGCTTTTAACTTTTTACAAAACAAAACAATTCAGGAATAAGACAAGTCTGGCTGCCAGCTAAGTTTTTGGTAACCCAATGACATAAATCATAGTGAGAGCGGTGGAGGGGACAGACCCTCAGCTACGTGGTCACAGGTATTATGCAGTTAACTTCGACAGTGCCACCTGAACCTCTCTCATGCATGCTGATTTTAAACTTCTTGTACTCTTTTTAAACTTGATTAGTATACTGAATTATAGTCACAGGATTTTGATTACATACAAATAATTTATTGGGCTGATAAGTGAAATGCTAATGTACAGAAGGGTATTAATACACTTGCATGTCCTCTTTAGCCTGGGCAATGTAAAGTGGTAGGACTTGGTTTAGGTCAAAGCAAAAAGAGTTTAAACTGAGTCTAATTATCTTATGTGTAGCCGGGGCTAAAAGTGCATGCACAGACTGTTAAGCTGAAACACAGTAGCTGAAATGAGTTGACTGAAAGTCTAAACATTTACTCCTGATTTGTCCCGGTGTTACCAAGATCAAAACCGGATGATTCTTTAAGGTACTATGAAAATTAGGACTGGGATTTATTGAAGCATTGATTTTTAGTGTAACTAGTTATCCTTGAGAACAGACCATTAAAATGAAGCTGTGTTAAAGCAACGAGTGTACAATTTCCCCCTTCAGGATAGCACAATTTTAAGATTTGTATTTCGTGAATTGCAGGGAAGGGAGTGAGAAGTTAAGTTGGATAAGAAATAGCGATCTGCAAGACATGAAGATAGTGTTAAGGATATCTAATAATCTCTCACTTCTGCAGTGCTGGCTCTTAAATAACATCATTGGTCCCTTTACTGTCATGTCTCGGTGTGAATATAATTTAAGGTCTCTGGGACAAATGCCGTGCATCTTATTTGCAAGTCCAGTGCCTCTGGGACTGTATAAATAATGCTCTGATTGGAAGGCAGAGAATTCCAGGTTTCCAAAGATATAAAAGATTAACTTCCAGGCTGGGGCCCTTATGAGCTATCAAATCTTAAATCTGTTACTACCCCCTGGCATAGCTCTGCTTTTCTGGCACTGGTTGGGAGCTTAATGTATTGAGTCTGAGGCCTTCCAACATTGAAGGTTTCTCATTCTTGGTTTATACATACATATATATATGTGTGTGTGTGTATACATAGAGAGTGAGGGTAACATGGTTGGATCTAAAAGCCCTTAGTTCTGATTTGCAAAAGAGCTAATTCTTTTGGGACTGAGGGGAAAATTTGGGGAGATAGTGGTATTGATGAAACAGCCTGACATGATGATCTGCTTCCAAATAAAGCCTGTGTGTGATGTGAATCAAGCTAGCTAAATACCTTTCTAGTAAGAGACAAAATAGTCTTACAAAGCATTTTCACATGGCCTTCTGCAGGCTCTTCATAAAGGTTCTAAACTACGGAGTTGTTATTTTTGACCCTCTCTCATAATCAAGGGGAGACAAGAGAATGCTAATACTTGTGGCTTAGAGTGTATTTTCTCTCCTCTGGCATGGTAGAGGGTCCACAGTTGTGTATATGAGATGCCTCATGTGAGGCAGTATGACTGCTCCTCTCCCATCTCGTGCCAGAGAACCAGGCAGCCAAGGCAAAACACAATCAGGATTCAAGTTTTTTCATTCTTCCATACTTGCTCTGTGGTGTTAATTGATTTCATTGCTGTGCGAGGACTAGAGAGAACAGATGTCAATATGGCCAGGGCCCTGTAAGTTGGAATATCCTTAATAACCCTTCTGTAAGTGCTGTGAAAGACTGTGGAGAGAAGAGTGTATCCAGCAACCAGACTCACAGAAGTCAGTACAGTTTTCTGGTGCCTGTGAGGAAAGCCCAGCTAAATTTGGAAGGTGGCAATTTTCTCATGCTTGAGTCTTGCTCCTGTGCTTTGGTGTCCAACAGTTGATGACACTGGGTTTTCTGGAATCCTGCCATGCTATTCACTACCTAAATTGTCCTAGTGGATTTATATTGCAGGAGAGTGTGGAGGAGACAGATCTGAATATACTGAAAGAAGGAAAGCTGTGCCAAATCGGCACCTGCATCAGACATCTGTTTCGCTTATCAGCATAACAAATCATGTAATTAGCTCAGATGCATGCCTGCAAAAATGCACAAGTGTGACAGTAACTGTAAACGAAGCTGTAAACCTGTAAAGTTTACATTTGTCTCCCTGTGTGTGCTCTGGAACAGAGGGAAACCCCACCTGCTCGCAAGTGCTGCTGTGCCTGACAGCATGCTCACAACCTAATTGTGGGCTCGCAAGAGTGAGAGTGATTTTCCTATAGAAAATGTCCTAGAGAGTTGGTTAACACACAGCAGAGAATTTTTATAAGGCTTTTAAAATTAATTTTAATGGGTGAGAAAAGCTGGCTGAGGTTTCTGAACCAGCCACATGCTAATCTAAAAGCTGCCTTATCCAGCACCCAGGCACATATTGAATGTTCACTGGAGTTTAAAATCTCTGGTGAATTTTCTATAGCTATACAGTCGCCTAATGTTATTGTCAGAACAGATTTACAAGCGACCCATAAACCGAAGAAAGCAAAACTGAAAGGCTGGACACTGGACGATATTATTTTCTTTACTGACTTTTCTCTAAATCTGAGTTGATTGCTTTCTGCGTGCAATTTTTATTCAAGCTTAATAAAGGAATTGGGATATGTGGAGCAGTAAACCTTGACTGGTTTAGAAAAACAGTTCTTATAATGCAGTAATGTGTGTTGGTTGCCCTGAATTTTGGTTTAGACTGTGGAAAGGGTATTTTTTCAGAATTTCTCCAGAGAGGAGGGACATCCAGGGGACTGAGAACTGGACGTATTGGTCTTTAATCTTGGTTTTACATAGTAAGTCTGTTCTAGAATGCTAAGTGTCATCAGTGGCTCAGTAGTGAGGCGTTAGAAATCTTCCTCAGACCGACTGTATAGGCCAACAGTTACATGAGTCATTGAAATGAATAGTCTGTCTGAATTTGTTGAAGACACTTGAAGAGAGGGGAAGGGGATATCCATTGACTGTTTATTATGTTCTGTGAATTATTAAAGAAATTCAGGCCTCCAGGAGCTTGAATTCTCTAAACAGATTTCTCTTGACTCCAGGGAGCTTTGGATCAGGCACCATGGAAGGTACAGGCTCCTTTGGCAGCGTTTCTTGAAGCACTTCAAAACAGCTTTTTGAGCGTGTCAAGTTGTGCTAGTTATTTGTTATTTGACAATGGCAGTGTTTGAAAAGAAACGGTGGAAGTCAGGATCTCTGAAACTTAACAGAATGACAAGAAATACATCAAAGAGGTTAAAATTGCATGGACAAAACTATGGAGATGATGCCCTAAGGAAACCATTCCAACTCCAGCTTCTATGAATGTGTAATCTCTGTCTCTTTTTTTCCTCATTGTAGGAGTTTGAACTGAATGAATTTTGACTTTCTTTTACTTTATTCTTAAAAGCAGGGATTCGCTGTATTGAAAGCTATTCAGGGATTGGGACTGAAATGACACACAAGTTCCTATTTGTCAGCAACATTTTTTTATTGTTGACAGCAACTATAAAGGTTGATTGTCCCCAAAAGAAGATACTTGAGCCATAAGTATATAATAGAAAGAAAGATTGCCTTATAGCAAAGACCCTGCGCTGATGAATACGAGGTATGGCATTTGGATCTTGTACAGGCTTTCTTGAGTCCTTTAATGCATTAATGGCTATTTAATTGCTTTGTGAATTATCTTTCCCTAATTACAAGTGAAGGTGAGTAACTTGCCTTATCAGAATTTTCAAAGCATAGCTCACAGAATACACATGAAATAATCATATTTTCGTGAGCTCATTGGCCCCATAGAGATCACTGGTAGATAGACATAATTATCATCATAAGAGTGATGTAAATTTGCCAATTATATTTTAAATAAAAAATAATTTAAACTTCAGTGATCAGTTGTGGAAATGTTAATCACTTATTGGCTTTTAAAATTTAAAAATTGGGCACATAATTATGTATTAGAATTTAGGGAAATGGAGGAAAAATTCTAATTCTTTTTTAATGAATCAAGTACAATACAGTATTGTCCAGCATTGAGCCAGTTAAGAAAATGCTTTTCAAATTATTCAATAATAATCCCTAGCAAAATCTGCTATTAATTATGTCCTAACTCTAATTCAGTGAATTCCATTTTTTTTTTTTTTATAATGGTAGTTCAACTGCTGAGGATGGCAAATGGCTTGTTGGAGATTCTAGATTAAGTAATTATAGGGAAAAGATGATCTTGACCAGATTCAGTAATTATTACAAAATCGTAACTCTTGATGGTATGAGTAACCAAAAGTGATCACGCATTGTCCAAAGTAGCCTACTATAATCACTATGAACAGTTTTTAGTTTGCTGTCGTGGCATTATAAGTCTATGATATCTTTGTTTCTGGGGATCTGGATGTTCAGGTTATAACAAATTTCTTTTTTTTTTTTTTTTTTTTTTTTCCTCTCCTCTATCTCGTTTCTCTAGCCTTAAGAGAAGCTTTCTCTTGCTATTAGACTAGGGAAAGCAGAAAATTCAGCATGAACTCTGTCTCTCTGGTTGCTTTGGTTTTATTCATTGCCAAGGCATTCCTTTAGCAGAGTTAGTGCGTTGACTGAGGAAGGAAATTTTTTTCTGAATGGTCCATTAATCTGTAACTACTGGGCTTGGTAACCTGTTTATGAACACGGGTCATGGGCAGAGGTGGTTGCTAAGGAGTCAGTGCTTTTGAGTTTTGTGCCCGGCTCTGTTTCCATCCGACTGTGCCAGTACTTCTGTCCTCTCATACTTCAGGTTACAGCTCTGTGAACAAGTCACCAGAAAGCACACTGAGCTTTTGATTTCTAGTGCATTAAAACTTACCGGTATCTCTCTGTATGCTCACTTTTGCCATATGATAAATTTGATGATGCTACTCCTTGGTGAAAGTGGGGAAAATTGAGTATACATGGGCAAATAAAATAGAATAAACAAAGGATACTTTGTCTTGCAGGAATTGGTTTAGAGAGAGCGCTACAGTTTTCACTTCTTTTGTAGCCTCTTTCATACTTATCATTGTGAAAGATTTTTTTTTTTTTTTTTTCTTTGCTGCTTGTAGCTTGGTACCTTTATTATAACTAAGTCTCAGTCTTCTGAAATTCCACTTCAAAACAGTCCTTCTCGCTGGTCTATGACTCACCTAGCCCTTTCTGTACCGAAGCAATCAGATCTTATTCCCTCAGCTTTCTGCTTCTTCCTGTGCTTATTTGATCTCTCTGCAAAGTGTCTGGAACATGTTTTTTCCATCAATGGCTTATCACATATTTGTTTTGTTTACTGACAGAATGTTCTGCCGTCTAGAATAACACGGAGGAGCATTTTTTTAACTTGTGCACAAAAGCTCTTGCACAAAAGAAATCAGCTGCACTGTGCTACACTACTGCCTCCTGCAACAGCATGGATAGTATTCCCAAAATGGCTTCTTATTTGTCTCTTTTTTTTGCTGGTAAATTGAATAAAAATGATCAACTAAAACTTGAGAAGAATCTACCTTGTGTATTGAGTGCAAAAGTCGAACTAGTGCTAGGAGTATCTACTGTATCTTACCTACATCAATGAGCGACTGAAAGACTTAGACATTAACACGTCTGAATTTGGAGTATAATCCCCAAGAAGCAGTGCAAGGAAACTTAGGGAATACGTGAATCCAAGGCTACCTGTATAGTAATAAATAGTAATTCTGCTCTCACCTAGTATCCATTAAGCATTATAGAAATACAAGTGATTAATAAGCAACCCAAAGTTCTGCCATATAATAGCTGTAAGCATCTATCCACCATCAAAATCCTTAGTGTCTCTAATGTTGAGATTTGACAGAGCAGAGACAATTGTGAAATATATATTTAACACTATGTAGGAGTCAGGATGACAAGAAATGGATAACACTGAAGTTTGCAGTGCCTGATGACATAATTACTTGTGACTGCTTTTTCCTATCACCCAAAGCAGCCATACAGTAGCCTGAATGGTGTCATTATAAGTGTTATTGATCGAGCTCTCGTTAGCAGTCATTGACAGTCAACAGTCGTTGTATGAATTATCTGTGCTGCTGAAACAGATATGATCATTGGCTTCTGATAACAAAAATGCATCTCCATCTTTGAAGTCAGCTAGTACATGGAGTTAAATTAGCTCTATACTATCCAAAATTAGGAGTGAGCTGTCACATGGTTTAACATCTCCAGCTCTTTGAACCCATTAAAACATTACAGGCTGTGTCTTAAGTTTTCTTTGTCGTGTCATGAGTAATAGCACTGTTTGAAGTCATTAGTGCCTCAGCCTTTCAAACATTAATTGGAGATTGGTGAGAGGACCCTTGAATACCTGACAAAGAAGTATATTACAGAAGCAGAATCCAAGTTCACAAAAACTTTGCCAAATGTAAAAGCAAGAGCAGAATATGTTTGGCAGCTTGATTCCAGAATGGCATCAAGTCACTGTGAGAGAATTATCACATTTAGTGTCCTCCTAGGCTATCAATTTTAAAGCTTCTACTGAGCATGATTGCTTTTTCTTCACTGTTGCAGTATCAGTTTTGCATAGTTTTGTCAGCTCTCTAACAATGAGTAGGATTTTACCTTAGCCAAATCGGCTATATGACTAGGTAGATCGCTTTAAAGTATTTTATTCCTTAGTCTCCTCCTGCCCCTGCCAAAACAAACAAACAAACCAAAAAAACTTTTTTTTTTATCATCAGTCTCTTCTTTGTATGCCATGTATTCTTTGAAAGGATAAAATAAGCTCTGGCAATATTCATACAGAAATGCAGCACCACTGCAGCTTTTGTAGAAAGCTAATAAGCTATAATGCCTATTGTGCAAGAAAATCTCCTTACAAATTGCACAGCTCTGTCACTATTAAAAACTTTGGACACACTGTTAAAGGCCCAAGGGTGGGCACTGGTGTACTTCTCATCAGGGTTTCATGGGATGTTGCTGGAGGCTGAGACAGGTAACATGTCTTCAAGGAGGCTTTACTTAAAGATGATATTAATACTCACGTCTCACTTATTCTGCAAAATTAGTGTTCTTAAAAAAAAAAAAAAATGTGCTTTTCTCACAGACAAAATTACATGCTGGGAGATAAGATAAAAAAAAAAATTAGAGTTGGCTCCTAATAACGCCATTAGCTTCTAATCATGTTCCATTAGCTTCAGTAGGCTTTTGTACCAGATGAGACAAAACCTGTTTTTTAGAAATAAGGTCTTCTGTCTGCATTGGAATAATTGATCACACACCTGTCATGATGGTGTTTGAGGATGAACCAAAAATACTGACCCTCTGCTTTGGGCATGCTAAGTGTAGACAGGAAACTAGATTAAAGAAGAGGTGCTAACAAAATCCCAGCAGAATGATGCATCGTTTCCCCACTTATATTTAAATGCTATGAGGAAATGACTTCATTTAGAAGTAGCTAAGTTACTTCTCTTCCTTAACTCCCTTTTATTTCCGTGTATCAGCAGGTCTTGAAGGAATAGTACAAGGTTAGCTATTTTCTACACTGTTATCGGCCCTGGACATCAGAGGAGTACAAGGAGTGAAATGAGGCATGGACAATATTTTCATATGAATCTTTTATCCCTTAAGCTCTTTCAGCTTATTGATATGACTCAAAACAGCTTTCTGATGCATATGTCTTAATTGGCTCCAGAAGTTATCTTGGTGGAAAAACAGCTCTACTCACTCTTTGTCAGTTGAGCAAAAAGTGCCCGAATGCTCATGTTAAATATACCAGATACCACAGGTGGTCTGAGGTTGTCTGCTTCCAGAGAGCCAGGGTTATGGTAACTGGAGCATAATAGAAGAGTAGAAAAATCTTAACACAGTTGCTCACTGGGTTCATATGTAAGCATGTAACAGTATGTAAGAATATGTTACATAGAGACTTCACATAGTAATTTAACTGTTATAACAAAATTCATTAAAATGGGAGCCTGGAAGCTCTTTTCTCTTGTTAAGTCCAATGACTACTTTCTAGTCAACACCTTCACCCTTTGCTTGTACTCACAGCTGCCAGTGAACTCACTACAATGATGCTTTTTTTTTTTTCTTTTTAATTTGTCCCCACCTTGCTCTGATGACCATTGTGGGGTGGAAAAATGTATCCTGATCAACAGCCTGATGTAAGAGAGTTTTTTTCATCTTTGCTAAATTCCTGGCCCTACACACTTTTTTTATGGTTCAGCATCTGGATGTGGTTGAAAAATCAAGTTGAAGACAGCAGACTGAAGAGTACCATGCCAAAATTTATTTTATATTGATCCAGAAAAATGTATGCTTGACTATCATCATCATCTGTTGTTTAGATGTGTGATAGATAATTGCTTGAAAGCGATTCCATTTAAATCTAGTCAGAAAATGTCACTGAGAACTATTAGATTGTGTAGCCAGTTCCCAAGAGGAAGGAGGTAATGCTCACTGCAAAAATCACCGTCTAAATTCTCATAATTTTGGCAGGAGTCTTATGATAAAAATTGTCTTAAGTTGTCAGCAGATAGAATTGGTATAAATTGGAAAGATCTTAAATATTGTTAAAAGTATTTCTAGAGTTCAGTACTGCATAGGAAAGTGTTAAAGCGTAACATGAATATTACCTAATGAAACTTTTCCCCTACCTAAGAAAATGCAAAAGGTAAAAAGGAGTCCTAAATTACATCTGTTTTTTGTTAATGATTCTTTGGAGACAGATTCATGCCTTTTAGATAGTTTAGTCTGAAAGTATTGTCCAAGTCCTTATAAAATGCAGCAGTAAAATAGAGAAAATATACACTAGATGAAAAATAGCATTTATTTTTTCAGACTATTTAGTAGACTTGCTGTTTTTTGACAGTATTTAAGTTTTTGTTTTCTTTTGAAACTACAATTTTCCTACAATTTCAAGGCAAAAGAAATCTTCAGTGTTAATTTTTATGAAAAGATTGATAACTATTGATACATTTTCTATTAAGAAACAGAAAAGCAGCAGATACTTGCCTCAGATGGGTATAATACCGCCAGTTGCAGTGAAGTCATTCCCAAGAATTTTTCTGCAGCCATTGGACAAAACATATGAAGGAAAAAAAGGCATTTTCTCAGAAGCTCCAACCTTTGGAGGAGCTACTATTTGAAGATAGATTCCAGCTGTTCATTATCTCTCTTCTTTCTGGATGCTCCTGCCTCCACCTGAAAACTGATGGGCTGGTTCGTGTGCTTTGGATAAAATCAAATGTGTTTATTGAAAAGTTGCAGCTGGTGAATTTCAGGTGAAATAAGATAAGTGAATTTCAAAGGACTGGAGGGATGATGACTTTCTACAGAAAGATGGAGTTGAGCAGTTACAGATAATAATCACAGGAAATAACTATTACTTTGATTAGCCCCCTGTCTGAGGTGCAGATTTTTATGCTATGTCTTTTCCTCCTGTTTTCTTCCCTTTTGATATGGTAGGAAGCACCAGCAAGGCGAAGACTCTCTGAACTATAAAGTAGCACCATGCCACACCGGTGCCAGAGGCAAGTGGTGCGGCGTGAAGCAGTTGGCTATGAAAGAGTTTCATGAATTGTCCATCTGCCCAAGCTCGGGCATACAGCTGGGACATAGCAGAAATGATCAACAGGCCTGTGCTGCTGTTTAAAATTTTCCTACATTAACATGGTTTTAAAATTCATGGCTGCATCTGGTCACTGTTCCTGTCTTTATTCTCACTTTTCTTAAATATCTCTGATAAGGAAAGAGACTCTGCAGAGTTAAAGGCATTGCATGTGAGAGACTGAGGTAGGGTAAGGCTATAAAAAGCTGAAACAAGTCTTTAATTATCATTGCGTGCCCTGATACCACCTTGGAGGCATAGGGGGTCTCACTGGGCAAAAAAGAGTGGGGTGATGTAGACTGCAGACTTTACAGAATGAGACCATAATTTGACATCCAGTGGTGGTATTAGAATGTAACACCCTCATGTGCACCCCACTTTGTGGTTCTCATTTAAGGAGGAACAGAAGTAGAGCATCCCTTTTATTCAAAGGGATGAAGAGTGTACCATTTCCATACCCGTCTGTTCTCATTCCAGTGCTATGGTGTTATTGTCTCTCTGGTTTTACTTCCTTTCCTCCACTTCTTTCTCCCTACAGCAAAAGCTGTGTGTCTCTACAGATTTCAGTACGTCAAGGTCATTCCATATGTTCTTCCTGTGTTGTGTGAGTGAATTCTAGTATGTGAAAGAATAAAATTCTATATTGAATGCACTTGCATCTATTTTTTCAGTGATCAAGTTTCTCCAAGCAGAAACTTTGTCCTACAGTAGAAGTTGGCCTACTTGCAGAGTGTTTCTGTATATTCCAGGGTCACTTTGTTCTTTGAGAGTCCTGGGATAGTTGACGAGATTTAGTGTCTTGGAGCTCTTTTTTGGTAGTTTACTCTTGGATATTCCATCTTTTGTGGTAGTTTACTCTTGGTACTCTTGGATACTCCATCTCTTGGCGATCTGGCTGCTCACAGTGAGCTGGGCTAGAAGTTCTTTTCCCTTTGCCGCGTTAATGGTCTTTACCTCTATTATATGCCTGAAAAACGGATGTATTTAGCTTGAGATAACCACTGTTAGGTGGTTAGGTTTAGGAAAAGAATCCTCTGCTCCTCAGAGGCAACCCTGTGCAGCCTCATCCTTGCTTACATTAGCTCCAGCCCTGCAAGAGTTTTACCTTTCCAAGTTGCTGAACCCTCCAGCATCTCTTTAAAACAGCATTCTTTTGTTTTCAATTATTCAATCCTGCAATCTAGCCATTCTTCAGAGCCAAGCTTTAAGATTAACTTTGCCAATTAACCCCCTGCTTTCTTCTAAGTTTAACATTTGAGGCCCCGATTCATTCTGTTGAATTGTGGCTCTAGTACCACTTCTGCACCAAGTACAAAGAGCCATATTCTACACTGGCCCTGGTAGGCTGTCAGCACACTGCTTTGCAAAATTATTTAAACTTGGTGCTTATTGGTTCTTTTCAGGAAGTTTACTAAGGATGAAATGCATTCAACTGCTGATCCTACAAACGCTGGAGAGAGTGAAACATTGACTGGAAAGTCAGGCAGGAAGAAATTCGTGTACCAGTTCATATCAGATTTTTTTTTCTAGTATCGCATGCTTATGCATGTATTTATGCAGTTCGTTAAACCAAATAATAGTTTCTTGGCATTGTGCATCTCTACATGGGAATATATATGACTAGAAAGTGAGGTGTGTTGTACATTTTAATTAGAGTTATGTTTTTCAAACTTGCTAATGTTGCCTTCTCCCCCTTGACTGGCTAGACCGGAGTCAGCAGTGACATCGCATGTGGTTAGTGGTTAAACTTGCTACGAACAATTTGCTTGGGGATTTGAAAGGCCAGAAGGACCTTCTGCATTTCAATTGCAAATAATCTTGTTTAGGTCTTGCCCTGAGACACCATAGTAATAAGTGGATAATTCAAAAAGAAGCAGGCTTTAGCTAAAGATGGAAAGTGACACACTTCTGCTCTCTATGGGTGTGAATGATATTGTCAACTTTCAACCTTTCCCATTTTGTCAAACAAAAAAATTTTTTTTTTTTTTTAGGAATATTTTACATGTAAAATGTCAAAAGGAATTACCAACACTTCGGAAAGTAATTGATATCTGGAACAGGGACTACCGAGAGCCTGTGGTCATCTCTTAGCTTTGGTGAATCACAGAAAGAAACTGAAATGCTTTTATTGGCTCCAAGCTTGAGATGCCACCAAATGGGACAGATACACGTAGGCAAATCTGAATCTTCACAGTAGCATCCACATTGTTATAGAGCATTTAGTATAGGGCCTTGGGACAGATGAGCTGAGGACAATGGACCCTCTGGGGCTTTTCTTCCCTCCCAAGAGGAAAACTCCTTATGGAGGAGGAGGTGGTGGTGGGAAAGAAGTGTAAATAGAGGAAATCAAAGACTAGGCATCAAGTGGGAAACAAGGATGTATTGAGAAGCTTGAGAATCTTCCTTTGTAATGAGCTTTATTCACTTTGGACTAGTCTTCCTGTGGGCTTGATAAAAGATTCATGGAAAGATTTGAGTGT
Source organism: Crypturellus undulatus (assembly GCA_013389825.1). Taxonomy (NCBI): domain Eukaryota; kingdom Metazoa; phylum Chordata; class Aves; order Tinamiformes; family Tinamidae; genus Crypturellus; species Crypturellus undulatus. The sequence goes on along the minus strand of VWPW01032680.1, from coordinate 175,052 downwards.
TTATGGGGCTTAATAAAAATAAACAGACCAGAAACTTCTGAAATGATGAGTCTTTCAAGCCATGTAAATTCTTGTTCCCTGTAGATAGGTTTGAAAACTATTGAGCAGCTGCCTGGCCAAGGGCTCATTCATTCATCTCCCCAACATGTTAGAGATTTTTCCTGGCCTGAGCTATTGCTGTTTAACCCAAACGATACCTATGTGTAGTGAACCTTGGTCGACAGACTTTACAGTCGTCGGTGCTGCTGTTTTCAGTGCCTTTGAGGATGAAGTTCATTTGAAGTTCAGATGCAGCTTAGGGGATAACACAAAAAATAGGAAGGAAGGGCATGTGTATCATTAGTTTGTTGCTAATTCACCCTGCGGGGAAAAACTGCTCTTTTGGTGTCCCTCTTTTTCCTATCCCTTTTGTAGTTCTGTTTAGGTTACTGTGCTTGCTTAAGCCAAGAATCCCCTTTTGCTTTGTAAGAATAACAACCCTTAGGCTCAATGTTTGGGGCTGGAAGATATTAAGGTGACACACTTGCAGTACAAATAACTGCTTTCTTGTTTTGCCATTGATTGATTATAGGAGTTTGAGTAATTTTCTCTCTTAGTATCTGCACTTCCTTTCTCTCTCTCAATGTTGGTATGAAGATTAATTAGTCTCAGGAGATCCTTTAATGAAAGGAATTGGCTTACTGAACAACAGAACAAGGTACAGGCAATGTGTATGGACAGAACTCATTCCAGATCTCTACAAAGCTGTGGTTTCTTTTCTCCTCTGAGCAAGATTCAATAAGACTGTTTCATCTTACAAAAATGAAAATGTTCTTGTTCAGTACAATGCAGAACATCTGTTGCAAAGGAAGAAATTATAAAAAAAAAAAAGAAAATAAAAAAAAACTTTGCATTAAAATAGAGTGCCTACAGTACCATGATTTTCCTGATATTCTTGTTGTCTTTAATTCTTTTTATTCTCAAAATATAACGATCAAATACAATTATTGCTATAATTCAGATTTTATTTCAGATTGTGAGTTCATACTTTACTACAGTTAAGGTTTTAGGCATAGATGTTAAGCTGGTTTTCAGTAGTGGTACTTTTATTATGTGTATATATAAAAGTAGAAAAACACTGTGCAATAATAGTGAAAGAGAAATACGGAAGTTTGATTCCATATCTGGCTACTAAATTAGATACAAATTGGTTGCTGAATGAAGAGATAAGAATCTAGAATTTGATTTAAGGCAGAGCTGAAAATGAGAAGCTTAATCTTTCCATGTTCCTTACCTCTGAACTGATTGCTCTTAGAGCTGATGTTTACATCGGGTGATTAAGAGCTAAGCCTGCTGAATTCTATTTTCAGCATGGCTGCAGGATCACTGGAGGTGAAACCATCCCGTGTTTTCAGACTTGCAGAGCACTTCGGCGTTGCTGGAGCCCTCCATAAGCTTCACTTGGGCTTTTTAAGAGGTGTGTTGCTTTCCGCTACGCTCTGAGTAGTGCAGGTACAGCTTGGTGTTTCTGAGGTCCACAGGTATCAGCTTGGTTTCTTCTAAAATGTAGTTTAGGAGAGGCAATCTTGACTCACAAACATGTGTTCTGACACTTCTTAGTTAAGAGGGATAGCCTAATGTTCTTACCCACAGCATCTAAAGGTACTCTGCTATGTCATTTCCAACACAAATCTTCCCTGTGAGTGCAAGGAAAGGTAAATTTTGAAATAAAATTTTGGAGTTGTATCTCAAGACATACAGGTTCATTCTTCTGATTCCCTGGAGGCTCTCTTGCAGCCTCTTTAGAGAGAGATTTTTGAATGTGTTTGGCACTCCTAAATGCTGCCCACTTTCCCGCAGCAAAGTCAAAACTAAAATCTGTCCTACTTGCATGTGACATTTGAAGTAACCACTAAAGGGTTGATGAGAAAGAATTAAACAAAAGCAAGTTTATTTCCAGGCCCTAACACTAGGTGAATAGAGTTCACACATACATGTCAGGAGGTACAAACTGAAACAGTGTTGAATCTGAGTGATTTAGCTGAAAAGTGAATCCAGTGAGGCAACTGAAGGTGCTTAAGCACTATCCTAGTACCTAAAAGGAGGGTAAAATATAGGTTAAAAAGTCTGCAAAGGTTGTGATCTATATGGCAAGATCCATCAGGTCCCTCCAATTTGGAGTAGAAAGTTCTCGTGGCGTGAGTGGAAACAGCAACGTCTCCACACTGACCAGAGGGGTTAAATGCACTGGTGTGACCCATAATCTTTTGTGTCCCAAAGTCATGCCAGAGTAGCACCTAAATTTTACCTTAGTCCCCAGAAGAGTCTAATGTTGTGAGCCTACCATGAGCAGTTCAGAAATACACCCACTGGAAGCAAAAAAGGGAATAGGAAAGGACTGATGTGTATTTTATTGCAAGAAATAGACAGTTTCTACTTGAAAATGTCTGTTCATGTAGAATCCAGCATGTTGGAAGTTTCGTCTTGACTTATTCATATAAATGTACTACAGTTTAATAAGAAAATGCTGAAAATATTTTAGAAGCAGTCTCAGAGTAAAATCCTGTAAACATGGCACAAAGTTTCCATTTCTGTTGTCTGGCAAGCAAATCAGTAAGTAAAGTTTCATCTTCTCTCAATTTATGTGCAGGTCATCAACAACAGAAAAGAATGCCATTTCCATTTCTTAAATTCAGAGAACACAACCACTTATTAAAATAGAGACAGTTCTGAGTTTTTGATCTCTTCATTGTCTTAGCATGAGAAATAGCAAATCTAACCACACAGGGCTTTGTAAAATAAAACCTTTTTTTTTATGTGTGATCAGAGATGAGAAAGAATATGAGAGACTGCATTTATTTCTAAAGGAAACAAGAAATCTCAAGTAAGTCAAGGAAATGACATTATTTGTAAAAATATGTTTCTATTCTGGTCAGAATACAAAATAAGACAGATGACTGTTTTTCACAAATGCTTTATAAGATAACTTGACAAAGCACAAATTACCTCAGGAAAGTCTTTACTAAGTAAAGATGGACCTTTAAGTTAAGAGGAATGTGAACTGAAGGTGTTTCAGTTTGTTCCAAAAATGGCATCTTACCCCCCGGTATATAAAATGGAGGTTACCACTTGATTGAACACTAACAGTTTCAGATGGGATTTCTCAAAGAATTCATGAAATTTTCCTCCTGAGGTATTTCCGAAGAGACAGGGTAAGACACAGAGCCCTGCATGGAGCCAGGAGTTGGCTTAAATGATTTCCAGAGATTTCTACCTAAATCACTTCATAATTCTGTGTAATCTGTAAGATAAGGTAATTGGTTGTTTCCTTTATTGTTCTTAGTATTATTAGTATTATATTTCTAATTTTGAATCAGTTGAAGATAGTGCAAATGAGGTGTGGTTTTTTTTTTATTTTTTTTTTATTATTATTTTTTTTTTTTTACAACCCTCATTAAGACACAAGGTACACTGACTCAAAGTAAAATCTTTTTATTTAATTCTTGAGCAATGGAAGTGGAAGGTGCAATTTAAAAAGCTGAAAGTAAAAAAAGTGATGCTAATCTTTAGGGACTCCCCTCCTCCACCATTTGTTTTTTTAACTGCGCTGATTAAAAGCTACCTCAAAGCAAAGGGATGTATTTTAAGAATTCCCCCTGGCAGCTGCAGCTAACTCGTGGGAAGGTGAAGGTCGATGCTTCTGCCTGCTCACAGTGCAGCCCACAGCAGTGACTCAGCAGCACGCAAAGAAAATGAAGACGTGGCAGCTTCACCTTGAATGGAGCAAGAGGTGGCTGGATCTTTTCAGGTTTGGTTCAAGATGAGAAAGGGGCTTCTGCCAAAGCTGGGCCACAGTAAACCGTCCCCTTGATGGATGCTCCTGCGCGCGTTAGCTGCGAGTAATGAACGGGGCTGTGCAGGGGTGCACTGCCCTCTCTTGAAGTGTGATAAAAACAGGATAGGCCCCATCCCAGTTGATACTTTTGGAACTAAAGTTCGGTGACAGGAGCAGCCTGCTGCTGTCCTTGAGCAAAACCTTCTCACCTCGCACCCATCAGGATTTTGTTAACATCTCTGCTGACATTGAGGAGCAGCGGCTGAGCAAAGAATTGAACCATGTCTGCACTGGTGCCTCTGCTTCATGTCTGCTTGCCATAAGTCAATACCACATTGACCCAGCTCTATACCTGGGGCTTTGGTAGTATGAAAATTCAGGGAGTGTGAAGAAACCGCATTGAACTGGGATTAGTCAATTTAGGGGAAGATGTATAATAGCAGCAGTAGTTCGTTGACAGTATCAATGCTTCAACATGGATTTGGACTTGCTTTGTTTCAGGGTGGAGAAGTTCAGCAGTAGTTATTCACTGACATTCAGATAAGTCACATATTAATGAAAATGTCTTAATATTTGAAAAAGAGGCATAAAATGCCAGCTGGTTCTAATGATTATCACTAAAAACAATAACAGTAGCTGTAGCTATGGAAAAGTTCTTAGACATGAAAAAAAATCCTTTGTCTCAAATATTTAGGTCTTGAGCGAATGAAAACATTTTTTTTCTTCTGTTATAAAATGCTAGTTATTTTTGCTCAGTATGGGGGAAGGGGGGGAGCAGTGGGCAGCAATAACCTTTACTCCCCTGGAGCAATCAGAAATTGCATTTTTTTAATGGCACAATTATTAGTAAAGAAACTGTATACAAATGACCATTCCATTCCAAGGCATCAGAATAGTACCCTGCTCATTATGTTCGACCAATAATAGGCATAAGACAAGCAGCAGAGGGATTACAGTTTTCAAAAAAAACTGCCAGGCCATATTTCTCTTAAAGCTCTTAAAAGAAGGAAAATATTATGTTCAACCAAGGTAGTCTTCAATGCCTTACCATGATCATCTTTAGAGGACAAGGTAAAATAGTTGCATTAATTTCCAGAAATGTAATAAAGTTTTTGGGAAGAGAGCTCCTGGTGTTTTCCATTGTTAAAGGGATATTCCTTAGAAATACCTGAAGTTTTTGTTTTCCTTTGTTGTGTGTATGTGTGTGTAGGGGTTCAGTGATGGGAATGGGTTCCAGTGGCTTTTCCACACCCTTTGTTTAGACATTTAAAGGCATGTTCTGTAAAACTGAGTCAAATACCTTGTGCTTTTTGCACTAGGAGACATATAAATAGGATACTTTGAAGTGAAAAACAGAATTTCACTGGTTTTCTTTTACTGCTCCTTTTGGCCTGAAATGGACTTCTTCACTAATACAGAAGAGTTAAGTAGATTTTTTTTTCCCCACCCTCCCCAGTAACCAGCTTTCTATTTCAAACCACATTCATCGAGATGCCAAATGTAATTCTCAACTATTCGTCTATTCAGAGCACTATACAATCCAGCTTTCAAAAATATTGACAGGTGATAATTTTTTCTCTCTTAAATGATGACCCTTTACAATCCAGTGTTCTGCAGATAAGAGATTGCCTTATCACTGAAGAGACCCTAAATCTTTCATGTGTGCAAACAAGATGAATGTCAAGCTTTCACCACTACATAGCTCTTACCTTAAATTAGCCGGAGTGTGAAGAGGCTGGTATCATCTCAACACATACGTCTCTCCCATAGTTTCTTGGGGGAAGTATTACTAGAGTCTGCACCATCTGTCCAGCTATTCCGTGGGTTGAGTTTGAAGATAAATTCAATGATGATAATGCTAGTTTGTTTAGGAGAGACCCTGCCCCCCCATAATACAGGTTAATTTTGAGAAGTCTTGTGCATCTTTCTACAAATATAAACCTTTCTGCTTATGAGACACAGAGTTTTTGTTACCAAATAACTTGACCACTGGACTTTCTCTTATATTAATGTGGTATTTTCTTCTTATTTTTGAGATTATTCTAAATCAGATTGTTATTCAGATATGCTATTTTTTCCCCTAAGATTTGGAAAGTATTTGTAATTCTGTAGTCACTGAAACCTTTTATTTCCCTACAGATTACTGTACTTTCTGAGTAAGCGAGAGCTTCGGGCAATAAAACACTTCCCTGTCCCTTGACTGAATTATTGGTATATTATTTTAATACTGTCTTAGTGAAATTACTCAGAAACTGACCTTGTCTTTTAATTGGCATTAGAGATAGCTTCAAAACTGTCATCTCTGGTTCATTTCATGTTTTCCTTTAGGAATTAATAGTTATCTATTTTATTTAAAGCAGCTTGGACCAAATTTTGGCGGCATTGATCACGAGCATAGTTCTACTGTAACTGATATTAATCCATGAGGAAAGCCTGCTAAACTTTGCAGATGCTTCGTTTTCTGCTTTCTTTGTTATATCCAAATGAATGCTTCAGTTATTTCTTTTTGGTCATTTTGTCCCTAATTTATTTGCCCTTGCTTCCAGCGACTCAGTTCTTTAAAAGTTAAACTAATCTGTGTTAGAATAGTGGTTATTTCTGAAAGTCATGACCAAAGCAGTTCCTTTCTTTGGCTTGTTTCATTTCACTTCTTATTCTCGGTCCTTAAAAAAGCTCAAACAATGAGTTAGTTGGATTATTTAAAAGCAGGGCACATTACTAAGAAGCACACGTGCAAATTGCTGAATCTGGAGAATCAGGTTCTCTCTTTATACAAGGTTTGTACCATATAAATGGCAATCCAAATTCAGAAATTATATGTAATGTGGCAGAAATTATATTTCATTATACTGGGACTCTCTTGCACTAATGCCCTTTCAATTGGTTGCCGTGTAAAAGATACGAATATTAAGTAACTGGCATGTAGAAAAGCTGGAAAAAAATACTAATTTTTAGAGAGATCATGGAAGAAAGACCCTGCTATTTTCCATGTGAGCTGGTATTGTTGGGTCTATACAATGTTTAGTTTCATGCTTCATCATCAGTATAAATAACAAATGTGACAGATGAGGGAGTCTCACCCTCTGTCTCTTTCCATAGATCTGACACGATTTGCATTTGAGGTTTGACTCCCTTATCCCTGCTACTGATCAGGTGATGTATTTAAAGTGTGTTGATAGATCAGGAGTGAGTGGTAAACCAGCTTAATCTCTGAAATTTATTTGGATTTTTCAAACTGTTCTGTTTCATTGATGCTATGGTCTTTACCACAAAACCTTAGAGAAAAGTTGGTCCCAGCAAAGATACAAAGGACTAAAAACCTGGTCAAGAGCAGTTCTTGGTTTGATTTTACTAAGCCACTGCTTCTAGATTTACAAGTACATTGACCCAGGACCGTCATTATAAGGATCACGTTTCCATCCATAGAAACAAACAGAATCATCTTGCATAGTGTTCCTGGCTGCTTTGTGAAAACAGTAGGAAAACTACACAATTGTCAAGTGCAGTCTGCCATCAACAGAGCTAACACCAAAAAAAGGGACAAAAAAGTGTGGAGTGTTTAAGATCTATAAATTATGTTTTGTGTTCATTTGTCACTTCTAGGAAGAGCAAATCAAGTTTCTCCCTTTTCAGGGGGTGGATGATTAATGGGTGTCTTGCATTTGGTTGCAAGAGTCTGTGTCGGCTTTATTGACTTTTTTTTCACAGAGAAAAAACCCAATCCATCTGAAGCCTCAGGAAGTGCAGCGTGTGCTTGCTGCGCCTGGTGCGAGTAAGCAGATTCTGATCATTGCTAAGCATTGAACTGAAAGAGAGCAATTACTTTTGCCAGGGAGAAGTGGAGCCTTAACTTATCCCAACTTTTCATTTTGTTGAATGTAAGACAATAATAAAGCAGAATAGAGGTACTCTAAGGCTGGTCTCCTTTTAAAGGCTTCTGCTAGAAGTGAGAGGCAAAGGGAATGCCTCTTTTTACTTTTGTCTTATTGGCTTTATTTTGTAACAGTGGAATCAGAGGTAGTTAAAAAACTGTCAAGATAAAAATGATGGGCCAAATTTTTCACCCAGAAGTTGCTAGATCAGCCCACGAGGGCTGATAGCGTTGTTATCGTTCATCGCTTTCATTCAGTCTTCAATGATGTATATAAGCACAGCCATGCTAAATCACACTGGATCTTAACCACTTCCACTTTCCTCTCTTTTGAGAGAGAAGTGCCACGTTATGGCAAATATAGTATGCTACTTTCCTGTATGTTTTTCCTGAGAATTCAGCAACCTGTGGCTTGAATTCTAGAGCCAAGTTTGGTATTTTTGAATTGATAGATTTCTCCAAGAATGTGTTTGTTCATTTTTCTTGTTAATATAAATGTTTAGCATATATTATATACTATGGTAAAGGTTTCAGTGTTTTAACTGGGTGGAAAATGCTGAGTGCACCTGGTTTTTGCACCTCCATCTTGATAATTTCATTTTATTCTAATGAGTTTTATGTTTTTTCAGAAAGTGAACAATTGCTCTCTAAACATTTCTGAGACGTTCATGGTTTCAGTCCTTGGTCAAACTGCTTCTCATTTCTTTCCTTTGAAGTTGAATACTTTGTTTACAGCATCTTCACGCCTTTCTGTGATTATCCTTGTTGTGATTCTGTGGACTTTTCCTATTATAGTCTTTTTTTTTTTAATGGAAGATCAAAACACCTTCTAGTGTTTAAGTTAATTCTTTCCTAATATTTTCTGCTGTTATTTCCTTTTGTGTTAGCAGTTAAGGACCAAACTAGTGTCTTCATTGAGATTTCCACTGAAACCCATACTTCCCTTTCCTAAGAGAAAATCGCTACTTAGAGCTCCCTTTTCAGTCCCTTACATGGGAGGAGTACATGGGAAGGAGTCCCTTCCTCTATCTGTGNTGTTATTTCCTTTTGTGTTAGGAGTTAAGGACCAAACTAGTGTCTTCATTGAGATTTCCACTGAAATTTTTTTTTAACCCCCCCCCCCATAAATAGTCACTGAATTTCATCTGACATTTTACTGCTTAGGTACTCAGTATTGCAAAATTCTTCTGTAGCNTTTTTTTTTTTTTTTTTAAATCCCCCCACATACATGCATAAATAGTCACTGAATTTCGTCTGACATTTTACTGCTCAGGTACTCAGTATTGCAAAATTCCTCTGTAGCTCTTCATAAGCTGGCTTTTGTTTTCATTTTTCGCAATATCTTATTGCCTTTGGCAAACTTTATCACCTTTGCTTCCATCCTTTTTTCCAAATCATTAATGAGCATGTTGTACAGCACAAAACAAGATAGATTCTAGCTGAACACCTCTCTCTATTGTGGAAATTAATGACTTTTCTTGTACTATTCACTTCTTATCTTCTAGCCATTGATTATTCCATGGGAAGATCTTCTTATCCCATGACAAGCTCTGGTCTTTAAAAGTCTGTGACAAAGGAGCTTCTCAAAAATCCTGATAAGACTTTGTTAGCTAGATCATCTTTACCTACTTACTCTGTGATACTTTCTAAGAACTTAAATTTGAGGTATGGTTCTCTTTTGCAGAAGCCACATTGGTTCCTTATGGAATGTTTTTGTCCCCAAACTAATGCAGCAGTGATACATTGTTAGGACTTGTAGAAATAGAGCAAAAAGGTCATTATTCAAGCAGTTCCCATTTAAGGTAATCCAGCATCCTTTCTACAGTGAAGTGGGGTGTTGTATAAGTAGTTTGTTCCTGATCTGCTCTCCAAGATGTTCTTGTATTCTGTAGACTTTATAGTTTGTCTTCCAGACTCAGATTCATTTTGTTATTACAGTCAGTTTTATTTTCACGCAGTCCTGATCAGCATGTTTGAATTCACTTCTATTTGCCATGTAAGCAATGATCTCAAGTCAAGGGGTAATAGGCTACTGGGAAGCAGCCTATTGCCTTCCTTTGAAAAGCCCTTGAAGATGGCTTCACTTATTTTGAAGGAAATTCTAGAATTTGGTTACTCTATACCTCTTACATTTCAACAAGAAAATTTTAGAATTTGTTTATTTTTTCCCACATTTGTCATTTATGCTCCAGACAGTTTGGATAATAAATATAAGCGGAAAGGTTCATGTATACAGACCCAGTGTTTTCCCTTAATTTTGACTGATTTTCCATTCAGCTGTCAATTCCTCATTTTTATTCTATAACTCCTGTCTTTTGACTACGTAACTGGTTGTTTATGTGCCAATATGTTGTAATGAAGCATGTTTTTAACTTATCATGTATGCAGCATGGAGCTTTGGCAGTGGTGTGAATAATAATTGCTTAGTCAATCTTAGCTTGCTTATTTTGTGAGATCGTTGCAAAGTGATTGGCGATGTAGGTACAACGATGCAGCGGAAATTCCTGCAGCAGTACTGAAAGTCGGTCTCATGGCTAACCTCGAATGCCCACAGAGCTGAGAGGTCAACTTCTTCCCTTGCTTCAGACTTGCTTAAATCTGCAGTAGCTTTAAACAACTCAGGCACATCTAAACCACTACTGCTGTCAACGTATGTGGTAAACTGGTGTGTCCTGGCGTGTCAGAAACTACATCTGTGCTTCCAAGAGCAGAGACTTCTGCAGACCACATACTACCTGAAAACGTGCTAGGAATAGCCAGGGATAGTAGTTACCAGACTAAAGCCAAGATCAGTAGTGCTGGCAGGTCTGCTTGCGCACTTAGCTTGTACTGGTTCAATCAAGAATTGGGTCCTTTCGTTTCTCCCTTTCCCTTTTTCTTCTTTTTTTGAAATTGAGATAGAAGGAGATAACTTTCATGCCTTGTAGGAGTAGCCTGACAGAAAATGTGCTAAGGCCATGATGTGCTTGGAAGTGACAGTGATGAGGTTAGATGGGTTCCTTGTGCAGGTAGGAGGAGGCTTGTGAAACGAGAATGAATCTTGATTAACAACTTGCCTTAGAGGCACAAATCAAAGTCACTGAAAATATTGTTACTAACTTTAGGGAGCTGGGATCAAGCCTGTTGATTTGTGTTTATTTCTGCTCTAGTTGTTGTCGTCTGAATTAATGCTGTGCTGGGATACTTTCAAATATCAACATAAAATCAAAAAGGAAGTCATAATAATAGGAAAATTATAATGTCTGACTTAATAATATTGAGTTGATAAGTACTTACCATAGGAATGTTCTCCCAGAAATAACTCTGGTAAAAAAATAAAAAGTAAGAAATAAAAAAAAAAGTGCTGACTATTAAAGACCATAATAAATTTTTGGTTTGAGAGGATATATACGCCACCTGGTGAGAGCAGACAGTCTATATATCGATGTTTTGAATACTAAGGCTTGCTGTGTATCCTCTATCCAGCAGTCATCATTTAGAAGTTACATCGATGATAAGCTTAATGTATCTGGAAGTGTTAAATGAAAATACCAATGTTTAATAGTGCATGTTTTCCTCATTAGATTTCAAAAATAGATCAATGATAGCAAAGAGATTGTACCTTTAAGCTACAGGAGCATTATTCTATTTTACATAAGTTGCAAAGTGGCAATATAACTAGTCTAAGATCCCTCAGAAAACCGAGGGGAACCAAACCTTCCAAGGCACAGGCCACGTTTTAATGTTAGGCAGTTTTCTGGAGATAACCTCAGACAGTTATCAAATAATGAAGGACACTTTCTATGTAGATTATTTGTGCATTTACCCATTCATATTCCACCAGTTTAGCAGTTCTTTATCACCAAAGTCTATCAAAACTTCATGGTGCCATATAATTCATAGGTAATGAGTTAAGTTATATCTAACTCTGTCTAAATGAAAGGTGGGAAGAGAAGTAATAAAGTGTGTAATATTTGCAATACGCAAGCCTAGATAGGAATTCACTCTGAGAAATGCCAGATGTGGGTCCTTTCATTTCAGGCTTGTCTAACAGCAAATCAGTGTTTGCCATTTAGAAAGCGACAGCATCATCAGTGCTTTAAAGAATAATGCTAATGATTCAAGATTTTAATACCTTTCTGTGCAAAAGTTCTTCAGAACTTTCCATGTTTTTCATTTATGATGTCCCATCCCGCTTCCTTAGTGATATTGCTTTGCTGCTTGCTGAAAGACTGAAGCTCAAACCATTATATTTTCTCCCATGCAGCGATACGAGAGAAATTTCTCATTATTCTTTCTAATTCACTAACAATACAGACCAATTAATACTGTAATTAATGGGAAGATGTAGCTACTACAACTGCAGGTCGTGTATCTACTGTCACTCTTGAACTAACACTTTTGAACATAGCTAGAAAGCAACTTTGCTCTGCAGAGACTATTGCTGGTACACGGCTGAATCTATAATTCACAGCACCATAGAAATTGGAGAGGGAAAGAACCCAGCATGTTATCAAATATGTTCTGCTGCCAAAGCAAGATTGCTTTTTACAGTCAGCCAGGTTATAACATTTCAAGCAATGAAGCTATCATCTTCTCTGAAAACTCTGCCAGTGTAACAAACCTCACCATTAGAGATCATTCTGTGTTTCTCTGTCCCTCCCTCTCTCTCTTTTCTTAAAGCCTAACTTTTCCTTTGTCTCTCCAGTAATTCACTCATGAAGAGCCTAGCAACCTGCTGTAACTGTTTGGTGACCTTAACAGATTTGCACATTAGTTAACGAGCCTCAGATTTGACTTTTGTGGTAGCCAAAGCATAGGCTTATTTCTGTTCTAACATGGAAGTAGTGTTGTCTATGTGCATTCTGTACGTATGTAAATGATTAAAATACATCATTTTCTTTACAGAAATGTTGGTTATGCCTAGCTTTGATACTGCGTTGAAGCTTATTGAAATGAACACCTACCAGGTTTATCTGAAGTTCCTTATTCTTCCATCCAACTCCTCCTGACCACTGTATTTTTGTCTTTTGCTTACATATAGATTATGCTGCTGACTGATCCAGAGGTTGAGAGCAGCTTATTGATTAGTTCTGATGAAGGGGCCACCTATCAAAAGTACCGGCTCAACTTCTACATCCACAGCCTGCTCTTCCACCCGAAGCAAGAAGACTGGGTCTTAGCATACAGCCAAGATCAGAAGGTAAGAGCAGCGTTTTGGCCTGTTTGCCAACAACCTGGAGACTCACCATTTATCTGCTTAACTGCTGCAGAACATTCCGGACAGGCTTTGGGGTAATAAAGCTGCTGTTTGGAGAGAAATAAAGGACCTGGACACCTAGAGTGTTTATGAGTCCTGCTCCTCTCTGCCTGACCTGGCATCCTCCATTTATCTGTGTTTTTAGCATCATGTGGTAGGCAGCGGGCAGAGAGGAAAGCTAAGGTCTTTCATGATAGGAGTAACAATACCCAGGGGGGCATTTTGTCCTCTTATTTAACAGTCATGTCACTCTACTGTGGGACCAGCCACAAGGATAGCAGCATTTCTTGATGCTGTTTGATTGGCATATTTTGAAGTAGCTGTTACTTTCAAAGAGAAAAGTAGCAGTGAATCAATCTTCTTTGAAGTCCAGTTCCTTCAATATGGGTCATCCATCAGCTGAATAAATATGCTGTGAGATTTACCTTGATTTTTTTTGCTGCACAATGTGAGACAGCAGGGTGGGACCATATTGCAAGAGAACTCATTGTCAGAACTTACAGAAAATCAGACACATCAATACTCGCAAGTCAGTCACCTTTTTCAAGTTGTTTAGTTTAACAAAAAGCAGATTGAAAGAAAGCTACTGTGCTTCCCTACGGGGGAATACACCAGGTATGAGAAAGCATCTTGACCTAGTAAAGAAACTCATACAAGGATTGATGGTTAGAAGTTGATGTAGGTAAAATCAGTGGTGAAGTGATTAACCATTGGAATAAACTGCTATGAGAAATGGTGGGTTGCTCATAATGACATTTTGATGTTTTGAATAAAACTGAAAAACAGACCAGAAAATTTTTCTGATTTCTCAACTGTGATAACAGTGTGAAATGTCTTGGCTTGTTAGTATATAAGCTGTAGAACAAAATTATTTAGTGTTTTTTTTGTTTTTTTTTCCTTGTTTTTTTTGCACATGATGAATTATGAGAATGTGAACCTAATCAAAATGAGTATTGACTACACTGTTCAGTTTATATGATAGTGTAAATATCAACATAAAAGCTTGAATTCTGTGATGTCTTCCAGCTGTGTTTTCTAGTGCATTTTATAAACATGAAAGAATGAATTAACTTTCCTTTTGCTTAAATCAGGGTTGTAGGTACTATTACTGTAAGCCCGAGAAAATAACAGCATAGGAAAGCTAAATAGGTAGCTAAACATATGGGAATGTCTGCAATAGAAGTTCATTCCTGTACATTAAGCTTGTTATCTTTCTAGGCTTGTTGCATAATGTCCTTGCAAAATTCAACCTTGGGAAATGCATCTTGCCTGCCTAAATTCCATACGGTATTTTGTATGTACAATATTTTTCACTCTGTGTCTTGCATTGCCTTGTAGAATATACACATCAAATCTGTTCTAGAGGAAGGCACACATGAAATCCTACCTTCTAGGACCCTTTGGAAGGAAAAATATTTTGTGCTGGCAATGTGAGGTTTATTGGGTGGGAGTCAGTTAAAATTTCAGTGGCAAATTTATCAAATAGAAGTAGGATATATTAGAAAAGGACTCTCTGTGTGGTAGTCAATCTGTTCAGGAAATAATTCTGATTAGATTCCATACAGCTATAATGCTCATTGAAATTATGGTAGATGGCTGACAGTACATACGTTGTATCCGTTCTATAGGAAACTGCCACGCTTTCCTATTATAAAAGCCTAAATAGTGGTCCAGATATGAGAATGAAGAGCCCTTTCTTGCGTTAACCTGAATTTATGGGGTAGGTGTAATTATTTAGGGTGAGATGGTGGATATGAAATTTCTTTACTCTGCCAGTGAATAGCAAATTGGATAAATGATGGTAACAAAATACTGTAGTTGCAAAAAAAGAATTCAGGTAGCATGAGGTCTGTGCATCACTTCTGTACCGATTAAATGACTCCAAAATAGAACTTAAAAAGTGTTTTGTCACCGGACCTGATTTCTATTTTAAAGTGTAATTGGAGACATTATCTGATTTCAGCAAGTTTTGGCCAAGAACTGTAGAGGGTAATAAAGAGGCAGGGAGTATTAATCAACTTGGATTAAATTAAATGTTACTCAAACTAAGAGTTCAGTTCTGCCTATGGCTAAGTACAAATAGCTCCCACTGGTTTAATTCTTCTATATCCAAAGGCAGAATTTGGTTAGAGTAATTATGTGGTCCTGAAGGTATTAGATAATTTTAATGGCCAGTTTGGAACAAATGACTACAATTTGCTATGTTGTGATCTCTTGCTAAGGCTGTATTTAAGGAACAAGAAGCCACTGTTCATTGGATTCTATATATTTTGTGCATGTTGACCACGAGTCACCTGAGGAATTAAGGGAAACATAATAAAGGATGTACCTGGTGTAGGAAGCTTGGCTTGGAGGGACTGTTGAGATTTCACTGCTGGGGGCCTTAAGGAGAAGGTTAGATTCTGACCCGTTTAGATGGCTGTAATCGTTTACATGTGTTATTGACAGTCAGAGGGAGCTAGAAATGGGCTAGGAAATGTGTTCGTCTACCTTCCAGCTCTGTGGCTCGATGCTTAGCAAGCCTCATTGTAGCTGCCATCCATTTGCATCTTGCTGTTGCTGCAGATGGGACCAGGAAGGTCAGGTGGTGAATGGAGAAGGAGCCAGAGAGGTTTCACACTGGGACCAGAGCATTTGACTCGCAGAGGTGGCCCCTCCAGTTCAGGGCTGATGTGGGCAAAGCCATCGAGTCACGTCAGGCAGATGGCTTCAGCTGGCATTTCTAACGCTAGTGCATGCCTGTCCTTGCTCAATTGTAATGAACATGTGAAATGGGTCACAACGCATCAGCCCTCAATCTCTTCACAGGCCCCTGGGCCTGTCGCTTGATAAGCACTGCAGATCTTTTCTGTTTGGTTGAATAAAGAGTTACTAAATGGTAGAGAAATCCACGTTAGCTGAAATAATTTTATCTCCCAGTTTCTTGGGTGTTGTGCGCGGGTGAATGTGCTTAATTGCTGGGGTTCAGCTGATGAGCAATAACTCATTAAGCCTCAGTGACTTGGTTGTTTTTGTTCATATATCTCTCCCCTGTGTCTCTGCTTTGGACAGCAGACTAGAATTACCGATGCTGACAGGCCAGTCCCTCATTCAGTCATAACTTTTTCCTGCCAGTCTTGAGGAAAAAAAGAGCAGCAAACCATCTGCCGCCTGCACTAATTGCTTCATGATTGCATTCATTATTCTGGCTGAAAGTACGGTTGTTACATGGGCGATTCTTACCACGTAATTGTAGAGCTACTGCATGTGTTTCTGTCTTCCATGGAAGACGAGTTACAAATCAAGAGAAACTTCAGACACAAAACATTGCTTGTGGTGCAGAAGCTTTTTGAAATTCTTGTATGTTTGAGTTCTCATGGGTTCAGTTAGCTTGCCCTTAAGACTGTCTTTTGTGGGCATTACTTATATATTGCTCTATAACCTTCAAAAGTAGTTTACTGTGTAAACAGAAGATGGAATGTAAAAACTCCTATGTCAGTAGAGTCATCTTCTGCTATGCAGGTGGGTTAGACAGGCTAAGAAATGGGGAGTGATCAACCATGAATAAGAAAGCTATTTGGAGAGAAGAAATATAGGTGGAATTGGGAAACACAAATCAGATGGGCAAAATGCAGAATTTTCATTGCCCAGCTCAGGAATGAATGTGTAAATGCACTCAAGAACTGAAAAGCATTGACAGGAGCTGAGAAAGCTTTAAAATGGAGTTATTGCTGCTGCTTCTCATCTCTCAGTTTAAATAAACTCTTGAAAAGCAAGATACCCCAGACTAAAGGAGCTCGACTTTCTCAAATATGTGTTCCTACCTGTCTACTCTGATTTTAAAAGTGTGTCATGCCGGGGATTAGTGAGTTGGAGACTGATGCTTGTCTGCATAGCTGACGTGCTGAAGCGAGGATTTAGCAAATCAGGGTTCTGTTGTCTATGGTACAACATATCGTCTGTCATCTGTGTCGTCATCCTCAGTTTCCTACAGTAAAGGTAGTTGGTTCAGCTGCAAGCTGAAATGGGATATAAGGATAAAATTGCACAGACGCTTCTGTTTCAAGTTCTTCTATAAATACCAGAGAAAATGAACAAGCCACTTAGCTTGATTTCCCATACTCTGCCCTCCTGGACCCTGTGAGAAAAGAAAGATAAAAACAAACCCTATGAGAAAAGAATAAGAATTTTGTCTTTAAGGAAATTCATGTTGGTTCAAGTTACTCAGGTTAAACTGTCATGAAATGGCAAGTGAGGATTTCGGTCCTCCTTTACATGTCAGCAAGAAATAGCTTTCCACACGGCTGCCCGAACACATGCGGTTTCCCACACGACTGCCCTAAGAATATGTCTCATGACTCACCGTGTGTTAGAACAATCCGTAGCTTCCAGACAGAACTTCTCATCTGTTGATGGTTGTATCCTCACGCAGCGGTCAGCACCAGTCCTCCAGAGAGAAGAAAGATGGTTCCTGCCGCTGGGAACCGCCACGCAGTCTCCTGCATGAGTGGTGGTTCTGTTTCTGGTACTGTGGTGCTATTTAAGAACCTATGTTGGATCAAGCTCTGAAGCTGAAAAACTAAAATAAAAACAAATTTCAATTGAAAATGGATGTAAGAAAATTTCTTCCCCACTCAACATGCTAAGAATTCCCTTGTCAGTGGACTAGGACTGAACTTTATATAAATCATGTTCCCATATTTTTAGATCTAAGCTCTTTTATTTTTTTTCCACTCTTCTGAAGTAGTGCTGTTTGCAATATAGTCCAGTGGATGATTGTTGGATTAAGTACCATGAAACCCATTTTGTTTAAGCTGTTTTTAACTCTCTGTGTCTGTGCCTTTAAACCTGTGTGTTTAAAGCAGGGAAGAACCTTCCTTGCCAGATATTAATGGAATGAGGTTATATAGCTGTGCAAGGCATGCAAAAAAGAATTTGGTCACTGACCCATTGGGAATTGCTCAGGTAGCACCCAGGGAAAATAATAGAGAATAGATTTGGTGGTATAAACTCTGCGTGCATTCAAGTGAGAGAAAAAGATGTTCATATATCAAGGATGACAGGGAAATGCTTGTGTAAACCAGTATGTGTCAGAGAGCAAGGATGTGTATGGCCAAGTGGTGTCTGTGTGAGATGACAGACCTCTTGAAAGCACTGAGTAAAAGAGCTGGATTGCGGTCTTTTCAGCTCAGTCTATCCTTGTACATAGCTAAGTTAGTAAGGTCTAAACTGCCTCCATCAGTTGCGTGTTTGGGGTAATGCTTGTTTCTTATAATAGTGTCTCTGTCATACATTTCTTTGGAATTCAGCCAGATGTGATGGACTAATTTGGACTCGCTCTATAATTCTGAAGCCAGAAGCAAGATTTAGCATTTTGTTTCACTGCATTAAGATCTAACTTCAAGGGGACTTTGCTTGGAACTTGGACCAGAGACCTCCAGAGGTTCCTTTGAGCCTCAATTATTCTGCTTCTGTTTACCCTCTCTGAATTTGTGGTAGCGGTTACTATATGCATGAGCTAGAATAAACAATAACAAAAAATTTCTTTTACCACAACTTGCATCATAGCTTTAAAGTTTTCATTCATTATCATGAAGCAGCATCATTTTTTAGTTTTTGTTCAGTGCAGCTGATGAAATTTAGAGGACTGTTCACTTGGACTCACATTAGCCGAGGGAGGCTAATCCCATCTGAAGTTAATGGAGAGGAAAAAGGGTTCTTTAGAAGCATCAGCATTAGCCACTTTTAATCATCCTCTGGAAAAGCCTATTTCTTTTGACAGACTGTGGATAGAAGCAGGGAGACTGTTTTCATATGGCTATCATTAACCTATAAGAATAACTCCCCCTTTTCCTAGGGCATTGGTGCTCAAATAGTGCACACCATTTGTGCTAATATTTTAGGCACCACTAATCAAGCAGGCTAATTTTCCAGCAGACATGATTTACTTTGACAGATGACGAAGAAGATGAAAGAAAAGTATTAGGGAATTTGCACTGTAAGATGTGTCTTCGCAACATGTGGCACTTTCTAGGTGATCTTGGTTATCCTTTCTGGTCACCAACACCTGTGGAAGGCAGAGCAGGGGTCTTCAGTACACACATCTGTGAGCTTTAGCCGCTATTCTTAGCAGACCCCCTGGGGACATATTTCTGGGCAAACCGTCAAACATGAACAGAAACATCCAAATTTGTAGCTGGGACTTTGCAACCTGTTCGTGTGAAGCCCTGAAGTGCAGGCACCTGCCAGGCATCTTGACAGCACATCTTGCGCACAGTCCTTTTCGAATAAGCCTGGTTATCAGACTGAGCAACATTTGGTGGCAACCGATACTGAAGATGGACAAGGAAGGGAGTCTTCCCTCTTCATCTCACTGTTGATTTTGGTTGGATTTTCCTTATTTTTCTTAGTATACCCATTAATCTCCCACACATGCTGGGGGAACATTTTAAAATAATGAATAAAAGTAAAAAACAATGAGGAATTCCTAGCCCTTCCACCCCACATATAAAAGAATGATAACAAGAAAAAAATCAGCTAGCAGAGCCCAGTGGAAGCCTGTCAGTCCAAACAGGAGATGCCTTTCTTGGCCAGAAGCAGGATCAGTGAAATGGAAGGAAAGACTCCCAAGCAGTAATCACTGTGCTCTTTACCACTGACTCATTCATCTTTAGGCAAATGAATATGCCCTTGCTTATCCATCTGTCTGAACATGGGCCCACTGTGCCCCTAGAGAAATTGTTCATTTGCCGCTTTGGGATCCTTGGGTGCATATTTATAGCTATGGGTAGAAACCTTGTCTCTCTCCAAGGTTTCCTGTACTCTTCATAATTCCAATTTTCCTACCTCTATGAAAATTTACCCTTCTCTTTTACCTTTCACTTTTTTTTTTTTTTTTCCGTCAGAGGTGGGCAGTCAGTAAGAAGACTCCTGTCATTGTAACTTTGAGCAACTTGCTTTACTTTTCACTTTTCTGTAGATGCTTCTCTCCCTTCTCTGTCTCTTTGGATAGTGATGTCCTGAATGTCTCCAGTCTCGTGTTTGGCAAAGCGCACCCTATCAGCAGTAAATTCACTTGGAGCCAGAGATTTTACTATAATACAAACAATAACTAATAATTTATTTTTACATGTAAAGTTAGCTATGTGCTTACAAAAAATCTGACATTATGCCCAGATTTCTGTAGAAACAAGACTTTTTGTTTGTTTTCTGTTCTGTCCTAGTGCCAACAGAATATGCTTTTTAGCCAACAGTGCATTTCTTTAATGCAGGTATGTCGACTGTTATCTAGACAACTTGTAAATTTACAGCACAACAGAAAGCAAGTGCAGAACAACCTGTTACAGACGGTAGTTTTTAACAGGGAAGGAAGTTCACCTTGAGGCAACATCTCAAGTGCCGTGGTAAATCCGCGATCTCTGAGAAACTTTAAGTCAAGACTAGATATTTTTCAAAGATAGTCTAGTTCAGCCACTATTGCTGGACTTGATAATTCTCCTTGCTGCTTGAATTAGTAGATAAAACTCTGTGCCAACTGTTTGAAGGAGAACAGACTGATGATGCTAGTAGTTCCTTCTGGTTTCAAAATATATATACATAAGCATATTCCTATGAACATCTGGTAGTAAAGTTGTGTTTCCTGCCACTTGCTAGTATATGAGTTGCCTTCAGTGGAGCCATCATTGCAAACTGCTATGAGACCAGAACACAGCTGAGGCGGCTCATTTCTGACAACGTATGGGGAGTTAATGAGGGAAAGGCATGTAAATAAAAAAAAAGCTGAGAGATCTCCAGCATACTTTAGTCCAGTAAACATGTACAAAAGGACTTGCTGTATTACAACTACACTGAACAATTTTAGGTGTTAGTAGTGCATTGTTCATCATGATTCCAGCCAAGCACCAACACTTAAAAAGCAATGGAAAAGAAAGTTAAAGCAGTAACAGAGCTGCAGTCTTCACTGGTGTTTGAAATTACTGTGAAGCAGATATCTGAAAGCTTTATCGCTCTGCTGTGTCTCCATCAGCATTCAATAAACACCAATTATTGGATAACCTTATTGATGGGGTGTCTGTGGCATGATTAATGCATTGCTACAACTTAAAACAGTCAAAATCTATGCAGTATCCTATGAAATTTTGTGCTTCAAGAATATTTGAGTGTGTTAACAACAGAATTTAGAGTACATTGGAGACTATCAGTAAATAGCAGTGTATCTCTTAGTGTTTGGCTGCCTGCAGGATGAATTTAAAAAAAAAAATAAAGTATGGTTAAACACTGTAAACATTGCAGAACTGAGGTAAAGTACATGATGCCTGTCCTATTGCTATTTGGAGGGTATAATGTTAATTCCAAATACACTCTTTCATAAATGAAAAATATTTTAATAATACCCCTGTGAACCATAAGAATAATGACAAAAACATTAGTGAAAAAAATAGAATTTCAAATGCACCTGTGGTGATAGTAATAATCTAGCTATCTACAGTCTATCAGTAATAAACTTATTCAGGATAAACAAATGGGGAAAAGAGTAAAGACTTTGACAACATTTATGTAAAATTACATTGTTTCATCTTCATGCAGAGTTGTCTTTATCTGATTACATGTTGTTTGTTGTTGTCCTTATAGTTCATACTAAACTATGCCTTAGGAATGTTGTATTTTTTAGGGAAATGGAACTAAATTAAAAAAACAGTATTGGAGATGAGGAAGAAGTGGACTCTCAAAATCTTCATGTGATTTATCAGCAAAAAATCTGAGTTTTAGATGTGTGTGTGTGTGACAGAGAGAGATTAAAACCTCGTTGAGATGATAACACTATCTCAAAACACCAAGAACAGGCTTAATTTCAAGCACAGAAACACCAGGAAGTGCAGGTGTCAGGGAATGTCATCTGTACTAGGAATCTTCTCAGGGAATTAGACTTGAATTTGAACCAATCTCCAGGCTTTTGAAGATGCTCGGAGCTAGTTTTCCAGTTCCAAAATTTTTTTTAGGTCAAAACTGTACTGTGGGTTCTTTTGCTTTGGTCAGACCTGTATCCAAAAAGAATCACCGTTGCTTTCTTGGAAGTTGGAGGCAAGAGAAAGTTAGCTTTTCTGTATACTTGAATACAAGTATTTGAATTCTCCTAGGTTGGTAATTCCAGTCAACAAATAAAGTTATACTCCATATCATATTCCCTTATAACTTGTTTAGGGAAACTGTCTTCAATAAAAAGAAAAGTAATGGTGAATACTAGCTCACTTTAAATATTTCCCTGGTGTCACTTTCAGCATCCAATTGAAATCACCTTTCCTTTAGCCACCCTCCGGATTCCCATATGCATAATGTTTTTTGCATGAGATAAAATCAGCGCATAAAATTGGATATCCTCATCAGCACAGGAAGCACATGGAGCTACCATGTGAGAGATCAGTATGCAAAGAATAATCAGAACCAAATGTTTTATCAGAACGTTCAATTATTTTAAATGAATGACGAAATGTCATGGACACCTTAGCTCAGCCGCATATGCAGCCATTGAAATGGAGCTGATGTCGTGAAAGGACTCCACGTTTCACAAAAAGCTGTGCCTAGGAAAATGAATATCTTGAAACCAGTTGGGGTGAAGGGTAGATCTCGACTAGTATCATAGTTCTTCAAGTTGGTGCTGTCTCAAAACTGGTAGTCATTCAGACTCTTGGTACTTGGTATGTGTAACCTTGCTGACAAGGTCACACGTGAAATGAGCAACTGTTTCTCCTCTTCCGCATCTGCTTGTGGATGATGCTGTGAATGTAAATACCTGGTTTGGTGAAGCAGATGAGTGCAGCCGACTGAGGAGTGCAGAGCTCATTGCAGCTGGGCAGGAACAGGGATCGCTTTCTTGAAACAGGTCCATGTTCACCAGCAACATCTGGTTGAGGCCATCGAGTTCAACAGTCAAATGCCTTTGATTCAGATACCTCATAACAAATGGATTTTTGAATCTCAGGGAAAATTCAGTGTTCTTATGGGAAACAGGTGGCACACAATATAATGTTATTAAAGTGCATGTCCCAAACTCCCCCAGATATAATACTTCATGAAATTCCTCACAGCTCGTTTTGTTTGTCCTGAAGATGTGAGTTTATGTCAGAAGGTTTCAACTGCATAATTCGGTTAAATCCAAACAGACGGGGTCCTATGGGGTATAATTTCATGCCATTGGTGATTACATCAACATGGATCAGATTTGTCTGGTGTCTAGGGAATATTAAGCCTTCAAAGTTTGTATTTTAGCTATTTGCTTTGGATTTTTTAAAATGCATGCAGACTGATAACTAAAAATACAGAACCAGAAAAGACTGCTGGCCTTAGCTGCAATGAGAGAGATGAATCCTCGGCTACTTTCATTTGTTTTAGCTCCCTAAAACTGAGTGAAGGTTTGGTATTTTACTATACTATCCAAAATAACAGAGGGTTTTATGAACAAATATCTTGAGAGCTTCCTGCTTTGGAGAGATTTTCCAGAATTTAGCTTTTTTCCTCTTCTGTCACACACTTCCACTTCTTAAAATAGTGTTTATACTAGATCAGATGAGTCATTGTTTTTTCTTGTAACCTTAATGGAAAAAAAAATAGTTTTTCTCCCTATGCTTTAAGGAATTTAGAATTTTGTTATAGCATGAACTCTCAAAGTTAAACAAATGAATTATGCTTTAAAACCAATTTGTGTTTTTTTTTTATTCTCATGAATAATTTGTGTAGAGTTTTTTCTTTATCTCCTAATGCTTTATTTTTTAAATTAAAAGCATTTATAAAATATTTTATTTTTCCTCTGCATTTTAACCTGATTGTAGGAAAATTACACAGCCCACAGAGTGCACAAAAAAAAGGCAGGTTGCAATCCAAAGTAATGATAAAAAGATCAGGAAATTAAAAAAGAGAAAGTTGGAAAAGAAGATTATCTTAACTATAGCTTGGTTTTACCCAGGTGTCTTGAAGCATTTTAACATGAACCTTGCCCTATCACTGACATGATACATGAGCATGTAAGCTGCTCTTTTGCTCCTCACAGGTTAGGAAAGCAAGTAGCAGAGTTGAGCAATGTCATACTGTTTGGTATAGTTCAGGTGAGACATTTTCAGTTTTTGCTATCCAAAAGGATATCAGTATAGTGCTGCAAGAAGGATTTTCTCTATAGCTAGCAGATTGTTATGTAGTTTGGGAAGTTTAGCTTTGAATCCCTGTTTAGCCTTGGAATCTGTTTGTAGCCTAGGGACATCTTTTCATTTTCTCATCGGGAAGAGGAGAGTATTTGTTTCCTCTCTGAAGATATTAGGGGAAAAAATCCAAATCCAATAACAGCAAATAGTTAATAACTATTAAGTTCTTGGTTATTACACAAAAATTGGGAGAAGAGGAAGGAAGAAAGGAATTAATCCCTGATGAACAAGGGTCAAATCTGAGAGATCAATGAGAGATTCTTATTCCATAACAGTCTTGTCTCACAATAGAGATGCAAAATCACTACTTGGCCCTGAGATGAAAATATACATCGAAATTGGAATAGGCTCTTTCACTAGTTGTGGTTAAAAGAAGAGTGGCAAAGTACATTATCTAATTTCACTCTAATAATAAGAATTGTCATCAGATGGCACCACTTGCCAAAGAAAATAAAATGCCCTCTCTGAAGGGACTAGATGCACGCGTGTGTCACAAGAAGTCCTAGGAGAGAGAGTTTTTATAGCAACGAAGTATGATACTGACTTTAAAAAAAATATCCATACAAGCACTATAATTGCTAAATGGGGAAAAAAATAATCCCAGCTGTCATATCTGGTACTCGACAACAACCTGCCCTCCAAATATTATTCTTTTTCTGGTCCACCTAAATAAACTTGCTCTGAAATGACACTTAGAAAAATGTCTGGGGAAAAAACAAACATCATCAAACTAAAAAACTTTAGTGAAATGGCAGTCATCAAGGAGGGAGCTACTGCAGCCCAGATACGGCTTCTGCAGGCTGTGACAAATCCAATTTGGGTGCAGTTGCTATAGCCAGCAACTTCAGAGAGACGGTAACTGTTGCTGAAAGCTTTGTGCAGGGAACCTGGAGAGAGTAAGGCTGGGAGATACAGAAGAGTGAAGACAAGATTTACTGTGTTGATTGCAGACATCTGAATGTCAGTTTGCCTAGAAAGTTTGGATATTGCAAATGCCTGCTCTGAAAGCACAGAGATGTTTGCTCCATTTTTTGGATTGCTCCCTGATTTTAGTTAAAGGCTGTTTTACTATCAGATGATCTGAGCTTTGTTAACGAGTTAAATTCTTATATCAACACTTATCTGAGACTGAAGAAACCACTTTGCTATGAGTGGAAGAACATTGGCCTGTGAGATAGATTGACAGGAACTTATTGTGGTTACATTAATTTATATTTCTGCTGCAATTAGTAGAGCAGATCTAGAAATGGATTTTGGATGCGAAGGGCACTGCTTTGACAAGTAGTGCAAATGCTCTTGATTAGGTGACTTCAAAACACTTTACAAAGGTCACCGTTAAATTTCTTGAAAGTTTTTTACTCTAAAAGGGTATCTTGAAATGAGCGATCAGAGATCAAAAATGGGAGGGGGATTGACAGTGTCTGCCATGACAGGGAAGGAGGAGAAATAGGATGAATCTGCAAAAAGAGCCTAAGATTGATTGCCTATCGGTGTTTCCATGTGAGAAATTTGAAGTTAAATAAAGCAAAAGACAAACAGGACCTGAGTAATTCTGTACTCTATTGTCCCTCTCAGAATTACCTGCTGGTATCATTTAAG
This sequence comes from Crypturellus undulatus, assembly GCA_013389825.1. NCBI lineage: Eukaryota > Metazoa > Chordata > Aves > Tinamiformes > Tinamidae > Crypturellus > Crypturellus undulatus. The sequence continues at coordinate 149,358 of VWPW01032680.1, read as the reverse complement.
GAGAGCAGCTGCTTGCTGGATAAAAATAACATTTGTATATCATTCCACAATGACATGTCAAAGTATAATATCCGTACCTGGCTTTTTTTTTTTTGTGCTGACCTTTCTCAGTCTGGTTTGATATTTATCACAGGTTTTTTTTTTCTAAATGACTGATGTATTTGGCTATTGTTTGTATAACAATGTGAAAAAAAGGTGTCATGCTGTTTGCAGGAGGAGGACAGGAGCAAGGTGAGAGACAGAAGCTTCCATAGTACAAGTTACTTGTGCTGTTCAGATTTAATCACTCCTGCAAGATAAATCTGAATATGTTCAAGCTCTGCTTTGTGCCAGATTGACTAACTGATGGGGGGACAAAACTGAGTCAATGGGAAGTCATTGCAGAAGTGTTGGCCCATATCATTGTTGGGTGATTGCAGCGTTCAGGTTTGCTGTTCATGCTCTAAATCTTAACTCATAAAATTACTGGCAGTCTGAAGCTAATCACTGCAATATAGAAACTCATCTCTCCTTTCTGAAGAAGGCTGCTGGTGAGTGCAAAGAGATTGACCCTCCAGTGTGACACCAAGGAAGGCATTTTGCATCTCTGATGTCAGAGACCAGCCAGCATTTCAAACTTTTGTCTTCAGCTAGACCTTGTGTCTACCACAAGTTTAAGAAAGTAGAATGCACCTTTCCCCTTTCTGTGTGTTTTCATTACCCGATAGTGTCATGAGGAGCTAGAGGGTGAGTTTTCACTCATGACAGGTAAGTGAACATACCTGCATAGTGATCTCTAAGGCAGCATGTGTTGAGGTCTATGTTGTACTGTTCAGCATTACTTCTGTCAGAAGGGTCACTGTGGAGATCTTTAAGCTGTCCCAGAAATGAGCTTTGATCCTTGAATCCAGATTGTTATCTCAAGAGTGATACAGGAGTAGTACAGAATTCTAATTTCTGTCTTATTTTTGTGTTTCACTGTGATTCATGACTATTTGCTTTTGTCCACAGTTGTTCAGTTCAGTGGAGTTTGGCAGAAGATGGCAGCTTCTTCATGAGGGAGTTGCACCGAACAGGTTCTACTGGTAAGAGCAAAGCCCGTTTTCCTCTTTCCCAGGTACAGCTTTCCCAAAACTACAGAGGTGTTGGAATGGCAATGTGGCAACCTCAAAGCAATGTGACTGAATGTAGCCTGTATTGCTGTTAATGCTGATTGTTGAGATTAATAACTCTGAGCTGTTGTGAGGGGGGTATTTTTCCTCCTGTTCTGTGTTTATACAACCCTTGGAATTATGGGTTTCTTGATCTAAGAGTGATGCACAACTGAAATTTATCTTCTGTAATTTCCTGACAGCGTTTTGAGTTCTAGTGCAAATCAGTATTCAGTATAAACTTCCTCCCTTTTGTGCTCAATATGTAGAAGCTATCAGTCTGGTGCTGATCCTAGGGAGAGTAGAAGAGTGAAGTCCTGGGCCTTTGAGGACAGTACCGTTTCTACCACAGAGAGCAGTGGACACTGAAGGTCAGGCATTTAGCTAATGGATGCCTACAATAGCAATACTGATGCAAATGGTCATTTTCCCTTGCCATGCTTCCGCTCAAGGTTTGGAGGCCTCTTAGAAGCTAACAAACAAGAATTTAAAATGTGAAGAATAAGTTGAAAAGATGAAATTGTAACCACCCATCTAACTCCCTACAGCAATAACCAAAACATGAAACTGCAAGCCCGTATTTTCACCTTGCATAATGTCTCTTGCATAATACCCTTCAGACAGTGCTTCTACTCTTCAAAGTAAAATAATACAGCTTGTGGAACAGTATTGTGCCTTATTCTGGTTTATGTATTTTAATTATCGCTGTGGAGAAAAATGCTCATTTACTCCAATTATTTGGCCAGCATCTGTCCTGAAAAGCATCTATAGTGAAAAACAGAACTGTGCATGCGTAACTGTGAGTGAGTGTGCAATAGTGGGCAATGTGTTAAGGAACTGGCCTTTTCCACTGGTCTCTATTTCTGTGCAGCCAAGTATCTCAGGACAAAGCAGGCGTTAAGATGTGATTAAAGCATTGACATCGCCGACTCCTTATGCAGAAAGCCGAAAGAAAACCGAGTCTGAAGAGTCTGATTATGTACAGTGGAAATTCAGCAACATGGCCAATGATGTTGCACAGGTTGCATAGAGCCCTACCTACTGCTCTTTATTTATTTATTTATTTATAGAAAATAGTTGATTATTGCGCATTTTGGCTTTGAAATATGTAGAATTTGATCAAGAAGATTCTGAAGTCTGGCTTTTATTCATTCTTCAGAATAAAAAATGAATGAGGAGAGGAAATGTCCGAAATCTCAGCTTTTGAAGGGAGGCATCTTGTAGGAACTGTCTGTCCTGTTCCTGATGCTTTTCCTAAATCAAATGGATTAGGTCCTGCACACATCCCTGTTGTGCAGTTCAGTAGGAAGCGATACTATATTCCAATATGTAAGGAAGGATGAGGAGCTGCTTTAATACAGGCTGGTTCCAAGAGCTATAAAAACTTTCCTAAGATTAGAAAGCTGTAAAGCAAAGACTTTTGCCTTTGGACATAAGGCCCTCTTAAGGCTGCGTTTACTTACACTGCTGGGTTTGGTAGGAGAGGAACATCCAGGAAACTGCAAATTTCTAGAAGGATTTGGATAGTTAGTGAAAGCAAGGATGAATTTTGATATTTGGGTAATTGCTGAGTGGTATTTTTAATTTCCATTTGACCTATTGTGGCATTCCTGAAAATATTTTGTGGGTCACTCTGAGTCTTATGAATAAAACCCCTGGGCATGTTAGTTTTAGTCTTGAGACAGTTTTGCCTGCAAACACCGTCAGAAAAACCATAGTATTTTTTACAGCTTCCCATCTGTGTCTGTTTTGAAGAGAATAGTCTCTTTCCCCTCCCCCTTGCCCCCCATTTCTTTTTCTTCTGCTATTTTGTCTGTTCAGTGAAATGGCCCAGAGAAATTTAAGCCCCTGAAGAACATTAAAGCAAATCCACTGGTGCCTCTTGTATGTCTCTGAGAAAACACTCTATATAGAGACAGCTCAGCTTCTTGTAGCTCATAGGTATTTTGTCTTCTTGGGTCCTCTGTTTTATGAAGAAGTCACTAATGTGAAAAGAAGATCTTTGTTTTTTCAGACCTCGTCCGTTTGCCCCTTTTTCATTCTTCCACCTACAGCTGTAAGTTGTGCTCTGGCATCCACAGTTGGGATGAGAGAGATCTGAGGAGGATAGTGTAGGGGATGAGCAGGTAAACCTTTAGAATGAGAATGGACTGGAATTTTTTCATCTGAAAGAGACAGGAGGAAACGGGATTTATAATTCTTCATGAAAAGATTGTGAGGATATTTGCTAGTACACATGTTCGGCAAGCTGTAGTGATGGGCTATGTCTGGAAAAACTGTAATTTCTAGTAATTGCTGTAACAAGAGGATCTTACAGCATAACTGTTTTCATCCCTTCGGTGTGAGGGAATTGATACACTGAGGGGAGATGTAATTTGATAAGAGAGTTGACCATACGTGCCTGGTGGAAACATAAAGGAATCCACACTACATATATGGCCAAGGCACTGCACTGTATTAACATTTTTCATGTTTTTTTCACTATTTCTCTGGCAGGCTTTTGATATTTTCCTGTTAGGTGTACTGTGACAGGAAAGTGCATGAAAGGTAGTGAGGTCCTTAGTGACTTTGGAGCTCTGTGCTATAAAAATACCCTTATTGCTAGGAAGAAGCATTCTAGGCAGTGTTCATTCAGCAGGATAATAAAGAAGCAGTCAGTTAATATACATGGTATGTTGCTGAAAGCAGTGTTTACTAATGTCATTGGCATTAGAGGAAGAGAAGTATGAGATGCTAGTTAGGAAAATTGGACAAATACTTAATCTAAAGGCATCTGAGCTCTTTTTTGTGATACTTGCTGAATTTCAGCATACTTTCCTAGGTATTCCATTTGCTGGCAAAGACTGCTTAAAACTGAATGCAAATGTGAATGCAATTGGTGAATCAGTCGTATTGGGAATCACTTTACATTTTCTCCTTCTTTGCTAAGTAGTCCAGTCAGTCAAAGCTCAATAGTGATAACATGTGACTTGCAAATCCAAACACCCAGGACCAGTAGTTGCAGAAAAAAAACTACTCAAAATGCACACAGTTCAGAGCAGCCAAAATATATAAGCAGAAATTGCTTATTAAAAGCTAGTTTTTTATTCTGGTCTTCCCATCAAGTTATACCTTCAGTCATAAAACATTTCTTGAGAGTCACTAAGTCAAGGTACCACAATTAGAGCTGGCCCCAAACATAAAAATAAAAGGTTAAATAGCTCATTTAAAAATGTAATGCTTTTTTTTCTACTAAAATGAGACATTTTTAGAAAAGATTCTCAGTTAATTCTGATCATAATATAACCTTGAAAAACTGAGGAAAAAAAAATAGGGCCAAATAATAAAAATGTCTTAAAAAATAGCACACAGTGAACAATAGAAAACTCCAGCTAGTAAATTATATAGTCAAGTTAGTTATAATCATTAGCTGTATCACTCCTATTAATTTCTTTTTAATTGGGTGTTGCACCCAGACAAGCAAGTGGGAGAAATACAAAAGAAATAGCACTCCATACTTCAAGAAGATGACTGTCTTAATTAGCTCAGGGCTTTCATGCAGTAAGGCATAATGAATCTTTTACCAAGGTCCTGGTGATGTGTAGTATCTTTAGCTCTGTGAGCCAGTTCTAAATAAAAGCATCTCTGGCACTTAGGCACCTTCAAATTTTACCAGTGAGATTTCAAATCTGTAGTTTTGCTTGCATCTAAAGTTCACAAGTCTTTGCTATCTTGAGGATGGTCAGGTCTGAATTCCTAATCCAAACACAATGTGTTACTCAACACTCAGGTCTTTTGCTTGTGTCAATGGAGCTCTGATATGGTGAATGGAAGAGTTCATTAAGAATCCAAATTTTATACAAAGGAATGAGGCTCATTGTCATGGGAGGACTGGGATGTGAAAGAAAAAGATAGCAGTTTCAAAGAAATAAGGTGTCTTCAAAGGAGGAAAAATGATTGGAAAGTGTCTCCCTAGGAAATAGCAGGAAATGAAAGTCCCCAGAAGTTGCTGACAGGCATAGGATATTGAAGAGAAGAATGGACAGAATTAGTCCAGCTAAGAGCTCATGGGCAGTTTTACAGTGGTGAGGACAGTCTTGAGCAGGATTCACAATGGATTAGATGTAAAAATATATCATGGTGTATCTGGTTTCCAACAGACTTCTGTGTCCATGGTGCTAATGATTCCCAGAAGGCATACAGGAGATATGTCAGCTTGTCAGACACGGCTGTGTCTCTGTCTTGTGTTAATCTGAATATGAGAAAGAGAAGAAAAAAAGTCAGATGGAAGTGTCTACCTGTTCTTCCATCAGATGGAAGAACAGGTAGAAGACAGAAGGAAGAACATAATGTATAGCTGTGTTTCTTTTATGAGCAATGGGAAAGAAAGATATTCTTTAGAGTAGAATTATAGAATATACATTTTTTTTCTTTTCCAGAAGAAGCTAGAGACTGCATCTTAAATGACTGCTCACTGGAGCAGCTGCAAAAGTTGAAAATCAGAGGGAAAATGCATCAAACACCTGGTAGAAGCCTGTTAAAAGCTCCATCACATTTCAGCAGGCTAAATGTCCTAGCGTTCTTGTCAGATCTTGGCATGGTGATATTTGCAGACCTGCCCAGGTAGCTTGAGCCTATTTAAATGACATGATAGCTGGGTTCNATCAGATGGAAGAACAGGTAGAAGACAGAAGGAAGAACATAATGTATAGCTGTGTTTCTTTTATGAGCAATGGGAAAGAAAGATATTCTTTAGAGTAGAATTATAGAATATACATTTTTTTTCTTTTCCAGAAGAAGCTAGAGACTGCATCTTAAATGACTGCTCACTGGAGCAGCTGCAAAAGTTGAAAATCAGAGGGAAAATGCATCAAACACCTGGTAGAAGCCTGTTAAAAGCTCCATCACATTTCAGCAGGCTAAATGTCCTAGCGTTCTTGTCAGATCTTGGCATGGTGATATTTGCAGACCTGCCCAGGTAGCTTGAGCCTATTTAAGTGACATTACAACTGATGCAACATATTGCAGAATAAGACCTTCTAATCACTGCAAGGCAATTGCTGGAGGCAGATAAGGAAGATGCCAGGCAAGGGGGATTGTGACAGCCTGTCCAGGAAATCCTCTGCTTGATCTAATGCACGAGCTATAACATAGGACTTGAAGTATACCAAAAGTTTAATTAAAAATAGATATATTTCTTAACTTAAATGTAGTGCAGATGGGCACATGCCAGAGGGCCCACAATTGTTGCCGGGTCTCAGTAAAGCAACTAGTTAATGAGGAGTAGCAAGGATGGTGAGTTCTGTTCAATTCCTTCTTGTTTGTTTGTTTATTTTTGCTTTTTTTTTTTTTTTTAAATTAAACACCACATATTTGCTTCTCAATGGAGTCNAAGGATGGTGAGTTCTGTTCAATTCCTTTTTGTTTGTTTATTTTTGCTTTTTTATTTTTAAATTAAACAGCACATATTTGCTTCTCAATGGAGTTTGGCTTTGGTAGAAAGTCAGACTGAAAGTCAGAACCTCTTGAACACAGACTATTATTATATTATTCTCTTATTGATATTTTTAGGCAGTTTCATCATCTGTGAACCTGAAGAAATTAGTTCATTGTAGAAAAGTAGGTATCAGGATGGAGTGTATCAGCAGCCATGTCTTTCCTTGACCCTTGCCATGCTGCTGCTGCAAACGTTATTGATGGGGAGTACCGTATGCAAGAGCACATTGTTACCATTCACTGACCTGGCACTTATTTTCTCACCAGAAACTTCCTGCCAAACCAATGTATACAAGGAAGGATGTTCTCAGCTGGCAGTCTTTGATAAAGATGCCAATGGCATTTCAATGTGTTCTGCTTACAGTCCTCAGACTGCTGGACCCCGATACATCTCTTTTTGCTGCAAAAGAAGCCTGGAATTGCTCAGATTTATCTTGGGATTTAAGATTTTATTCTTGCGTGGCTTGCAAAGACACACACCTGCCAAGACACACACCTGCCATGTGTCGCAATAAGAGAGGAAGAAAAGCATATAGCATCCTTTTTCTGTTCTTATTAAAAGTTTATTAAGACTGCGAATTTATAATCTTTCCTCCTGGTACAAGACTGAGAAAATTGCCCAAAGTCACACAGCAGGTGGTGATAAGAGTTTGCTTCTCTTTGTCTAATATTACTAGCAGATCACCTGGTTTCATGAGTCTTTTGAAAAACAACATGTTTCTCATAATCAAATCAAGGTTCTTCAGGAAAAAAGTACAACTCCTGAGCCTCAAGTCCTTAGTTCTTCATTGCTGTATCATATGAGAGAAAAATTGTTCTTGACCCTATTTCTGGATCATGGGGACTCCAAAAATGGGTGTAAAATAATAGCTTGACTGTTATCCCAAAAGTTGTAAGTAGACATGGTCTTATCTATCTATCAGAGCCCTCCCTTGGAATCCTGTCCTCCAATTGTGAATAGACAGGATGGGAGAAAAAAAACATATTACATTTATAAATAAGTCTTCTTGGAAAGAAAGACTTCTTTCTCACTAATACACAGGTTAGTGTGTTTTGTTTTTGCCAAGACTGCTATTTATATTGGGGGAAAAAAAAAAGTCATCCAGCATCCAGAGATGCTTTATAAATGAAGAAAGCTTTGATGAGCCCAAACTCATCTCCAGTTCTGTGTCTTCCCCCCACTGAAAATATGCAGAATTTGTCAGATATCCATTTAAAAGTTTCGAAAGTTTGATTTGGGAGTTACTTGGCAATAGCAGCCTGCAGGGTTGCACTGGGCCCAGAGCATGTTAGTCTTCACTGGACTTTGGACTAAGAAGGCAGTATTCAGCTCTTGGGTAGGATGAGGAAGTTTGCTATATAGCAAAGTTAACTGTGAATTTGTTCAGACTTTTTCACTGCTATTTTCTGGTATATATTTAATGAGCAGATACTGTCTAAGCAGAGTTGTCTTGCTGTAGATGACTACTGGTTTCCTCTAGAGTATACTGACTGGGCCACAGCACTACAAGATGCCAGACACGTGTATCTTAACTCAGTGGGAAGCTGTGATCCTATTTGATTGTACCAGCTGCTGCTTAGTTGATACCTAAATCAGGTAGGCTTGGTCCATGGCATCAGGAAGCTGAGTCTAGAGGCCAGGACTAGAGGGCATCCTTCCTCTTCTCTCCCTTCAAGCCATTCCCCGAGGAAAATGGCTCAAATTTCCAGCTATATATCAAAAAAAGTTGTAGAGAATGAGCGCTATGTTTTATGTAAACAATATTTAGCTACCAAGATCAGATCTTGATTTTAACGCATTCCTGCCACCTGGTGTTACCAGCAAGAGATCCCTACCTCTATGGGAATTCAAATTGATCTTTTTCAAATTATCGACAGAAGCCAAGTTTCCTCTCCTGAGTTTTCTACCAACTTCTGTTATTGAAGCGGGAAGGAAGGCTTACTAATGCAATTGCTGTTGTCTTCACAGTCATGGATATCAGGGATGCCTATTGCTACTCTGGTATTGCTACTGGAATTGCTACTGCAAGAAATGATGATGATAGTAGGAATGACTGCCCGTGACATGGAAATCACCCCTCTAACCACATTTACCTATTTGTCTATATTAGTATTAGCGTGACAGTTACCTGCATTTCTTGGTTGGTCTTATGAGATTGTACAAGTGGGAGGAGTTTGGCTAGTTGTGCTCCATTCACTGCAACTGTTTTCTGCCTGCTCTAGAAAGTAAAAAGGGTGACAAACTGAGTAAAGCATTCCATGGGCTGGATTTAGCCCAGCTGATTTGTGCAGAGCTATACCGTTGGGTCTAATTGGACAACGTGATAAAGAACGGTGCAGGGGATACGGCAGAGGGAATTTAATCAGATTACTGTCAGGGGAAATTTATTGGCCAGGTGTAAAGAGATGAAGGGCTGATTTATGCCTGTCTGGAAGTCTGGCCCTTTGTTTCTAAAACATGCCAGGAGAATAAAATGGGTAAGAGATATTAAGGATAGAAAGCAATCTATAAAGAATGTTCTAGGAACAGTAAAATCAGAATAGCAAATTCAGTAAAACTTCACATAATAGGGACTGAACTAAAGAAACCAGAATTCATTCCCTTACTAAGCTCCCTGGAGCAGATTCACTGTCTTCTGTGAGCAAAAAGGAACAGAGCGTGTCTGCAAAGTCCCGATGAGGTGAATATTGTAGTTAAAGAAATAGGAGCCTGGAGGACTCTCAGGATCTATTTTTGTCTCCACTACATAACATCTTGGTCAAATCAGCAAGATCCCTGTGCTCTTGACTAATCAGTGGAGTTTATCTGTAAGGCTGAGAGCAAAAATTTGTTTCAGTCTCCTCTTCTAACTTGATCTACTGGTCCAGTAGTTTTCCATAAGTTTTGAGCAAATCAGTAGCATGCAGGGAAGGTTACTTAAAGGTTGATTGTCAAGCACTTTCATATCTTTGGACAAAAAGCTCTCTATTCAGTGCTACGTGTTACTATTTTTAGGAGATAATTAGGAATTTGAGTTGTGCGGGACCATCAGTAGAAATAACAACAAAAAAATGATGCAACTGCCCACCGACATCATTCCCTGTTAGTTGTGCTCTGGCCTTTAAAACAAAAACAAGAATGTGCCATTCAGTAATTTGGAATAAGCTGTCATTTTTTAACATGAAGTAGCAGGATGTGTCCCAGAGGCAGTGGGGAGCTGGTTCAGCACTGGCGAGATTTATGATAAGGGATTCACATGAGTGCTGAGGCTAAAGGAAGATAAATCCCCAAAGGCAAATTCTACCAATAATTGAATTACAAAGCCATTATCATGTGCTGAACAGAGCAACTTTATGGCTCTGTTGTGACAGGATAAAGCTTGTTAGAATATTTATGTTCATAGGACAACTTTGGCATAAGGATCTCTGAAAACATGTTCTGTCTTCCACCTGTCTGTTGCCGCTAATTAGCCTTCTTGTGTATTGCAGTAGATGTGGAGACAGAGCTGTGCTTGAATTAGGAGTGGGGAGAAGGAATGCTGAAGGTCAGGAGACATCTCAAAATAAATATCACACTAAGTGCAAAGGCATTTACAGAATGCACCTAGAATCTAATGGTTAGAAAGACAATGGGGACAATTTCTGGCAAGGATGAGCAGACAGTATAGAGACAAAGAGGTGGTGAAGCATTTTTAGGAATTGTGAGTTGAAATTCTTTTTCTCCAAGCTGTCTTTGTGTCACTCTTCTCTTTGGTATAGCTTTGTAGCCATACCTTGGCTGCTCTGAGTCAGAGTGGGTAAGCTCAAAATGGCCAGAGCCACATGGATCTTATTCTATCCTTCACTGCATGACTAAATCAAACATTTTCTCTCCAGAAATGGTAATGGATGGGTGATGGCGCATGAGTCCTGATTCTGCACTTGATGATTTCAGACTTTCACTACTTCCCATGAGACAGGATGAAGCTGCACAACCTCTTTGTCCCTCCAGACAGAGACTACCACATTCACCCTGGTGGGAATGGTTCTGCCCATGAAAAGAGGATAGTAGAATTTCTGTTCTACCAGCCTTTCTTTCGTTTTGGCCCATTTGCATTGGAGCTTCTCTAAAAGAATATTGTATTTTATTGCTTAGCTTAAAAGACCTTTGATCTTGGCTACTGTAAGCGTGTATGACACTAGGAATACATATGAAACGTTTGCTGTCAAATTTCTAAAGAGTGAATAGTTCCAGGTTTGGTATGACTGTGTCTGAAGTCAAGCCTCCAAAATAATAGGCCTGCAACACTACTTTTCAGAATGCTTCAAGCCCATGAGACAGTGTCTTTCCTGTCTGGTACTTCGGATTCTTTGTTTACGAACAAAGGTGATTTGAAATTAAGAAATACACCATGTGGAAGCTTTGCTGTCTTCACAGTGATGTTTCTTTGCAGCTTTGAGTGGTTTGACTGCCCTGCAAGCCTCATCTCTTCCCAGCATCCATAAACAATTGCTTTTTTTTCCTTAGAAGTGAAAAAAGATAGAAGAGGTGGAAACCCTAGGGATAAGAGGGTCTCTGTTGAATTTCCTCGGCTCTGCAGAACTGACAGGCATAGGAAGCCAAGGTTTTAGAAATGTGTTAGACGGGAGATGGCAAGGAGCTGGTCACCGCAGAAATATGCCAACTAGCATTTGCTATGCAGTGGGCAATGCCAGACTCCTTTTGTTTGTTCCAGCCTTGCTCCAAACCAGGGGATGATTCTGGGTCTTTTCCCTGGGCTGCTTCTCACGGGGGATAAGAGTTTGCATTCAGAGCGATTACTCTGCTACCGCGCTATGGCCATCAGTAACTATTTATGAAGCTCTCAAACACAGAGGACTACTTAGCAACCTTGATGGTGATGAAAATTTTAGGAAGTGACTTTTAACAGGCCTATGGTGATTGTACATATTTCATAATGCAAACATCTTAAAGGCATCAGGAAACACTACCTTATGCTCCCGTTGGCTTTTTTTGTGTCTCTTCAGTTTGCCCAGAACACTTTTTATCTTTTGAGAAAGACTTTTTTTTCCTTTCTTTTCCTTTTTCTTTCTTTTTTTTTTCCCCCAAAGCATTAAGGCAATTATACTAACAAAAGACAAAAAGTTAATTGAAAAAAACAGGCAGCATGCAACAAAAGTAATTGCAGGCATATTCCTGTACTTAAGTTTCAGGGCATATCACAGAAAGTGATGAGATTAAAGTCAGAAAAAAAAAGTCTGAGATTAAAGGAATGGACAGAAAGTCTGAGATGTCCATTAAAGGAATGGACAAAGAGCATGATGGGTTCTTATGTTTATTTTTATGAAAACCTAAACCGAGGAAAGGAAAAGAATCTGTGACTGTATGAGTGATCGTTCTTTGTGAATGCATGCTGAAAGAGTGGAATTGAGAAATATATATTGAGAATAAGTGCTCCCAGCACAGCTAGTAAAAGTTGCTTGAAATAGACCACGGCAAGGTTTTGAAATGGAGTTTATTTCTAGAGAAAATGCAGAGAGAGGTCAGTAATGGTTCCTAGTGTACGGTTCCCTTGTACCCCTATTCCTTGCAGGCTATTCAGTTGATAAGTTATCTGATGCTAAGTCCTTCTTTTGTTCTTGTTTAGTTGCTAGAGTGCAAATAGATCAGGTTGCATTGACCTATGTGCACAAAGGAGAAAGGAATAGGAGTGGGCAGTTGCATCCAGTTAAAAGCACCAAGTTTGAGAATTCAGGTTTATTTAGTGCAAATCCAGCATGCAATTTTCCCCTCTGTTTGTAAGTCTTGCATTCATTGCTCCTCGAGTTTTGGTGGTAGAATCTTCAAATCTGTTTATCAGACAAGACTGTAGGTTCCTTATAATCATTTTGATTTATTAATTCTCTTTCATATTGATGCCATGGGCTTAACACTGTTACTTAATGATACTCAGACTTGTACAAATACGTTGTCCTGCTTAGCTTCTGAGGATGATTCTTTTCTTTCTCCACATTGCCAAATGAAAAAAATCAAAAGAACCCACTAATGCTGTAATGTTATGAGCAGTGATGTTACAGTGGATCTAGCTGATGTAGAATTTAGGATATCAGATGTATATTTCATAGGTGGTTTGTTACCAGGACCTGCTCTAAGAATTAGTTGCCCTCTACATGTACAAGGACATGTCTGTCTTCTGACATAATGGGTATTTTCAAGTGCAGTGGGACCAAAAGCATGGAATTTATCTCCTTTATATGCTCTTTGTGGTCAGTATTGGACTTCTGAATGTCTTCTAGGCCTCTACATACCATATGGTAAATACCAAAGCTGAAGGTAAGATATATCAAGCAATCCTCTCTTACAGAGCAGAATACATCCTCACCTTATAGAGCAGAAACATCCTGGACCACCAGTAGTGGTCCAGGGTCTTCCCATTCCCCTTGACTTTCAATTAATAGCTTATCAATAATCTGAGTTTTTAAATACAGGTAATAAACAGGTTAATGTTTGCTATGTTAACTGTTCTGGGACCTTTATATAATCAAACGTGGATACCTGTATTGTATTTGTTTGGATTGCTTATGTTCAATAAAGAGAATCAGCTCATTTTAGAGTGAAGTTCTTTATGACTAAATATGGCTTTGGGTCATATCTAAATTAATTCACATGAACCACAGCATAAAACATCCTATTTCTTCTCACTGCTGGCATATGGAGCTGAGGGTGATTAGCTCAAAGATAGAGCATTTACAGAGTATTAACTGGGTAAGATGAGACTTTGGAGATCGTATAAAAGAATACAGAGAGAAATATCATAGGACTACTATGAAGCAATGCAGCATGAGAATGTCTTTTAAAACTTCTGAGCAGCAAATGTATAGTACAGACTAGATGCGAGTGAGATATTTCTGAGTGTTAGCTGAATACAGCTAATATTGATGTGAGCATCTTTGTATTTTCCTTTCTTTTGCACTTGATTGTTCTTTATTATCAGGAAATATTATGGGCCTGACTATGACCTGGTGCTGTCACAAGCAAATTAGGCCTATTATATTGAAAAGATGTAGTGTATATGTTCTAAAATAGGAAGAAAGAGCTAGTGGATAGGGAGATCTCAGATGCCCTGTTTGGCCTGAGAGAGTCCTTTAACTTTTCCAGGCCTTAGTTTTCATCTCAATTTCTCATCACATTTCTAATTTGCAAGGGGTTTGGAGATAGCAAAAGAAATAAAACCCTTGAGTAAAAGAGTAATATTTGACATGAGTGATATTTCAGTTGTTCATTCTTGGGACAGTTGATGACTCAATTCTGTCTCGAGCTAAAGCCTCTACAGTCCCAATAGTGGCTGTTCTGGTGAGACTAAGTAATGTGCAGATCAGTGCATGTAGGTCAGTGCAGTCTTCTAATGTTCAGGGTTGGGTGGATCCAGATATTTATACACTGCTCTTAAGATTTAAGAGTAATGAAAATAGTGGCTCATGCTAATAAGAAAACAGCAACAGTCACATCCCATCCATCAGGGAGAGAGAGCTCACACTGTATTAGCTGTCTTTTGCCTGAAAAAGATGCAGTAAAAGTGTTGCTGGGGATCAGAAGGGAGCTGTGAGGAGGAAGCTCTGAAAGCACCTGATTGTAGGTTCACAGGCTCTAACTAGGGCAAAAAGTCCTTGGCTGAATGAATGCTGTTGTTGGGTGTTTCTGAAGAGACAAAGTGCTCAAATGCGTGAAAGGCAATCCTTGTTTCTTCAGAGAGTTCATATCCCCATGAGGCCATGTCAGGTCAGGAATAAGAGTGCGCAAAGCTGTATTGTATCGTCTGAAGTAGCCCAGTTACAGATGTGCTTTAAGCCATCTGAATAAACAAGAATAAAAAAGGAGGTATATCAATATACAGTATAAGCAGGTATATGCAGTTTTTAGGGCTGTTTGTTACTAGAAACTTTCTTTTCTTGAACTGAATTGCAACCAGCAGATCCAAAATTTAGCTCTAACTCTCCTGATTATAGCAGCTAAAAGGGAGGGGGGAAAAAAAGAGTCCTAGAAAGCTAATCCCCACCTGCCTGCTTGGTGTCGGTCCTCATGAAGCAGAGATTTTAAATGGAGGTAAATACTAAGGAGCAGAAGACCTTGCAATATGTGTACTTAAAAACTGAGAAGAAATGAAAGCGATACTAGCTGCAAGTCTTTCAGAAACTTCACGGATCCCAGCAAAAGGGGAAAAAAAAAAAAAAAACAAAGAATTGTTACAGCTTTCATCATGGGAAGGTGGGGATTAATCAGAACACGAATAGTCTTGTTATTGTTAACACTTTTATAATGGCTGTTAGTTAGTGCATGTGATGATTAAGGACTAGAGCTACCTCTGATTGCAGTCAGTGGGAAATGAATTAAGGTCTAAATCAGTGTTTGAACTTCACTTTTGATTTCCTGAAAAATAATGAGTCTTTGGCCTGAACAGCATCAAATTTTCTATCACTGGAAATAAATGTTTCTTTTTCCTCATGTGTATATCAGCTTGGAAGTCAGACAGGTGACAAACTGGTGGTTTAACCCTTAGCCTTAATCCAGGATTGTCACTTGGCTGATAGAGTGAAACCCAGAAACACGGCCAATCCTCAGAGATGAACCTGAGGCTATGGGGAGACAGGAGTGGTGCACACTTGCAGTTAACACTGCTGTAATCCAGACTGCGCATCAAACTAGTGACCGTTTGGACCGCTGCAGAGAGCTGTTGAGGCAGATGATGCCTTTCCAGTGGAAGCAAAACTTCATTTTCAGAGTTAATCTGACGTTTCTTTTATTAATGGAACATTGTTTTTTATTAGATCAGAAGAAATAAAATGTCTCAGGATTTATTATTATTATTTTCTTAATTACAGAATATTGATCTATCAGAATGTCAGTTAAGCAAATGAGCATAAAATGCCCAATACAAAGGAACAGCTAGAATTAGTATTCTGAAAAACGTCCCTGTGCTACTAATTAAAGTATGCTGTATCTCACCCTGGGTTGAACTACATCCTACCACCCAAGCCAGGAGACACATGAGAATTTCAGGCACTAATCAAAAGACAAAATATTCTCCAGATGGAGAGCAGAAGAGAATAAAGAGATCAGAAATAAAGAACTCATATAAAGTACTCAATAAAGTACAATGACCTTGATTCAATAAAAAAGTAAAATTTCAATAAATTTTTGCCTTTTATTTTAGGGATGACTCCAAAATGTTTTCAAAGCTTACTTGTTAGTGTAGGTTTATCTCCAGTTAAAACTTATCTGTGGAATGAATGTTTCTGACAATATCACCCATAATATCTTTTGTTTCAATGCACTTGCATCAATATTTTTCTTACAGGTCTATGATGGGATCCAGCAGAGAGCCTGACCTTGTGCACTTGGAGGCAAAGACAGTGGATGGTCGTAAGTACATCACTTTCCAAATAACATGTTATCCTGGACTGCCCTCATATTCTTGGAACCACACAACATCAAGATAGGGATCTGACTTCTCTTTACTGATTTATTCACTTGATACAAGGGATTTCCACTGAGTATATAGGAAGGAGAGGTAGTTAATAAACACCATTTAGAGTGAGAATATACAATACTGTTCTTTCCTACCTGTTTTTTGATGACGGGAACATGATATTGGAGAAAAATTTCTGCATCATAAAGTCCAGCTGCTTGTTGTTTCCCAGAATACATAACACCACCTCATATGTAGCTTTACCAAACTGATTTAACAGACTCGAGATGTTCTGCCTTAGTTCTGCCTTTGAAAGCACCTCACTTCTCTCACATTAGAAACCTTTTAATGACCGTACTGAGTGTATTCTTCACTGTAATTGCTTGTCCTATCATTGTCCTTCACTTTCATGAGCTCCTCTCCCTCCCTCCCTGCCTCTTGAGGTGCTTTTCTCCACTCCAGTGGCCTCTTTTACCTGCAACTCCAAAATATTCTCCTAATTGGCTGTAAATTCTCTCAGGCACCCTGAGCTGGCCTTTTCTCTTCCCACCCATACTTCCTCAAGGTTTATCTTTGAGCTCCTCTGCCTTGGCAGATTTTCCTCCATGGATTTCTTTTCCACAGTGCCTGATTGCCTCAGGCAGGCATGACACAACAGGAGCCTGGATGCCATGGATCATCTCATTGTAATTTCATATCGTTTCCTCTCTAAATGGCAACTTTTCTGTAACAAAGCAAGCAGATTTTTTTGCTACTTGCACTGTGATTGTATTAATGATGCAGTCAATTAACTTATTTAAGAGATGGATAAAATTCTCTCCTGAATTATATCCCAGAATTAGGTGATGTTACTTTAAAGGTATATTTTGTCATTGTAAACTGTCTGAAAAGGTAAATTTAAGGTAATCACTCTTATAACTCACTTAAATTTAGCATGAAAGACATTTTTTGGGAGATAAATTTTAAAAGGAAAGTGTTGGGATAGAAATCATAAAGTTTTAAAGAGCTTGCCTTTTCGGGATGTGCAAGTTTAGTAAAACTGAAAGAACTTTTCTCTATCTCTTGGCCTTTGTGTTCTCCTATTATTATTGCTCATCTCATTTTCACTTATGTGAATGTGGCAGCAAGGCTGAGGACAGGAGGGTTTCTGTGGACCTTCCAAATGATAATAAGGTATCCCAATAGGACAGTGCCTAACTCAGCACAAAATGTTACTGTTTTAAGGCACTGGGAGCTTGAGGTCATGGAGATGAAGCAGTGTGATTGATATGTAATGAGCTGTTTTCTGGGACTGTGTTCTGGGACTTGGTGCTTTTGAGGGATATACAGCTCATGTTGGGCCAAGAAGGTGGGTGCTGTGCTCCAAATGTCATGAATAGTCTTGTCTGAATCCTTAGATGGTGATAAGAGTATTTTGCCCAGCTAAAGGGCCAAAGGGCCTCTTGAGTGCTTACCACATTAATATGTTTTCTTATAGCATTTAAAACAGAAACCAAGAAATGGGTAAATGAACTGGCCTCGCTGAGGATTCAGGCATATTACTGAAGAATTGTGAAATAACAAATTGCTGTTTGCCGAATGAGCTCTAATAACTGATTCTGCACGTGTATTTTGGCTCAGTTGTGACGCAAGACAACTTAAGCTGCTCTTTTTAGGCATAACTACAAACATGAATCTAGCTCTGTTGTCCCAACCTTCAGCTGGCAGTGACTTCCCTTGGAGAACGGTCCTTAGGATGAAACTTATACCCACTTATACCCCAGAGTAAGCTAGCATGTTGGACTTGCATTAATCTCACATCCTATTTTGCCAGTTCTCCCTGGCAAAGGCGGATAGCTGGTTGCAGAAAGCTTGGAACATATCACAGCACTTTTTGTCAAAAGACATCAGGAAGCACTGCAGGTCAGAGGATTTTGTGACTGCGGAAGGCTAAGAGCATTCATATGGTTAGTAACTCTAGTTACCTTGACTGACTGGGTGTATTCAGATCACTGGGTTCCTTGAGTCATAAGTAGTAAGTTAGTCTCCATTCCTGAAAGAAAGAACCATGATCATCCAGTCGATGAACAAAGCTTTCTCTTCTGGAGTGAAGCTGGTGTGTTGTTGCAGGTGAAGTGATGGAGTGAAGTGTTTTAAAGTGTGAGAAGAATCTTTTTTCAAGCTGGGTCTAATTTGCAAATATTTTGCGTGTCTGTGTTTCTTATTTATATTTTGATTGGCAGATCTCTTTTGTGAGTTTACCAAGTGTAAAAGATTCAATAAAAGGATTAAATTTGAAAAGGTAGACTTGCCAAAACAACACAGAGAGGAGTGAAGGGAGGTGGGGTTGGAACCACCACACAAGAATACAATAAAATAAAAGATCTTGAAGTAGAAACATAAGGACTAAGCAAAACCCTGCTGAGGTCAGTACAAGTAACAAGACAGCTTCATTCTTGTGCTGCTGTCTTTTCCAGCAGAAGCTGAGCCCTGAGTGCAGCTTTGGTGAGGAAAAGTAGAAATGTCAGCAGAGGATGGTGTTAGCCCATCTCCCTGGCAGTGTTGCCTGAGAATATCAGCAGAAACCTTAGTCTTGGACTTTTTCTGCTAGAATACCAATAAGTCTGTATCTCTGCTCCCTGATTATGGGCTGTCTATGCATTTTATTTATTGTATTTATATACATAATGTAAAAGGTTTACAAGGACTGAAATAGGAGTCTCTTAGTAGGCATAAATCAGTATAAATTCACTGGCTTGGTGATTTACACCTGCTGAGGATTTGGTCAGCAATTTTGTGCTTGAGCTCATAACCTGCCTTCTCTCTTTCCTTTTTCTCTTTCTCTTTCTCTTTTTTCTTTTTTTTTTAATTTTTTTCTTTAAGAAAAGAAAAAGAGCTTCTTCTAAACACATGGAAAAGTCAAAAAAGTCCTCTGTCTTACGAAATTAGGATGAAGATATCACTGGAAAAAATGAGTACAGAGTGAGCAATTTAGTGGTATTGATGGAGACTGACAGAGTTGCAGGAGTAAACATTGCCATTTGTGTTTTTAATCCTGCTGTGTAAATTTTGGAAAGCAGCAGACAAATTTTCATCTCGTCAGATATCCAAGCAGAGAAATGATGTTTTCATTTAATTTTTAAAGGCTTCAAGCCCAATCTGAGTCAGGCTGGGGCTGAGAATACAGTAGTAAAAATGATTTTCCAGTTGGAAGAAATTCACATGAACCTTATCTCACATTTCCATTTGTATGCCTGGGTGTCCCTGGTGTTGTGCTTTGATTTTGGAACAGGATCAAAAGCAGGCTGGCAACGTCAGCAGGAATTATGGCATTTTTCTTTGCCTATTGTCAGGTCAACACCCCACTAAGACAATTAAACCCCTACTGTTCTTAACCAGACCAGACTGACCAAGTCTGTCTTGTGTTTTCTACCATAGTTGGCAAGCAAAGTGACTGGGAGAGGTTAAAACCAGGTTTGCTCACATGCAACTTCAAGTTGTTTTAGAAGGTGCATAAAGTTGGCTTTATGTTTGCAGAGAATTCATTAGCCCCTTAAAGATTTTGAATTAATGTCTTTCTCTGATTTGAGCTAGGGAGGTTTATCCCATTACAGTCTGATTCATGCTCATTGACTGGGGACCATAATGGAATGAGAAATGGAAGATTCCTCCAAGGCATTTGGAAACTAACTGGGTACCCATTTGCCTTCCAGAGAACAGCAAATCTGACTCAGAATAGTTTCTTTAGATGCAGGTCAAGAAATTCAACTCCTAAATTTATGAGACGTGCATTTGTTTATTTATATGAAAGTCAATTACTTTATTGTACTAAGGTTTTAATATATTTTAATTTTATGTTTTCTTTTACTTTAATGAGTAGATGAAAAATGCAAAGGGGTTGCCTGGAGTGCTGGTAGAAATACAGAGTACCTAATGTTTAGAAAGTGCTGCTCTGTCCTTTACTTTTCTTCTGCAATTCTGTTTTACAAATGTTTTACAAAACTTTTTTTTTTTTTAATTAAAATGTAATTTAGATGCTGCTGTAATTGTAGGTAGGACCACAGCATCACCTGGAATCAATTGTCATGTTCTACCGCTCAACAGGACCTGAGCATGTGACCAAGAGTGTCAAATCACAAAGTTGTGCTAAGAGTTTAATTTCGGTTTTCACAGGATCTAATAATTTCTTCTGTAGAAAAAGCAAGTGGTCAATCTAGTCTTACAGTCCTTTTCTAACATTGCTAGAGCTATGGGTTAATTTCCAGTGTCCTAAAACTGTGCAGTGTTTTTTTATTATTTTTATTTATTATTTATTTTTGTTCTTCCTGATTGTAGCTGATTTATCCTGGAGAATGAGACTGGTTAGTTTTTTTTATTATGTCGTCATGGTAGACAGAGAAGAGGATATACTCCCCCATTCAAAGAAAGACTCCTGACTGATGTGCAATTAAGAAAAAGGAGTAGTAGAGTAAAAACAGATTTGTGAGTAGTTAGTAAATGGGCTGGTTTCATTTCACTGATCTTCACTGCTGGTTAATCACTTTGCAGTTGTTGTAGAGTTGTGAATATATTCCCATATCATAAACACGTCACAAATGAGCATTCGGACCATATGGAAAAGGATAAAGAACATGTCTTCCTTAAAAAAAAAAAAGTAGTAGAAAGATTAAATTTAATTATCACAAAACACTCAGTTAAATTGTGGAACCCGTTGCCACGGGATATTATGGGTAGTAAAGGATTACCTGGATTGTGAAGTCACCTGGACAAAAAAAAATCTTATGAAGTTTTCTAGGCTTCTGCAGATAATCACTTTGGAGATGGGTTACACACCTGGATCTACCAGTGAGATATTGTCACCATGTTCTTGTGGTTCACTAGTCAGCAAGTGACGGTCACCCTTCAAAGGCAGAAACTATCCCTGATGTGTAAACTGCTTGGTAGTGAATTAAGATACTCCATAGTAAATCTGCATGGTAAAAAAGTCACAGATTGCCTGGATGCTGTTTGCCTAAACTCATGGTCTGTCCTCTAATGGATTTATTTTGTAAAGAGCAGGATACATTCCTCAATGAATTGCAAACAGAATTGATACATCTGTAATTAATAGTACCACATCTGTAATTAATAGTATATCCATAATGATTAGTCCCTGTGGATATTTTTTTCTGGTTCCCTTTATTATCAAACAACTTTTTTCCATGGACACCCAGGCAAGCTTAGGCTGGAAGCAGTGTGTATTAGTGTTTGAGTGTTAGCCAAAATAGCACTTCCAAGCCAAGTGTCCTGCAGGAGGTGTGACTCTGCTTTAGGAAGGGACTTGGCACTCTCCTGGGTGTGTTTGCATAGTCTCACCAACCTCTGCTGTGAGCCAGGAACATGTCTCAAAGACGAGCTGGATGTATTTCCCTTGAAAACAGACCTAGAGCTACACAGATAAGTTTGTAACATCTCATGTACAGTATCTCCCTGTCTCTCTATTCCTGAGTGTGTTAGAATCCACAATTCTTTTTCAAAACTGAAACAGATTAATTTATCAGAGGTTTCTTTGTAGGATATCTCGTCATGTCCTAGGATGTGGGACATCCTTGTGTTCTGCGACTTTTCTCGCTTGCTCTTTAGAAGTAATTGCTATTCCCAGAGAAGAATTCTACTCTGTATGTCTAAACCTGTCTAAATCAAAGTTTTTGGTGGGGATAAGAGGTGCGAGTTGCTATATATTCTCTCTAGGCACAGCATGACTTTTTTGTATATTAAAAACCGCAGCTGTTGTTGGAGGTGAGGATTCTGAAAATGAAAAGCATAATGTCCTAATTACCTATGGCAGAGCAAACATCTGTGTGGAAAAACTAATGAAATTAATTCCAGAGCTTAGCAACAGAATGCATTAATTGACATTAATGCTAAATTACAAAGCTGTGCCGATGGAATCGCACAAAATTTCCATGAGAATCAAATGCCAAAACAAAATCACTGAGTTAATGTGGGCACAGCAAAACTTTCCTTAGGAAGGAGGAGGGCTCCACACACATCAAGAAACCTCTTTTTCCTTCTTTCTGTCTATCATAGCCAAGGGAGCGTTTGTTGGTGTGCACATCAGGAATTGGGAGATCCGTTTAACTGATTCCAGCGTTCTGCCCTTTAGTAGTTATTGCTAGTATGTTAGAATTGAAGCTACGGAGAGGTGCACTGTAAAAGATTAGTAAATCTCTATCAGCAGTACAATCACTGCTATATAGGCTTCTGTGATGATAGCAGAAATAGATATGTTCCATATCCCTCTTTTAATACAGGACCAAATGGACTTCAGCCTCCTTTAACAGCCCATGCCAGGTGCTTGACATAGTCTTTGAAATTTGTTGTGGAAGAGATTCCTTAATCTTCCTTGCCAGCCAGTTCCAGCACCTTCCTGTCCTGCATCCCAAATCCTGCAGAGCTCTGTGCCGCGTGATCCAGTCTCGCGTGCTGTAAAGCCACCCAGCCTTGCCCACAGAATAGCTCAGGAGGTGGCATAGGTGGCTGTTAGAACCAATTGCTCCACATGTTGCCTTTCTTGAAGTCGGGATGAGCCAGGCAGTCACTCATACTCACCCAGGACGCTTGAGCAAGAATGAAAGGGGCTGAATGCGGAGTCAGGCACGGGTGTGTGTTATCCATGATGGAGTGCATGGATTTTTACATGTTAAGTGGGAGTTGGTAATGTTGCAGATGGACAGAGTCATGTCTGTTCCTCATCTATGACTGGGAAGGAACATGTGGTACCACATGGTGCCAGGGGCAGGAAGGACTCTGAGCCTCCGGCCCTCGTCCTTGTGGAGCAGACGGGTAGAGAGCTGAACCGCTTTGAAACAGGAACTTTCTGAGTTCTTTGGATTGAGCAGGCTGGGAGTTGTGTCTCTCTCTGCCCTCTCGTGGCTAATGTGGAAAAAAACATGTCCCTGTGAAAGGAGATATTCTTTGATTATGCTGTCTGGGCTGTATTAATTAATGTTTTGCAGTGAACTGTGAAAGCATAAAATGTTATAAACTACGGTGACTAATAGTACTTAGCACTTTATATATTCCAAGGCCTCTGCAAATGCCAGGGTAAAATCGCCCTCGTCAGACTTTCCTGAAGGTTCGTTACCTTGTATGTCTGTTTCAAGCAGAAGTCAACAAATCTTAGAAACAAGCCAAGAAATGTCAATTGATAGATTTTAATTAAAACCAAGGTTAAATATGAAATGGGAAAAAATCAGCTATTTCTGTTTCAGTGGAAAATTCTGTTTCTCTGATCAGATGGTGATAATTATATCAAACAAGGGTCATCTTTTCCAACAAGGAATAAGATTAGTAGTTGCTCTAAGATTAAATGTCATGTAGTATTTCTGTCACATAAGTGCTAATACCAAAATGCCAAAATCCTTCTCCCTGTAAATGAGCTTTATCCTTAAACAAAGTGCAACTTCATATTTGAGCTGAAAGAGTCTAAATTGAATACTGAGAATTCTATATTCTGGGATGAAGGACCACCCTGAAGAAATCCAAAAACATTTTGTTTAGATGGGGGATTAATAGATGAGCATCCTCTGGGGCTTCAGAAGAGGCACAGAGGAAACCTCATATAGTGATGGTGGATAAGATTACTTTAGGGCTGCATTTAGGCCATTTACCTTGAAGCATAAGACACATTAAAGCCGCTAAGGCCTCTAGCTTCATGTGAGATTGTAAAGATTGCCCAAGTTTGGCAGAGTCTACTTGCATACACCTTCTCTTTGTGAGAAGTAGGTAAGACTCCTGTACAGGAGATCTGTATCACTCTCCAGAATTTAAGTGTTGTAGGAAGCCCAGAGGTGTGTTGTGGAAAAGGTTTTCAGTGGCTACACCTTGGGGCAGGTGTTCCCTGAGGGTGTCCTTGCACTTGTGTACGCTCTAGACCTTGACCATGTTCTGAAATAAGCTCAGACTAGTGACCATGAAGACACTACCTTACTCTGCAGAGAAATCCCCAGCATGAGGTTGATAGGGAAACTAGAGGCGCTCATCGTGGAGATCTGTCCTGCAGAGCAGACACAACTGTTCAGACCCATAGCCACTCTGGGAGTCCCTGCATTCAGTTTTCTGTTTGTTGCCTCTCTGTTCATTGTTCACAACTGTTGTCCCCTCACTTTGTTGGTCGTTTGGCTTAGGCATAAGCCTGAGTGTTATCCAAGTAAACTCAACGGGGCAGGTAAAGGCACTGAAAGATATATCCCTGGCTAAATTTTTGTCAAACCCAAGCCCCAAGCTTTACGTTGCTCTTTCCAATGCTACATGGAAGCACAGGAGTGGCCCGGTGTAATCAGACCAGCAATGCTCGACCTTCTCCTGAGGCAGTGGAGCAACATACAACTCTGGTGTCGTATTTAGAGTGAGATAAATAACAGGAAGTTAAGCCAAATCAATAAGGAGGAAGATCAAGGGGAGCAATAGAGGACAGATCTACCTGGTAAGTAAGAGAAAGAAGCATTGTGTTGGAAGGAATGGAAGGTGTCACTTAATTTCATGTGAGGCTGAAAAGCAGAAATGCTGCCTCAGCAAAGGGGTTTGCGGCAATAGGAAGAATCTGCGCCAGATCTCAGAATCTTGTATTTGTCTTTTTCCTTTCAGATGCTCAGTACATCACCTGCAGGATGCAGAACTGCAGTGAAGCCACCCGCAGCAAACCCTTCCCAGGCTATATTGACCATAATTCTCTGATAGTCCAGGATGATTATATCTTTGTGCAGGTGCAGAACAGCCTCTTCTCTTATTTATTTTGTTACTTTTTATTCTGTTTTCTTTCCTACGTTGCTTTGGTGTGTGCATGTGTGTAGGTGTATTAATCTCCAACTAATCAGGCAATCCATTATAAATCCATTATAAATCCATTATAAAGGCACTCAGTGGCATGTGGTAGCTCATGTGAGTGTTACCAGGAGATCCTTCTACCTCTGCCTCAAGTATCTCATCACCAGAGAGTCACAGAGTTCCTGACTGGAACACCCACCATATGTATTGGAATAATCTCCTGCAGTCTTATCTACACTTTAGGAATAGTAGCTCTTGCCCCCCAACTTCAAGGGACATGTCACACACCTGCTGTCACAAGGGCAGTTAGACTATGGCTTGAGCATGAGAGGGAAACAGAGAAGGGATAGAGGAAGGGAGTCAGCAGAGGAACTGAAGGAGGAGTAATCAGGCCTTATTGTTATGCCTCACTTGTGATTACAGTGAAAAGGCTGGAGATGAGATGTATGCAGTCAAGGTGAGCTCCAGGTAAGAGCCAGAGAATTAATTCAGACAACTCCGGGTTTAATGAGCCTGCTGCCCAAGTCCATTTACTGAGAGCTTAGACAAAAAATGATAATAGAAGTGCAGGGGATATGGAGGTGAACTGGAAATCATCAGGTTTCAACTGGTCTCCCAGATTGTTTATATTCTGCAGTGCTCAGAGGTGGAGAGAAGAGGGAGGACTGAGATTTCAAATGGAGCAAGTTGCTTGCTAATTACCCTTACTTAATGAACTCAGTCTTAAACATTAAACTAAATCATCCACAAGTAATTCTGGAACATACGTTACACAATAGCCTTTGTGCATTGTGTGTCTGAGGCATAAATAAAATGTTTATGAGGTAAGAAAAACAGGGGCATGCATCATTGTTCAGACAAACTCTGATTTCAGAGTAACTGTGTGTTTGGGACGCAAGTGCTACAGGAGCTGGGGAGATTCTCAGTATCTGAATCGATTCATTGCTTTGTCATTGATGGCTTGGTTTTATGCTTGTCAAGATTGTATTTGCTGTTCTAACTTGATTTCGTTGTGCACTAGAGGTAAATCAATCCATTTGCCTCCTCTAAATTCCATGCTGGGAACTGCTAACTTTTGTCCAACTTCTTAAAAAAATATATTTTAGAGAATGTTAGAGTAAGAAATATTTATTATTTTTACCTAATCTGTTATGGACCTTTATAATGTATCTTGCATTTTAAACTACTGCAGAGCATTTTAAAGACTCGCTACTAAAAAGAAGTCTTGATAAGCCCATATAGAAGGTAATTAAAGCAAAGTTCTGCATGGAGGATCCCTTGGAATATTTGTTCTTCAGTATCTTTCATCCAAGGATTTCAAAGTACTTTGCAAACATTGATTATGCTTCAGCAGCACTGGGAGCCAGATAACACTATCAGCCTCCCCTTCCTCCTCCTCCCCCCTCACTCTTTAATAGGTGGTAGAAAAGGAAACCACACATCCCTTTAGAACAGCATTTTCAAAGTATTGCTGATAGTATTTATACACTTAAATAGCCTGATCCACAGAACCACTAAATCAGCACATCATCTTCTGTGTTCAGAAACTGTGAATGCTTAACTGATCTGGAAACACGTGCAAATGGGGGCTCGTGCAGGGCCACACAGGAGCCAGAGCCACACAGAAATAGAAATCAGGTGTCTTGCCAGCCAGTCTGCTGGTCTAACCAGTCACCTATACAGCAGCTCTGCAAAGAGCAGACCTCTGTGCTATGGCAGAGGGCACATAAATGACCTAAATTAAGCCACGACTTCACCTTCCCCAAGTTTTCACCTGAAATTCTAGCTTTTGTCTTTGCAGAAAATGAGATTCCTCTTACTCTGTTTTTTTCTTTTTACGATATAGCCAGTTTGATCAATAGTTATTTATCACCTATTAAAGTGCTACAGTTTTAAGCCACAGCTACTAATACAGTGATATTTGGCTTGACAGATTTGCTTGATATTTTTCATGCTAATAGAAAAGACTGTAAAAATCCTAATGATAACTTGCCTACTTCTCTCATAGTTGACATCAGGAGGAAGACCACATTATTACGTTTCTTATAGGAGGAATGCATTTACACAGATGAAGCTGCCAAAGTATTCCTTGCCTAAGGTAGGCTACTGTTTGAGATATTTTGATTTTTCAGAAATTATTGGATCCTATTAATAATCACAGGGTGAGTTACAATGAATAAAAATGTCATTTTTCTTTAGGAAAACATCTGTAAATAGAAAAGAAGTTGGAAGAAAGTTAGTGCTTTGGCTAATCAAGGGCATCAGCATGAAATGTAGACTGATGCTGTGGACTATGTCAATTCCCATTTCATTATGATTAGCTAGCAGTGTTTTGAGGGGATTTCGCTGGTCTTAAAATTCCATTTTTCTGTTCCTATCTTGTGTGGGTCACTTTTTGTGCTTTGCCTTATTAGTATATTTTAATGGGAGGCAAGCAAGGAGATTCTTTGTGTGTCTGCTCCATATCTTCCCTAATTAAGAACAATAGTGAGTTGGCACTGGAGTTTGAAAAGACATTGCTGCTTTCTGGAGATAGATTTTTTCAAAAGACCTTTCTAAATTGTGTCAGGAGAGGAGAAAGTGCTCCATTTTGAGGAAGTTGTGGTTTTGCAGGTGGACTTCTAATGGCTTCTTAGACAAAGACAGAGAATGTTTTTTTGAGGGTTTTTTATTTCTTGATAACAGGCTTTAAAGAAACTTAAGCTTAAAGTTGGCAAATGATCCTGTGGTTTCTATGCAAGATCTAACCTCTGATGGCAAATGGCAATCCCTGATTAACTTCTGGAAATGCCAAAAGAAAAGAAAACAAATGCAAGACCAACCCATACTTTGAAATTGAAAGAATACCAGGTTTTATAGATAGAAGTGCTCAAAGGGATAATTTGGCTGTTGTCACAGCTGGCTTTCTTTGACTCCTCACTACATTTAGAGGGGATTAACTGGAAGTCATCTTCATCATACCCAAGTGGCAGCTCAAACCCATGTCCTCAATGCCATACCTTGCCTGCTCTGTCACTGCTTTGCTCTGCTTACATCAATTGAAAACCCAAGTTTACAGGATTTGTGAACTTTACCAGAAGTCACAAAACACAGAAGACACAAGAGACCAATCCTGTGTAAGGAGCTTGAGTCAACTCTTTCCTGAAGAGATCAACACCACTTTTTCCTAGAAGATACCAGATTTGGGGAATGTACCTGTTTCCAAACTCTTAGGCAAACCCAGTACTTTATATTAAAGTTTGTCTGTTCCAAAATCTTCAGCAATGTTTAAAAGCATTATTCTAAATCATAGTTTAAAACTTCCTGTGCCAGCAGGAAAGAATTGCTCTGTCAATACAAATCAAATTTAAACAGGTGTTTATTTGAAATAGCCCCTAGCAAAGGAACTGCATTTTTAGGACAGCTGTTGCAATGCCCAATCAGAGTTGTCATTTACAGCTGATTCAGACCCTCTGTAAAGAGCCTGCTTGCTGCCAGTTGCCTCTTTCACCCGGCTCTGCTCTCTTCCCCCTTCTGCAAGTGTCCACAATCTCCGACATCTCTGGAGAGAGAGAGGGAAGATGCGCTACTATTAAATTTCAATTTGTTCGCCATGAATGGGTAGCAATATATTTGTGTTATTTGACCCAAAGAGAGAGGCAGATATTCAAGGAGATAAGATGCTTTGTCACAATCTCAGAATATCTTCAAAGGTTGAAGAGCTACATTTGGCCTGGAAGGAACTACAGGGAAACGGTGCCTGTCTGGAAGGCTGCAATCAAAGCAGGATAGCTGCTTTTATTAAAAATGCACAAAGGCACTGTACTATTCAAAGGAAGCGAAACAAGCAGCTCCTTTTATGCCTAAATTCTCTTTTATCTTCTTGCGCTAAGAAAGTAGGACCAAATATGGTAAACAGCACCGAGCAACTTCTGGAACTGAAGTCTGAAATATCGAGCTCTCTGGCTTGGCTTGTCACTGCTGCACTGGAGCAGTGTGACAGTGGGCAGCTTGGCAGGTGATATTGCTTCTCAGGCAGGAATGGCCTATGGCAAAAGTATTCTTGCTGCAGGCACTAATTGTTAGCCTGATAGACAGTTTGTGTAAAAAACAATGGGTAAACTTGGAATTATCTCCCATGTATGAATACATCCGTAGATTTGTGTACAGGTTGTGTTAACCCTGGAGATGGTCTTTTTTCAGGCCTGTTAATTCCTGCAAGAGGTTCCTATTGCTCATTCTGTACTACAGCACCATGATGTGGGCACTGTCATAGACTTTATTATGTAACTTATTGCCATAAGTCATGAGAATAATAATATGCACCTTAAACCTGCATACAGGATTCTCAAACTTGCTCCATTTTAGACCAATGTACAGAGCAGATACCTGTTAATAGAGAAGCAAGACAAGTAGTGTCCCTTTAAAAGAAAGACACGTCCTTAAACCAGTGATGTGTTGAATGGGGTAGGTGTTTGTGGTACTTTCGTCTTGCATCTATGACCTTCTTTGGACCTTAAAATGCACACCCCGATGGAGGAAGAAATAACCATAACCACCACCATCACCCTCCAAAAAAGAAAAAAAATCCTGAAATACAGATCATAAAAACAGCCGACAATCCCAGTAACAGACAGGATAGAACAGGCATTACACAACCCTGAAATTTTAGCTTGCCAAGAAGAAAAGTTCTCTGACTAAACGTAAAAAAGGGCACCTGAGGCATATTTAGTGATTCCAAAAGCCTTGGCCTTTAGTTATTTGAGCAGACATTTGATCAAACTCATGCACAATATTGTGATCTTTTGTCTTTGGAAAGACAAGAAGGACAGATGGCAGAGCTGAATACTAATGTACTTGTAGCGTGTACTGGAGCAGAGGGAGGGAATGCTTAGCCACTCCGTAGAGAGATGCACAAAGAGCCCCTGAAGATGGCAATGGCTGTGTGAGAAAGTTGCCTTGCTCTGCATTCCTTTTCTCTTCCCTTTTGTAGGGCAGTAAAATGAATTTCTGTTGGAGCAGAGAAGAATTCAGGGAAACTGTTACTCTGCATCGGGGTGAATGCTTTTATATTTTTTTTAAATACTCCTCCCTCAAAGCCCTCGTTCCACTTTAAAACAAACAAACAAACAAGATTGTTCTGCAAGGATGACTGATTTGCATATGACTTCCAGGGGAACGGTGTTCCTTGTGACAAATCTCATGCTCTCAATATGTCAGCATAATGTGATATGTTGGGACCGATACAGAAAACCTCATAAAATGAGTGTAAACTGTCTGCTGTGGAGAAGAAGTCCAAATATAGTTTTCTGCCTATGCAATAAGCTTTTACCAGAAATCTGCAATGGATTACCATAAAAGAACTTTTGCCAATGTAATTTTTCATGTAGTTGGCAAAAAAGTTTGAAGCTTCAGTCTTTTTTCTTTCCCACTGGACTGAAGAGGTGATTTATTCCAACTTCACCTTTGGTGGAGCAAGGCAGAAAAGTGGACACTGGAAGAGGAGAGAGCACTTTGTCAGAGCTCCAGAGGCTGTTTGGAAGCAAAGAGCAGCACCCTGGAGCTACACACCAGTCTCAGCCTTGGCAGCACACTCCGGAGACCTGAATGTTAAATTGAATGACTTTCTCCCCAAAAGTCTTTGATAGTGGCACTGTGTGCACTTCACTTGGCTATATTAGATTTTCACTACTATAAGAATATAAATCTCACTTGTTGACTTACCTCCCTCCTGTGACCTCAACTCTGGTGTGAAGAACTCCTCAGCTCTTCTCCATGTTTGAGTTGAGCTCCAGTGCTTCTTTTAGGTTTGCACTTTACTGTGATATAAAAACCTTGGTACTTGTATCAGGACTGAGAAATGACAAAGTTTTTCCAGCAAATGATTCTGCGCAACTACTGGCTCAGGTCTAGAAATAGGAGCCAATAACTTAAGAGGTATCTGTCCCTTACCATTCTTCTCTCCTAGCACATGAGCTGTCAAGTCCAGTGCATGAGTTTTCAAAGATGTCTCCCATTAAGGATTGGTTTTGATACTGGCTCAGATATTAGGACTGAATGCGATATGCTAGTGAATACTGGTTTACCCAACATAGAAACTAAATGTCTCCAATGTTGTTCAAAACATTTTTCAAAACCGCACTGTTGCATTGCCCCTGCATCTGTTGGCCAAGGCCATATTCAGAGGAATAATTAACTGTTCCACAAAGGTAAGCAATCGGAACATTATCTTAGACTTTCTGCACTGTGTTTATTATGCAAGATCTGTCTCAGTCTTTGCTTTTCTAGGGTTAAATGCTTCCAGTCTTACTTGAATCTTCTTAGACTTGCATCCTGCAGCATTATCTGATCAAAATTTAGGAAGTATCTAGTGAATAAATTATCTTATTTACCTGTTCAGCATTTATGAAATTGCCTTTTTTTCCTCTGGTGTTATCAAAATATCTTCATGTCTTTCTCACCCAATTATTACAAAGCTACTGTTTAAAAGGATGTTAATGAAATGCTGTATTGAAATTTTGCTTATAATCTCTGTGTCTGGGTTTCAGCGGAGAGGTCTGTCCATGTTTATGTGCACATATCCCAAAACTCAAGCTGTTTATGTGCATATATGCAAAAACTTAAGCTGAAAATTAGAGCTGTGCTACCTGAAGGTGCCTGAAGCACATTAGGAACATCTACTCGTAACACTCTACCAGCACATTGACTAGGATGACAATCTGAAACAAGGAGCCTCTGGAAAGCAGCTGCAGCAGTGACTTCTAGTCGCAGAGCTGCAGAGAGCAGAGCTGTGCAGCCCAACCACTGCAGAGCTGTGCTAGAGCGGATACCTGTTCCCAACCACAGTTAGTAGAAGCGCATGGGGCTTACCTTGCCTATCACCTTAGGAATTGACCTAATCTGTCCCCCACAAAATCAGGTGTTTTTATGGCATACATTTTATTGTAACACAAAGCAAGTAAATCAAGTGAATATCCATCCACTCTGATACTCAGATCTGGATGAACAGACAACTGTTCTGAATCTTAACTTGATGGTGGATTAAAATTCATAAATCAGATTTTTTCCCCATGTTATTTTTTCATCTTTATATTGAAGGTCTTTATTCAGAGGTATAACCCCACTGTATATCCACAAGAAGGCAAATTGTCGAAGATTATTATTACCAGAAAGAAAAAGTAGCAACAGTTTCCAAAGAATGTCATTTCTGATAAAGTTCCCAGTATTGCATATGGAAAAACTCTAGCTGATTAATGGAAGTGAAACAATTTGGGGATTATCTGTACAAAGCAGACAGGACAGCTGAATTTCTGGGGAGTCACCTGATGCTGAGAAACCTGCATTCTTTTTTCTAACTCGACAGATTTTTAAAGCACCAGGAAATGGGAGGCTCCTCTACTGGGCAGACAGAGCCTGGGAATTTCATTGTTGCTATTTCACACTAGTAGATTCTGGAGTGGTGATTTCTCCTAGCAATGGAAGAGGGAATCAGGTTAATAGAATTTGTTTTCAGTTACATTCTATTTCATTGCTTTTTTGCATTCTGCAGCATGCAGAACAAAAACAGAAAGTAAAGCAAAAACCCACCTATAAAGCTAGTGGCCCAACTACCGTTCTGGTCTTTGATCCAGAGACGCTTAGGTTTTTCTTTCTGTTGTATTTTTGCAACATGCTCACAGTGGCCTGCTGTCCTAAGTGACTATCATTAGAAATAATAAATAACAGCACAACACAACACACAGTGGCTGCACATCACCACAGTAGATCCTTCAGGTATCAGTTCTCATCTAAACTTAGTGTCTAGGAACTATACAAGAAGAAGATTTTCCAGGTGCCTTTTTCTTTTTTTCTTTTTTTTATTTTTTTCATTTTTCCTCTTTTTCTTTTTTCTTCTTTTTTCTTCTTTTCCTTTTTCTTCTTTTTCTTTTTTTCTTCTTTTTCTTTTTTTCATTTTTAATACCTCTGATTTCACTATCAAAGTAAAATTCAATTGCCAAACACCACATCTTATTCACAATGGAAATGTTGGTAGGGAAAAATATGCTGATGTATAATACGATATTGCCAATATAAGTGTTCAAATAACACCTCATCAGTTAATTACTGCTTTGGAAATTGGCAGAAGAGAGTGTGAATGGAATTCTCTGCTTTTTCCAGTGTGTTGTGTACAGTTTCTGATCAAACATCAGCCTAAATATATATATCTTGCTCCTCCACAGTTATTGTGGTGTCCTTCAATATGACAAAGCAGAACTGCCTGTAGTAACATTCCTGTTTTCTTTCCTTAGGACATGCATGTTATCAGTACGGATGAGAATCAGGTGTTTGCAGCTGTTCAGGAGTGGAACCAGAATGATACCTACAACCTGTACATCTCCGACACCCAAGGGGTGTACTTCACCCTGGCCTTAGAAAATGTCAAGAGTAGTCAAGGGCTGGAGGGAAATGTGATGATTGACCTCTATGAGGTATGTCATAACTCCAAATGTCTCTCATTCCTAACTCAAGAGTTCATGTGACACGAATATTACCGCCGCCTTGCACATCACTCACAGTATTCATGTGAATAACAGAGCCTTAAGGCTCTAGTGGCTAAGCACAGTTTTACCCTTCTTTTTTTCAAGGATCTGAATGGAATCAGCTGAATTCTAGGCTCAGAATTTGCACAGGTATATGTTAGGACTAGTCTGATAGTACAGATTGCCTGGTTACTGCCACGTAGGTCTCAGGTGAGGAAGGGCTGGTGTCTGTGTGGGAAGGTGTGTAGTGGAAGATGTCATGAAATAGTTCATTGAGTTCCTATGAGGAACTCTGAGTTTCTCAGCCAGACTCTTGCTGCCGTAAGTGCCCTGAGCCCCTATCTGTGGCTCTTTTAACACTCTCTCATTTTTATTGCATTTCTGAGAGCCTAAGTTCTTGTTTTGGAAGGATGAAGAGAGAGCAGTTTTCAGCCACTGTTATCACTCTGCCTCGAATCTTGGAGTATTCTGGGAATTTAAGTAATTTTAGATAGGCTCTTTGGGGTGTTCGCATAAGCAGGGAAACTTGCAACCCTCCTACCTCATCTTGATGTTCCCTTTACCTGACAAGTACAGTCTGCCAAAACTTCCCTGTAAGAAGGCCAGCCTGCACTCACTTCTGTGATTACTGGACCTAAGAAGAGGACTTTTAATATGCCCTTATACCTTTCTTCTTCTACTACCTGTTTCTGGAGACAGAGCTTTAACTAGTAGAAATTTGATCCTTGGCTGCTGTTAGAAGGGTCAACTTTTTTTCGGATATTTTCCTATCTGACCATTTAAAAGCCATGAACCAGCTTTGAGTTGCTTTGAAAAAGAAGATGCTTTCTTTATTTCTCCTTCACCAACTGGGTATTAGCTCTGCTACCCAATTTGCCTTCAGATTTCAGGAAGCTGCCTTGAAATATCCATACAGAAAGCCAAAGTGTTGTGCATAATTGCATATGAGCTGCAGAAAGATGGGCATTGGCATTTCCTGGTCCTTTGGAGGTTTTTACTGTTAACCTCTCTGCAGTGCTGGCAGCCCATGGAAAGGCTGTTGCCTCTTATTACTGTCAGCGTGAGAAGCGTTTTCACTGCATTATGTAAAGGTGTCCTACATCCCAGGGGGAAAGGAAAGCCTTTGTTTTATTAGGCTCACAATACACAGTAACCCAGGTTGAAATTGATGGGATGAGACTTGTAGAGTCATATCTGCTGATTATCTAGATAGAAAGAATATTGGCTGACACTGAACCTGGCACAAACTGTCTTTTAAATTTGATGTTCTAGCTGGAAGGGAACAGAAAGCCATCCAGTGTGATTGTCCCAGTAGGACTGTTGGAAATGATGAATGCTTAGTGGTAAATAGAGATGAAGAAGGGAGAAGAAGAAAATCCATAGATAAATTAAAAAACAGTGGAGAGATTGCAAAATCAGTCCTTATGTGGTGACAGCAGTATATTTAGAAAAGAAAGATTATTTGAGAAGACAATGCCAGAAAAAGGCATGTACATGTGTCTATATGTATGTGCTTCTTGAATAGAACAGGCAAGGTCATTTGGTTGCATTGTAGTGAATGTCTTTGTGTAGGCTCCTAAACCATTTTACCTGAAAGATAAATCTGTTTGATGCTGCTTATGAGGAAATTGCATTGGTTATGAAGAAATAGTAGAAGTTCTGCCCTGGTGCCTCATCATGTTCTCCATTCTCTCCCCTGGTAAGTTGTTATTCCATGCTGTGGGCTGTTCTGCTGCTGGACCTTGCAAAGGAAGAGGAGACCCCCTCTCTATGGGACACCTTCCTATCTCTTAGGGTAGGGCATGAGAAGAGCCTCCTCCTGCTAGTGCCAATGCATCTGTAACACANTGAGCTGTTCTGCTGCTGGACCTTGCAAAGGAAGAGGAGACCCCCTCTCTATGGGACACCTTCCTACCTCTTTGGGTAGGGCATGAGAAGAGCACTTCTTCCTACCTCCTGCTAGTGCCAATGCATGTGTAACACACTGGAACCAGTATTTGGAGTGTCCACAGTAGCAATGGGGCTGTCCTGGAGACCTTTCTCAAGAGCAAGGGAAGAGTGTGGGAGTCACTGGCCAGTGGTTCGGAGTCCCTTCTCTTATTCCTGCACCTCTCCATTAACATGGTTTGGCTCAGCAGTTGGACTAGTCTGCAGCAAACCCATGTTCAAACTGGTAACAGTGGGCTGCTTTGGTGTGGGGAGAAGCTTCAATAAATTATTTGTTTTTTGATTTGACCAGTGGTTGAAAAGGGAATGGGAATCTTTAAAAGAAAGAGCTACTGTGAGGAAAGAGATGTGTTTGTGGCTATGAAGCATGCCTGAGGTGTCTGGGACTTGCTTGTTTTAGCAGTATGTATTTCTGATGGGAAGTGTGTTCCTGAAATATGAAGCTGGTGATGGGAAGTGAAGAAAGTATTTCAGTGTGTGTGTTTGAGTGTCTTGTATGAGTCTCACCACATCTGCAGACAGTGTGTCCGTGCGCAGTGGATATGTGTTTGAATTGCCTGGGAAACCTCTTTGGAGAGCATTGAAGTGCTTGTCACGCTGACCACTCGTGGATGCAGTGCCGTCTCCGTTATGGTTGTGTGAGCAGCGGGATTGTCATGGATGCGGATGTGCAGTAGGTGTATCATGTCCTGCAGGGACCACACGAGCAGGTACCCCACGTGCAGGCTTCTGAAGATAAAGCTGTCCGAGGCTGACAGCATAACTTACACTTTGCTTACCCGGGAAAGGACTCCGAGTCCCAGCCCATGACTAGAATCATAAAAAGAAAAATTCATGGGATTTCAGGCACATTTATCACCTGATATATAAAATGTTCTTTAATCATTTATGGCCAGCATTTCACAGGGACTATAACACAACCATTTCTGTACAACAACAAAGAAAGGTACAAATGGGGCTCTTGGCTCTAGCCCTTGGTAGCAAAAGCAGAACAATGTTATTTTTCCAATGTTATTTTCCTGGCTAGTTATATAATACCGCGGGGAGACAGAGTACCCCTTTCTTATCAGAGATGAAAGTTAGTTGCATGGAAAAAATACAGTTAGAATATTTAAAATATTAGCTTTTTATGCTTATATCAACTATAGATCAGTTAACTCCTTCATTTAAGGATATTGCCACTTAAAGCAAATCACATCTAAGCCTTTAAGTGGCCTCAGAATACCTCAGTGCAGTTACACAAGGAAGAAAGTGCTATTCAGAACGAACACAGTGTGCTGCAGCGATATCCTATTAGTATCAGTAGTCCCATGGCATGGCAAGCTAGTCTTTGCCAGCTCTGATAGCATCCAAACCGAGCCCCATAACTGAGGATGTCATCTCAGGTAGGCCCAGCTTTGAGGCGAGAACAAACTCTGAGTTTGCAGTGACTATTTGGCACATAGTGCATTCAAGTAATAACCTCTGAATAAAAAGGCTTGGTAAGTTATTCTGTGTACCAGTTCTGCAGAGCAAGAAACGATGGATGACAAAGCTTCTCCTTCTCTCCCTTGCTTCGTGATTTCTTTTCCCTTTTTTATTGGAGCACTCAGGTTGCAGAATGACAGCCTAACAAATTCATTAGCAAGCTGCAGCAGATATTGGGCTATTGATTTTCAGTGTGCTGAGAAGATGAGGAGCATTCTGCAGTGTGAGTTGTGGTTTTTGGTTGACTTTCTTTTTTCTCCCCACTGAGGCATCTTTGGGCTCGATTCCAGTATGAGTCTGTTAACATCACATCTTTCCAAAATACTCCTTCAGGTCTCTTCCAATAAAACTGCCAGGTAAACCACCGTGAATAATTAAAGGACCAGGATTTCATTGCTGGTTTTACAGTTGGCATTTTGTGTGGCCTGGAATGAGCCGTTGATGCTTCGATTTCCTCAAAATATAAAACAGTATAAAAATACTTATATGCCTAAAGTTATCATGCTGAAATACACATCATTATAAAGCATTTTTGAGGTCTTTAGATAAAAGGTCCTAAACAGACTGTATGAGAATAGAAGCAGTAAATGGCATGTGTATGTGTGTGTTGTTGTTTTCTTTGCAAGGCCAAAACTACTGCCATTTCCTCCAACTGGAGGTGGATAATTGCCCTGTATGTATGTCATCTTTCAGGGGAAAGGATCCAGTTCAAAGACTGTAACTTCACAGGTAGCATTACTGCCATCTTACCATGTTTCCCATGCTGCTTTCTGAAATAAAAGTTTTCTCTTCCATCTGTCTCCTTCCCCCGGTGATGATCTCATCTTGTCTGTGGTGCCTCGGTTTGCCTCCCTCTGGCACTTGCTGGCAGTTCTTGCCCTGGCACCCGTCACACCAACACAGTGTGATCCCTGTTGGGTTTGACAGGGAAGACACACACATACGTACCCGGATCCTGCTTCGGCTTAATCTATTTTTCAGCCATGTCCATTTTTCCTAGGTAGCAGGGATAAAGGGGATGTTCTTGGCTAACAAGAAGATTGACAACCAAGTGAAAACTTTCATCACCTACAATAAAGGAAGAGACTGGAGCTTGTTGCAGGCTCCGGACACCGATCTGAGAGGAAACCCTGTTCACTGTCTCCTAGTAAGTATGTGGGGGTATTTGGGGCAGCAGTAACATGGAAGAGCAATCTTTTCTCTCTTTTTTTTTTTTTCCGACTTTTTTTCTATTTTTCCTTTATTTTCCCCCCCGCAAGGTAACACCAGAAGGGCAGCTCAGGCAGTGTAATTCATGGAGCAAATGCTGCATTTGAAAAGTGCAGTACATTAGGTTAGGGCCACCAGATGGTATTGCAGGAGCTGGCATTGTAATTTAATTTAATTTTCTCCTTAAAAGAAAGCTTTGCAGATCAGCTCCCCTCTGCACAACCTGCTCTGGAAACAGCAGGTAAAGCTGGACTCTGCTTCTGCCGCAGTTGGATATCTGGACACTAGATGGGAGGAGTGAGCTGCTGTAGGCTCCGAGCTTCCAGGATCCCTAATAACTTGCCATGGGCTCAAAGGAAGAACTCTCAGGCCAGTCTGTTGTCAATGCTGGTGTTTACAATTTTCAGCTTGAGCTCAAATACGAAAAGTGACACATCCATGCAAGCATATGGGTCGATAGATGTGGGGCACGTGTGTTGTATCTGTGTATCTATCAGTATGGATCAACACAGAGATAAATCTTTAAACATTTATCACTGTAAGTGAACTGTATCCAAGAGTGACAGGAAAATCTAAGCGACATGAATAGAATTGGAAAAGTCTGTCAAAGTAAATAGGTTAGATTTTTCTGCATGTATTTTTTGAGGATTATAATCTATACACAGTACTGGGAAAATGCTCAGAGAGCTCTAGTCATTAGAACCTTCAATAACTTTTATACTGCAGAAATGTAGAAACGGGAACATGCTTCAGACAGGTGCTACTAAACTACTCTTCCTGCTACTGTCTGGTACCTGCATGTTGCTTCCCATCACCAAAAAAATATAAAATGAAATAAAAATTGTTTGTTGAGGTTGTAAGTTTGTTAGGATATGAATCAACTGTACATTATGTGCATGGTGTTATGTGGCTGAATGCTACACTAATCTCTTAACTGAACCCCACACATTATTGCAACAGCAAAGAATAAATAGCTTTGTATTTGAAGCTGTTCAAATAATTGATTTTTTTGATAGAGCCAGAATGAAAGTCATTTCATTTTCTCTCCAGAATGGAAAAAAATAAATAGGGAGTATTGGGGGTCACACAGAAGACTTATTTCAGAGAAGGACCAAATTTACTTGGGTTTGTTTTCTTTCTCTGTCTTTTTAAAATGGTATCTAAGGGCAGTTCTAAATTAAATCTTTTTTTAAGATGAAAAGTGAAAAGAGGGCATTCAACGAACTTTGCAGACATAAAGTATTTCATTTTTTGGAAAGCAATATTTGTAGAAGCCTTGTGTTTTAAATAGATTGTAACCTAATTTTAACTCAGGTGAACATATTTCTTATAAATAAAATACTTTTTCAATTTATGGACAATTTTGTCATAAACCTAAAATTTTCAGGTGAGACTATGATATTTCTAGTAAAGAAAAAATAGAAGAAATATAAACCTTGCGGGTTTTTAAAATCATGAAAGGAAACCTCATTTTTTCCGTAAATTTGAAGTTTGAATGCTAAACAAAAGCCTTTCTTGTTATTCTTACACCTTGCTTATTAGAGATCTGTTTTGCCACCATGGTTATTCTTGCAAAATCCTTAAAAAAGCTGTATGCATGAATTGTATATTTTATATATGTTGCCATTGTGGTTATCTGCTATATAGCAGAAGTGACCTGAGTGATCTGAGTATAAACCAGACATCTCAAACCAGCATTGGGTGGCTGTCATGTGGAGAGGGAGTTATGCTTCTCTGGAGTCTTCCCATCTACACCATATCTGCCCTTGCACTGTGCACAGAACAATGTTTAAACATGGGCCCATTTTTATCTTGACCTCCACGCATTGATCTAGGTGCCCTGAGTGTTGCTTCAGCCACATGCAGACTTAGTGTAGACTTGTCATCTCATTTTCACTGGAAGCAACCACCTCTTAGGCCCTCTGTGTCTTGGGCTGGGGTCTGTGAGAGTCTCTAGGAATCTGTGCGTTGGAATAGGAATCTGTGTGTTGATTTCAAGAGGACATAAGGCAGATCCTCAATGGAATTTAACTATAATGCTCAGGCTTTACTTTTCCAGAAATAGAGTAAGAAAGAATTTAGTTGGCTCTTGCCTATGATATGGTTGGAGCAGTGTTTAGACATGTTTAGTTTTCTTCTTCCCTTTGGCATCATGTAATAAAGCTTGGTAAGAGACCTTTGG
Source organism: Crypturellus undulatus (assembly GCA_013389825.1). Classification (NCBI taxonomy): domain Eukaryota; kingdom Metazoa; phylum Chordata; class Aves; order Tinamiformes; family Tinamidae; genus Crypturellus; species Crypturellus undulatus. The sequence continues at coordinate 109,238 of VWPW01032680.1, read as the reverse complement.
TGTTGTCTGAGCCTGTCTGAGGACTCCTTGGTGCTTAGGTGATCACCAACTCGTGCAATTGTAACGCAGCAAGGGTCCAGAGCAGCATATCAGGGTCTCAGGTAGCTGACTTGATACTTTGCAAGATGGGAGATAGAAGAAATCTGAGCTAAACTGACTTGCACAGTCTTTTACATGAGTCGTTTGCTTGCAAGAAGAAGGCAGGAGGGCACTTTAGAAAATGTACCAAAACTGCAAGGTAAAATAGTAATCCCACAGGAGAGGGGCAAGCCATTTAAAAATCTACTTTGAGCTTCACAGTTGATAGGGAGAGGTGAAAAGAGACTGTAGAGTGCAAGGTTTGAGAAATGATAGAGAACAGAGTACTGAGTTTAGGGGTAGTAGGGGAAATTTTCAGAGCATTTTCCTGGAAATGTCATAGAGTTCCATAGGGGCATTCTATTCTTGGAGGGATGGTGGAAATGGAGAAAAGGAAATGGATGAATTATTTGTGCAAATAATGAATTTCTTTTCTGGTTCAGTGAGTTGGGGGAGAGAAAAACTGGTCAAACAAAATGTTTTATTCCCTAGCTATTTTATCTTTTTATTTTTTAACCCTTTCTTTAAACTTGCATTCAGTTTAAAAATGAAAGTGACCATTTACATTGGAACATTGAAGTATTTCCTTTTGACTTGGAAACAAACTTTTCTTCTGGCTGGACATGCACCTTCTCTCTGACTGCTCAGAACTTACCTGACCCCACAGAAGTGACCTTCAGTTGCCTGTTCTGGTCTTAACCACAGGCCAGGTGCTGTTACCCCCAGCTAGGTCACCAGGATGAGCTCCAGCCTCCCCATATTACCAGGCAATTCAGTTTTCCCAGCTCCAAAACAAATCCTGTTCCTAGTATGGCACAGCTGGGGCATTTAAACAGGTCCCAAGCTCTCATCTCTGTAGTCACACTGCCTACCCATGCGTCACCAGCAGCTTCACTTCCTTGCGTCAGTTGTTCTCTCTCGCTCCATGTATTCCCATTCCTGGCATGATCCTGCCTCTCCGTATGGCATAACCAAGTGAATTCTCTGTAGCTTGTTGTAAAGCTTGTCCACCTCCCACTATTACTCCAGGGCACTAATGCTTTCACACTGCTGCCTTTCAGCGTACTTGTCTCTAGCAATAGGTTGGGATATGGTAATGATGGATGTTCCAGATTTTTATCCAAATGAAATCTGCCCTTTCCCAGAGTGAGAGGGCTGTCCCCAGCTTGAGCGTATAACGCTATGTCTCCCATGCATCTAGTCTTTAAACCTGTAGAGGGAATGATAATACAGAAATAAGCATATAGCAGCTAAGTTGGCAACTAAGAAAATCTGGTTGAAACACAAGTCGAGCCAGATGGCACCATCCCTCTACTGACAACATGCTGGAGGTGTTTTATTCAAAACAACTCAATTTTTTTTTTTTTTTCCTTTTTTGGGGGGAAAGTGTGTGTGTGATTGCTCTGAATAGTGAGGATGAAGGAAAACAACAAAATTCCATCAAAGTTCATCTTGTCTGTGCCGCTTGTTTTCTAAGTTAGATACACCGAGTCTTCATAAAATACATCCCAAAGGTGCTGGGTTTATTTGATATTTATCCTGTGCTATGACATGGTCAGCCTCAGAGTAGTTCTGTTTTGTAACTTATGGGCCTCTGTCTAGGAGAGTATTAGCTTTCAATTCACTTTCAAGGATGGTCTTGTGGCTAAAACACTGGGCTGAACCTCAAGAAAATCTTGGTTCAATTTTTCGGTCTGTCTCCAACTCCAGAAGTAACTTTGGGCAAGTCATTTGCCTTCTGTGTGCCACTGTTCTGCAGACATCTGTTTATTCCCTCCCACATTTTATCTTCTCTGTATGGGTTATTTCAGGACAGAGCCCTGTTTCTCATACAGAGGGCATTCACACCATCTGACAATGGTTTAAGAGTCTAAGTAAGGTGTTCCGAACCCCTTCTGGAAGTGTCTAGCGCTCTTCATTGGTCTGTTCCTTTGCAGGTGAGCGTGTAGTGTGACTGCTCCTAGTCACACTACACACTCTGGATAGTGTCCAACCTCATCCTTATATTGTAACACTATCCCACTTCTGATCAGGAACCCACAGCAGTAGCTCCTAGACATACAGGAGGGAAAAAAAAGGATGACATTTGCTTCTAGCTGAAATATGGTACAGGGAATTGTGTCCTGGGACCTGGAAGGGGTGTCTTCTCAAGTTTGCCCAGACCTNGTTCCTTTGCAGGTGAGCGTGTAGTGTGACTGCTCCTAGTCACACTACACACTCTGGATAGTGTCCAACCTCATCCTTATATTGTAACACTATCCCACTTCTGATCAGGAACCCACAGCAGTAGCTCCTAGACATACAGGAGGGAAAAAAAAGGATGACATTTGCTTCTAGCTGAAATATGGTACAGGGAATTGTGTCCTGGGACATCCTGCAAGCTGGAAGGGGTGTCTTCTCAAGTTTACCCAGACCTGCTCATGCAATTCTGCAAACACTGGTCAGTGATACTTACCAACTGCTTTGCATGTGTCATACTATTGGAGACTGTCCGGTGAGCTTTGCAGAACAGCCATGGTGCCATGATACAGCTTATCAGGTGTTTACGGGGCGTTTTACCCAGACCTCTGGAGCCTTCTGAGAGCACAGAAGTGCTTGCTTGAAAATACTAGAAGCAAGTAATGAACTTTAAGCATGACTTAGAGAGCCACAGTAGTGAACAGGGTAGTGGGATATGTCACTTGTTCTTCATTTTCTACCTAGGTTGTGAGTGTTTTCTTTTTTTTTTTTTATTGGTATCTGTGCGTCGCCTATCACAGCTGGGTACTAGACTGTGACAGGGACACCCAAAACTCACGATTAAGATGACAAAAAATGGTTTCTGCAACCCGTTTGAAACAACAAGAATGATAGAGATCATTGATGAAATGTCTAAACAGCAAATTTGAGATGTCTGTATATAAATTAAGCTGTAGAACCAGAGAAGGAAGAGACCAGCAATACAATGGAAGACTATCTAGCCCATCTGTGAAAAAATTGGATAAGGACACCGATGAATAAGGAATCTGGGGTGGAGAAGAGAATGCTGCTGTAGTATTGAGGTGAGATGACAGCGAGCAATAGCTTAGGTGTGTGTAACAGTTATTACTGGAGTTTCTAAGTATCACTGCAGTCCAAGCAGTAAGCAGCCATACTGCTAAAAGTACCATATCTCTGCTTAGATAGATGTCCTGGGTTTTAATATTTGATGATAATGATGTAGTATATTTGTAAAGTCAGAAAACTTTGAAAGAAAACCTCAGGTAACATAAAACTTTGAGTCTAACAGTAGATCATCTCTACAGGAGGGAACGGACTGTTACTGTCCTCAAAATCTTGGGGATGGGCATGGAGTGTGTTAGTTTGGAAAGTATGTTCTGTACTTAGTCTTTTCACGATGTGTAAAAACGTAAAAGCATAATTCATTCTCGTGTAGTGTTTTTCCACTTCCTGCATGCAGCCAGCTTGATTTGCTCTCCGCTGCCTCGCTGCCCCCGAGGCTGCTCCCGCTCTTGCCTCGCAACGCTGTCACTTGGCATTAGGGTGCTCAGCATATTCTGCTTGGCAGGTGATGCTCCCTTCTTCGCTGCCCTGTGTCCCTTTAACCTGTCTCAGAGAAGGGAGAGCTCACATCACGCCTCACCATCCTCATCGGTCTTTTTTTTTTTTTTTTTTTTTTTAAATCCTGTTGTGGTTGCCATTCTAGATTTGGGGGGAAGAAAAGGGGGCAAAAACATCAGAAATGGTCAGAATGGTCAGAAATTATCAGACTGCAGATTTGCAGAGGCATAGTTGGGCTGATAATTGTGAATTTGAAAATCTACCTGCCTTTGTCTCCCTACCTGCTTACTTTGCTGAATTATTCTGTACCATTCCTGTCCTACCTGAGTACCTGGCATATAAAATCAACTGCACATAGATAAGGTTTCCATTGTACTGACTTGTCAAAGGTCACATCCAGATGGAGTGATCAGGTGTTATATTAACAACTTTTAAAGTGATGCTTTTTAGTCCTGGTATTTATACCTAATGTAGTGTAGAACATTCGAACGTCAGAATAGTTCAGAGTCCAAAAAATTCAGACACTGTCTGAATTAAGTTGTCTCTCATGGCTAATTAACAGTGATGGTATGGTTATACTGCTATGCACTGAGGGCAGTGCTGCTCTGTGAATCACAGCATCATTTGCAAATAATAATGCAAATCGTATTTATAGCCTTCTCTGCTCCTCTAGAGAGCTGGTAGTCAGGGCAGCTAAGCAGTCCTTACCATTACCTGTCCCTGCAAGCCAGGAGGCCTCCTTTCCTGCACACAGCTTCAAAGATATTGCCTTGTTCTCATGAAAGAACAGCCTGGTGGATTCATTTCCCAATGTGGCAGGGTTATACTGGAAAATTACAGAACAGCTCTCCTAATGGAGCAAGAGAAGTTGATAATTCCTTTTCTCTGGAGTGTCTGCCTTACTGAAGGGCAAGAACAAGTCCTGACGCCCGGCCTTGTAGCTTCATTGGCCACAAATGGGATCAATGTGGTGCAATGTCACCAGAACAGCGTCTGTGTCTTTCTAAGAATGGCAGGACGCAGCTGTGAGGAAATAGTGTCCTTAATCTCAAGAGCAACTGTTAATTGGGCTCCTGTGCCCTACAAGGTATAAAATGTGCAGAAGTAGGAGAAATGCTTCATGTTGTGCTTTTCACTTTTCTCTGTAGCCCTATTGTTCCCTTCATCTTCACCTGAAGGTCTCAGAAAATGCCTACACTTCAGGAAACATCGCCAGCCGAGACACTGCCCCCGGCATTATTGTAGCTTCAGGTACGGAGCTTTTAGTGACTGCCTGAGTATGATGTGCAACTGCTGAGAAACATCTTGAGGTTGGGATGGGTGCTGAGTGGCTCAGGTGTTGTAGCACCACCTGTACCAGGAAGGAAGGAAAGAAGGCTCAAATGGAGTTCTCATGGGCCTTCGAGCTGTCATCCATTTTGATGAAACCTGGTCTTCAAGACCCAACACATCAGTTCTAGCACTGTACTCTCATGGACATTAGATTCAAATCAGTGCGTTTCTTTTTGTACAGAGGTGCCTAGAGAAATATGCATTGCTGATAATCTCTCCTTTCCCCTCATTCTCAATTCCCAAGACTTAACAGCTTTATAAATATAAACGGTAAACCAAAAATGTTTATTTCTCCAAGTGGCTCATTGTGTTATTTCTTAAAATGTTGCTTTGCTGATGAGTATTTTTCTTACAGGTAATATAGGTACTGAACTATCAGAAGATGATATCAGCATGTTTGTTTCTTCTGATGCTGGAAACACATGGAAACAAGTATGTACTCCAGATCACAGGCTGAAATAGTAATTGTAGTTCCCTACAATTACTTATGATGGAATTGGATTCAAGAAGTTGCTTCATCTTTTTTGTTTTGCTAATATACACAGAGGGGAAAGCCTCTCTTCCTTCTGAGAGGATATGCCCCATCCTAGGGGTATGCCTACTGAAAATGCTGAATGCATCATTAGGCTTCATATAGCTGAAAATTATTTGTTTAATACTACTCAGAGGTTGGCTTCAATTTAACTCTGTAGCAGAGTAAAAGAGAAAAAAAATGTTTATGAGGAGGTAATTTTTCTTCTTACTTTTGTGTGCCCCTTGTATTCACCAAACCATTTCCTCTTCTCCCTGATTATACTTTCCAGGAGATGAGCAGTTATTCTAGTCTGCTTCTCCCTCAATGAATGTGGGTTTCATCTCACCGGAGTTGAGTTGTCCAAAGCTCAATGAGCATTTAGGCTGAATATCTTGCCTTGCTCTGAAGTTAATTGAGAAAGAGACAGAACAGCTCAACCTGTTCTGGAGCTGTGTCCCTCTCCACTGAGAATGGAGAAAGAGCAGATGATGAATTTAAATTGAATTCCTATTTAATTGACTCCCACCCTTTGCCAAAATATTGCTATCCTTTAGTGTGCTTATATTCAAAAATGGGACTCTAATTCCCATTTTCCAGCTGGAATATGAAGTCAGAGAGAGAAGTGACTTTCTCAGACTCATAAGTGCTGTTATGTAAACTGGAGAGCAGATGTTCACAGAAAGCAAATACAAAAGAAACACAGGAAAAGAAATTTGTTTAAATATTTGATATTAAAGGAATTTAATTACTTTACTGTGTTTGACCAACCCTCATTTTTTCCCTCTACTGCACTTATATGGGCTAGGTCCAGATATGTGCAAATGTGTTAAGCTCTTCTTCAAACAAAAATCTGTTATTGAAAAGAGGGAAATTATTTATCCATTCATGTTTATAACTGACAAGCATAATGCATTTTACAAGAACCTAAACAGACACAATACAAAATGCTTTCCTCAATAGTTTGCTTAACATTTCTCATCCTCTCTCATGAACTGTGACACCTTTCCTTTATAGGAAGGAAACAGATCTAAATATATGCTTCTTTTTCCAGATTTTTGAAGATGAGCACAGTGTCCTATACCTGGATCAAGGTGGAGTACTTGTCGCTATGAAGCACACATCCTTGCCTATCAGGCATCTCTGGTAATAATTTCAGCTGTGCTAAATAGTCTGATAACCCTTATTTCAAATGCCAGGACATTGACTACATCTACAATGTTTTTTTTTTTAGTTAGAAATCTAGAAAGTATCAGTTAAGAAACTGGCAAACATTCTTTTAGATGAGGTTAAGAAATCCTGGCAATGGTGTTCCAAAGTACTCGATTTTCAAAATTATTGATAAAATTATCTTCTACTTGGGAGGCAGCAATCATGGACCAGAATATTGTTGAAGAGCTTCAAGGTTGTATAACCAGTAAAGCAAAAGTGCATCCACTAGGCCGATGCGATGGTCAGTGCTATTTGCATGCCATTATAATAAGAACCAAATCGATTTCTAAAACACACAGACCCAAATTTTAAGAAGTGGGGAATGGTTCCAAGCTTCCATTTTAGACCAACCTCAACAGACAATTGGTCAGAAGAAGAAAAACTCTTTGTGCTGAAAATCAAACCGCCTCAAAATATCTTATGGTGGGGGCAAAAAGCTATGATGCTAAAAAATACTCATTTATTTTTTAAAATTGTAGTCCTAGGTTTTCCTTAAAGCAAAACTCAATCTCTAGCCTAACTTTATTAGTTTCTACCACTTAAGTATTGGCCATGGCTTAGCACTGTAGTGCCAGGCAAACTTGATCAATGTTCTGATTTATGATACTTCAAAAAAAAAAAAAAAAAAAAAAAAAGATTATTTCAAGAACTAAAATGTCCTTGAAAAAAAACAGATGCTACCCAGCAGCAATTGGCTCGATAGTCTTCTCAAGTAATATGGGTAGATGTTAAGGAAAGATACTAATTCTGCATTCTCCACTAGGTTAAGTTTTGATGAAGGGAACTCTTGGAACAAATACAGCTTCACATCACTCCCACTGTTCGTTGATGGAGTGCTGGGGGAACCTGGAGAGGAAACTCTCATCATGACGTAAGTAAGCCTGTCATCATGCTAATGTTGATGGGAACTACCCCATAAATATCTTAGGAGAGTTGTTTGTAATGTAATAGCACTCCTGACTGGGTTTGAAAGCACATTTTATCTAAAGCCAGGAGTTGCACAGTCTTCTGCTGCAAAATCATCAGTGTTTGTGTGATATGATTGAAGGAATGACAATATAGTTTATAGCAAGCTGAAAAAACATTACCACTTAGTTTATCAGCATGAAATCTGACTACTTAAATTGAGTGTGATTTAAAGCAGAGTTATCCTTGACAGATGAATGCTTGAAAGAAAAAATGGGGAGGTGTTTTTCTAGTACTGTTTTTACTGCTACTTTTTTTTATTTTAAACTGAGACACAGAAAAATGAAGACATTCTTGTGCAAGAATAAATGACAAAATGTTGCCTGGAGGCTGATTCATGAACAATTGTGATTAGTTTCAATCTGGTACACTAAGTTTTGCATGGTAGATAAAAACTGATTCACCCTGCCAGAAACTGTGATATTTTACCTGAGATTAGATTTGGAAAACATGAGGAAAATTCAGTTTCTGTTTGCAAAAAAAAAAAAAAAAAAAAAAAAAAAAGATCTGACCTGTAATAAACTGAATATGCAGGTGACTGGAGAATGATCCATTTGAATTTTAATTTTAATTCTTTTGCAAATCATGTCCAAATGCAAATCATGTTTTGTGTTTGAGATATCAAAATCCTGTGGGTAACTCTTAAAATCTGGCAGTCTGAAGTTGTAAACAGTTAACTGATGATATTTGATTGGTTCTGCTAAAAAGACACTAGGCAAAATGAATTTGGGTTGAATAGATTGTCCTTGATTTTAAATCAATTTTAAAACACACATACAAAACACTAAACATAGTGAATGACCTTCTTTCCCCGGGCATCTGCATTATCTACAACAGTAAGAGTATTTCAGGGCTAAAGCCCATATTGTCTCCCATTTGTTATTATTAATTTGAAATATCATTCTGCATTTCCTATATCTTACCTTGTTAGCCAAAGTTCAGCAAACATAACCTCATCCTGAAATAAACCTTCATAGAGCTGTACAGGCCAGTTTGGAGCATTCATATTTAATTGTTTCATTGGCAAAAGGTGGTATGCAATGCTAGATCACAGTATCTGAAAGGAGGTGTCTCTATGAAGACTATCTAGCTGATGATAAAACCACACTGTGCAATGGATAATATACAGTACAGAAGAATAGTCCTAGAATAGTCAGCCAGAGCCAGTTAATCTACAGGGGCAAACACTGTGGAGACTCAGCAGCTCAGGTCTGGAAAGACTATGAAGAAGCAGCATCTCCAGCCTTGGGTCAAGTCTTCTCTATTTGGTCAATCTGAGGATCGACATAAGGAGGAAGAGCTTGATCCACAGAATAAAATTGATGTCCAATTTTCAATGGGTTTGTATATATTTAAGACTCTTAAGTTTCATTTTCAATATGTCAGTTCAGTGAAAATCGCTGGGACTGGCAGCTGGAGGAATTAATCTTTTTTAATCTTTGTGGTTTAATGGGTAACTACCAGACTCCATCTCGCCCTACCTTTTACTGCATGCATTTTTTGCTGTATTCTGCAGCGTGTTTGGACATTTCAGCCACCGCTCAGAATGGCAGCTGGTGAAAGTGGACTACAAATCCATTTTTGATCGGAGATGTGCAGAAGAGGACTACAGGCCTTGGCAACTCCATAGCCAGGTGAGAAACAAGAAGGCTGGGACATGATCTGAGGTAATGAATGACCCTACAGTTAAGGATCATCTTGATCCACTGTTTTTTTCATGTCAGCTTGATGTATCCATTCTCAGGTATCTATCTAACTGAACATCTCTGTTTAGTGACATAGGTAGTTAACCTAAGATTGAATGCTGTGAGTCCAAGGAGTGAACAGTCATCCGTTGGCTTGTTCTGTATCTATTGAATAAAAGTCAGTGCTGAGGAGAGGCAGAGTTTCCAGGCTCTGTGCTGGCAGTTGTAAGCACAGCTTAGAAATTGAAGGATCTTCAGACCCTGCTCCTATGTCCTGTTCCTCACATCCTGGTTGCAGCTGCTGCATCCTCCCTCCTGGAGCTGTTGCTCCACAGGCCCCAGTGTGATAACGTGCCAGCCTGGGGCACCTTCCCAGCTCTGCCAAGCCTGTCATGGCAGTCTACATTATATCAGGTTAGAATAAAATAGGACTCAAATTCTCTAGCTATTATAAACACCGCAGGCTCCACTGAAGTCTGAAGAGATGCATCTGGTTTATATCATCAAAGGTTTTCTTTATGTATCTTGCTGCGTAAGAATTTAATAGTGAATATAAAATGAAAGTAGCTTGACTCAGGCTAACCGCTCACACAAGGCTCACGGCCGCACTAAAAATATCAGTTTTGACTTAAATCCTCAAATGAGAAAAATCAGTTCTGCTTCCTGTAAGTTCAAGGAGGCACAACACTTTACACCAGCTGCTGTTCTGGACCATCTTTTTCATGGGCAAATCAAAGCCATAAAAAGTTTTTCTTTCCTCCAGCATTTTTACAAGGATAAAAGGTAACACGTGAGACCCCACTGTATTTTGTTCCTTGCCTTCCTCTGCTTGCATAAGCAAAAATGTGAAGGATTTTGCAGTGTGTATTTAGGGTTGTTAGCTTAGGAGCTTGTAGAACTATTTTTAGGGAGGCTTCTGTAGACTCTTGTCTTTTAATTTGATTTCCATTGAGATTACAAGACTGAGAGGCTCCCTCAGTATACAGAAATACGTAGAAGGGTGTTCAAGATAGGAGAAAAAAGACAAAGAAATATTAACATCTAGCACATAATGGGCCATGCCCTGTAAAACCTGAACTCAGAGTCTGTGGAAAGTATTTACATATATATGCATTACTGGTTTCCACTGTGTGAGATTAGCAATAAATAGAAGACCATATTAGTACCCTTGCTCTGTGTCTCAAATAGCAGAGGGATCAGGCTGTGTTTTCTGTTGCTGTGAAACCTAATCTATAAATGAGAGATTCAGAACCACACGAGAAGTATAAGAAACCCCAGATAATTTGCTGGTGTGTATTAGGAAAGCTGCTTTAGCTTCAATTAAAGCTTCAATAGCTTTAATTAATTCCACCGTAGTGACATGGCCTTCAACTTGTCATTCTCTTGAGTCACAGCTTCTGTTGCACAGGCCTGAAAAAAAAAATGCAGTGATACAAATATCCTGGTGGATGTCAGAGAAGGATATTTTTGGTTTTGTTTCCAGGGAGAAGCTTGCATCATGGGAGCAAAAAGGATCTACAGGAAGCGCAAGTCCGAGCAGAAGTGCATGCAAGGAAAGTACGCCAGGGCTATGACCTCGGAGCCCTGCGTGTGCACGGAGGCAGATTTTGACTGGTGAGCAACAAGCACAAGAAATGTTTGAGAGCTACATAAAATGTCATCCCACCTATACTGGGCTAACTAGAAACATGTGCAGAGAGTCAAAATTAATCAGCATGTGCAGGTGGCTCCTTGAGAAAGTAAGTGTATCGAAAGTGGAATAGATATGTCTAATCCTTTCTAAGACTTCCCTGAACTGATACTGGACACATCTTTCTTCAAGTCGCATTTGCAGTCTCACATTAAGATAAAAGGTCCTCTTAAGCTATCTGGCTACAGCAGTGATCAGAAGTAGCTGTGCAGGCAGTATGTAGGGCATATTATTATTTATTAGGAGCCTTTAAAAAGCTACATACAACATATGTGGACCTGCATATATACATTTGAAAAAAAAAGTATATTGAGAGTATATATATAACTAGCGGGATAACTCAAGGTTGGTGGTTGATCCATTAGTGTTCAAACCTCTTAACCAATAAGCAACACGCACTTGGGAAACGCTTCTGATAAGTCTCCTCTCCCTGCAAGACTTTATTGTATGTTTTTATTTTATTGAGATTATGTGATTTGCTAGTTAAAAAAGCAGAGGTGCTAGGTATAAAACAGGAGTAGCATAGTGATGATTTGCCAGTGGAAACATTCTTTTATCTCTTTAACATCCTCTTAGAGGAAACTTTCTCTGAAAGGACTCCTGGCTCATGAGAGAATCTCTCAGAGAAAGCTTGAATGATTGGGGGCATGAGAGATGTTCACAATTCACATGCAGCCATGAGATTCCTCAAATCTGTTGGAACTGGAAAAATTTGGGCTTTTTGTAAGTTACCTTGTCAAAAATAGCAGATATGCANTTTTTTTTTTTTTTTTTTTTTTGTAAAAAACAGCTTTACAGGTACTCCAGGTTTCTTTTCTGAGGATTTTTCTACCTCCAGTGGAACTAGTTTTATTTTATAGCAGACTGTCTTCATTCCCTCCAGTTCTTTCTGAGCTCTTGTTATTCACCTTGTCCTCAAAATACAGATATACATTTTGACTTGATCCATTCCAGCTTCTTTCCACTCAGCTGCTGTTATTTATCTACTGAATACGGTCAGGAACATCATTTTGCATAGGTTTGTCAATGGACAGAAAAGCCCCTGGGAAGAGAAGATGGAAGTTTTTCAAGGAAGGAGAATAGAGATAGCAGAACCCCCAGCAATTCTGCTGGTTCTGAATTTCTCAACCATCTTGTGCTTACAAGAGCAATCCTGCTGTTGTGCCACAGCATTCGGTGATCACCTTGTCGAGCTCTGCAGGAGGCTTCAGTCCCAAAGCATCTTGCATAAGCCAATCCAAAGGGGCATGGAGGAAAATCAGGGCATTATCTTTCGCTGTGGCAAGAAGTTCTCTGCAGAGTCCTTCCTGCAGAAGCAAGGTTCGCTTTTGTCATCCTCATTCACAACATTTCAGCAGTGCTTTTGACTTTCCTTTTCTGCTTTTGACTTTGTCTTTTTGTGCTGGAGAGAGCTCTTAGGTGAAGGATGTTGGAGAGTGTAGGTATCCCTAGCAGGAAGAAGCTGTTCTGCTGGCTCTGCTTGATTTTGCATTCTTGAAATAAATTGGACAGTGTTTTATACTGTCTTAATGGTTATAGGATCCAGACTTATACACAGAATTAAAAAGGTGAAGAATACATGCCACTGTGTAAGAGTGTTTTTTCTTTTCCTGCTTGGTCACTGGATTTATATGGAGAAAATGCAGACTTTATTATCCAAGCTTATCAGAGCTTGGAAAAAATAATCTGCCCATATGGTCTCCTAGGGTTTAAAAAAAAAAAGAGGTGGGGTGGGGTTGGTTAGCGCTGTTAATCCTGTGAGTGTCGTCTTATCAGTGCAGGAAAAAAAGTCAATTTATAGCAGTTTTCTCCTGGCTTCCCAGGGGGCATTTCAAATCTGTATTCAGCTCACGGCAGTTCTTTTCCAGAGAAAAGGGCACATTTGTTTATTGTTTTACACAGCAACAAAGCTGAGTGGCATTAGAACTGACTGTAGCTTCTCCAGCCTTGGGAACCTGAGCTCTTCTGCCAGTAGCCATCCCTGGTCACGGGCTCGATCCCAAACTATCTTGGGACACAGCGGGATCTGCAGCTCCTCCACTCTGTGCACGGGCTGCGAGTGGCAGCCAGAGGGCAATGGTGCTTCAGGAATAACGTGGTGCGGAACCTTCAGGAGCCCGAGGCAAATCTATCCTAGCAACCGCCTAGAAACAGGACTGTGCTTCTTCGTTTAATTGATTTGAGTAAATGTACAACACTGCTACTGGTGTGTTATTAGAGCATTAATTTACTCGTTTTCCTTACATTGTGTTCCTTCCGACCAGTTGAGCCTTATTACAGCAATATCTCTTCAGTTGAAATGCGCCTTGGACAGAGATGGAAATCTTTGGTGATATTCATTCTTCAGTGAATGTCTTTTAAGTCCCTTAATAGAAACTCCAAGTTGAATGTTACTCTGCTAGTCCTTCCTCTGAACCCACTGCCAGTAATAGTGGGGGCTTCTCCAGCCGGTATTCCTGTGTCCCGCACTGTCACGGGGAGGATAATGCTGTTTGCACTGTTGGTGGTGAGTCTGAATACCCAGAGGCAGGTGAAGGCATCTCCAGGCAAATGAGAATCCGTTCAGTTTATTTCGTGGCATTAATGATATCAGCAAGGATCTGGCACTCAGCATACACACCTGCCTGCTAATTTTGTTTCTTATGCTAAAATATCGGTCCTGTATCATGAGAAACTGCTCTGATTAATTGTGGAAATGCAGAAGGCAGATAGTGAATGTGATCAGAATGAGCTGGTGTTGCGTGTTGTCATTCATCAGTGCAGATGGTCCTGCATGTGCCTGTTCTGATATGACCCACGCACCTGCACAGCTCCGTTTATGTTTTGCCTTATCACGAAGGTGGGCATCGTTAGCAGATGAAAAGTAATTCTGAATGATTGTGAAAAGCAGAGATTCACAGTACATCCCTGTACATCTTTGGAGATCTCGCATATCTATCAGGCATGGGTTTTCTGGGAAGACTGAGGATTTTAAGTTTCCTGTTAATATACCATGGCATCCCAAATACTGTGGTGCAGTTAGTCATGTGCACCCACTGCGGCTGAATGGATCCTTCTCTGTGAAAAATGCCATCTCAAATCGTATAGTTTGGTAAAGCAAGAACATTCCCTCTCTAACAGAAATCTACACTTATGCTATTTAAATGACTGTAAAGCTTTATCACTGCAGCTACAGCTAGTTTTTTCTTTTATTTTTTTCCTCTTTTTTCCCAAAAGGATTATTGGAAACTGCAGAACAACAGTGTCTGTAATCACAGATAGCTTGATTCCATCCCACTTAATATCTGTGAGTGGAAAGTCCAAAACCATAAGCGGCATTTTCAGCTTCTGGCATGACTGATTTATGTGCTTCAGGTGAAGATGTTCAATGTTAAGGTTTTCCTGTGGTTAGATGTTAATTCATGGCAATCACTCATATGACTTAACTAATTATCAATATTATTGATTTGTTAGAACATGAGATTTTAATAATTTTATATGGATTTGCAGCTCTTGCATGACTCTGTGTTTGTGCAGGTCCTTATTCAAAGTATAAGATATCTTAGGGAATTTAGTTTCCTTTAGATCATTACTACCTACGCTGCAAAAAACAATCCTTAATTAGCAGTTTTACCATCAGCTTTAAGCACAGATGCAGAACTTAAGGAATGAATCGTTATCCATTTCTAATTGCAGAGAAGAGCTTGCCATCCTTCTTAAATAGAACTACAGACTAAACCAGTAGAAGGGCCCAGTGTAAAACCAGTATTAGTCTAAGCCAAATGGTAGGCTGCTTCATACTGATAAAGTAATCCATGTTGATAAATGCTCTGCTCTTTTTTAATAAGGGCATTATTTATTTCACCTGAGTTCTTCTCAGGCGGGGCAAAATGTAGTCAATATGTGCAAATTCCCGTTCCCAGATACCTGGCAATGAGTTGTCTAGCTGATCGCAGTCTGAAGCTGCTGCCTTCCCGCGCTCCAGATTTCGCTGGACTGGCTCATGCTACAGCAATCCGGTTGATGCTAATGCTTGTTGATTGCAACAAAGCCTGTTGTGCCAAACTGTAGGCAGCAATTTGTTGTCAGCATCAGCACTGTGTGTGCATCCGCCTGTAGCCAAGGAATTCGTTAGTCTCCAAGACGGCAGAGGTGAACGGGGGCCTGGTACATCTGTAGCGAGATGTGGAATGGCAATTCATGCCATTTACTGGGATGATATTTCTGTATATCCTTAATGAGCCAGGCAATTTGCAAGCCTATAAATGACACTGTGAAACTTCTGTGTTTAGAATTATTTCTGCCCTCAAAGATTCTGTAATTTAATTCTCTTGACTTCGAGGAATATGGCCCAACTATAGGCAGACCTAGTTAATTCAAACTCTGCTCACCCAGATGTGCGAGTACAATACCTAAGCTGCACTAATAGGAACCAAAGTTACAGCATAAGTCTGGACATGTGTAATGAGAAATCACAGATTAAGGGAGTAGTATTAAATTAGAGTGTGGATACTAATCCCCCTCTGAGGCAGATTTCACTATATTGTTTAGTTTTCACCTGATTACAGAACACACTGTGTATACAGTGTTTTTAATTAGAATGACAAGTGATAACTTAGGATATAGTGCAGCAGAATTGACAATTCAAAAATACAGGGGTCCCACTTGTAGACAAATATTTGTTTCCTCTAAGCAAATCAAAATATTATTCTTCATTATAAAGTGTTTTCCATAGCTATCGTGTTCTTCCAACAAAAATGATTAGAGGAGCACATGACAGTGGGAGCAAAAAATGACTGATGCTTCCAAAACAATTAAGCAATATTCAATTACTAGTATCTAAGTAAAAAGATTGATGAAGATTCACACACAAAAACTATGTAAAGGACTATTTAGGACATCAAATTCATTGTTGTTATCTAGAGTGTACTCTTAATTACTTTGTTATAGATATCCTGAGCAGCATAGCTGCCAAAATGTTCCTTTGGAGCTGCTATTCACAGTCTATTGGATGTTTGGAATTTTCCCCAGTGATATGCAGCTTTAATTTTCCTTTGTTTAATGTCATCTTTTTAATTTCCTCTTTTATAGATTACCTCAGTATATTTCTTTCCTTGATTCAGAAGGAAAAGTTAGAATGTAGAACAAAAATAAACTGCAAAATCTACTCGTGTTTCTTTTCTTTGTCTTACCTCTTGGATCAGTAGTGGAGATCTTAGGATTATTTAACACTGCTTCAGTAATTTTTTTTGGAGGGAGGAGTGTAGGTCCAGCAGAGAAAAAGATATTTGGAAAAATTTTCACAATTTTAAAAATTCTTTTCTTTTTGCTATTATTCTACAAATATGATTGATCACTCTGCTGCCTGCTAGGAGCTGCTGAATCTATCAGCCCGACAGAGGCAGGATTGCTGCAGTGCCAACGTTCCCAGCCGGAGCCTGAAGAGGATGGAATCTCTCCATGCATCCATGTACACGTACACACAGTACATACATTTGTGACCAGCCACAGAGATCAGCACAAATAGAAACTGCAGCACTCACCAAGCAGCACTTATGGCATCATCCTGTTCCCATCTCTCTGATCAAGATGGTAGCCCATGAGTAGAAAATCTATAGGTGTCTCAGAATTATGAATTTTCCTCTACAGCTCATGTGATAATTTTTTCAAATAAAATTAATTCTTCGGAGTATCAATTTTTTAAGAAATGAATGAGACAGCAGTGTCTGGAATTGACTTAGATCTCTAGCTGTTATTATATTTGAGGCTAGTGCTGCACCTTTTCAACTGTGGAGGGAGAACTGGTAATGCAATAGGTCCTGGATTAGAGTTTTAACAATTTTTTTCTGCTTTTGTTTATATTAGGATATATCTAGGGTAACTATCCAAATCAAAAATCAAAGCAAGATGAAGAATATTTAAAGATCTGAGGAAAATCAAAACAAACCCATTTTAGAGAGTAGAAGCTAATATTTGACTTTTTTGTGTGTGTTTGATTGTTTTTCCTGTGGTTGCTTCTTTGAATATTGAAACAGTGATTATGGATACGAACGTCACAGCAATGGACGGTGTTTGCCAGCATTTTGGTATAACCCATCTTCCTTGTCAAAAGACTGTAGCCTTGGACAGAGTTATCTCAACAGCACTGGGTAAGTGGCACAATAGAGAGTATTTGAGCAAGAGCAGCCTTACAGTCCTTAAAGGATGACAGCTAAAGATTGCATTTTCTAAAGGTGAATCAAAGCTGTCTAAAGCCCTTTTTCATTAAATTTGTTAGAGCTTGCAGTCTAAGCTGTCAGATTCCCATCAGGAATGGTCCAGACCTTTTCCTGAAACTGGTGTATGTGTGAACAGAAGCAATCAATGGGCATCTGTCCTGAATGTTTGATAACTCCTTGGCCTTCTTGGATGTCAATGGAAGATGTAGCTGAAGTCAAGATAATGACCTCGGACAACATTTTTGATGCAGTGATTAAAACACAGGAATGCAAGCTGCCTATTGGTATCTTGTACACTCAAAAGATGAGCCAGATTAGCTTTTTTTCTTCAACTTTTTCATTTCTAAGGCTGTGGAAATATTGCTTCCCAATTGGTGTTCCGAGGCATGTGAGAAAAGCTGTTTAACTATGTACAAAATTCTATTAACAGATAATAATAACAACAACAAACAATAGCAGAGTATATGTATATATACTCTGCACATTTATGTGTATGTAACATTTATAGTTAATAATGTTTTATGCAGTTTATGTGGCATATAAGTGTGCTATGCAGGAAAATATTAAATACCCTTAGCAAGAACACACTATTTCTGTGTTAGGCCCATGTGCTGGTTGTGTCTGGATGAAGTAAATGCTAAATATATTAGGAACCTGTTTTCTTCTAATCTCACCAGTCTAAAATGACCTGGAAAATTTTGTCTGGTCTATGAAACCCCATTATTCTCCATGTCAGCACCTTGTCTGATTTCTTTCTTTGCAGGTATCGGAAAGTTGTTTCTAATAACTGCACGGATGGTGTGAGAGAACAGTACACAGCAAAACCGCAGCAATGTCCTGGCAAAGCCCCTCAGGGACTTCGTATAGTCACATCTGATGGCAAACTGACAGCTGATATAGGACACAATGTCACTTTCCTTGTCCAGCTGGAAGAGGTAGGGTCTATGTTTATGAGCATCCCTGCCTCACGGGCATGTTTCACTCTGATTCATGCCAGACAACCCTTGCAAAGTGAAGAGGTGAACTGAAAAGTGTGTGGCTGGGTTGGAATATGCCATGAGAGCTAAGGGACACGTATGGGGACAATGAGAGGGAAAGTCCATTGCACTGCATTGAGTAATAACTGGAAGAAGTTGATTAAAAACTGCCCTGGTTGGGGAATTTCCCAGTAAGATTGGAGAGTGCAGGTTGGAGTCCTGCTCGCTGTTCTTATCTGGGCTTTTAATTTCCTGTTGTGTTTGAATTTCTGCTTTTACGTTACACTGACATTCAACCCAACCTGCCTAAAAATGCATGTGCAGATCTGTCCCCATCACACAATTTTGCAGGGGATATGCATGTTGTTTAGATGTTGGGAGCTTAAATCTCAAGATGTCATCAGTCTTAAGTCTGAAATTGATTGCAAATGTGAACCTGAGTCAGTCTAATCAGAACCCTTGTTTACTCTCATAGCTCTAACTTTACTTAGTATTCTACTCTTCTCCTTCCTTTTATGAAATCTTCACAGAAAATGTATGGAATCTTTTCTCCTGTTTCAGCTGATCAGCATTTCTCTATATATGATTTATTATAGACTCCCAAATGATGGCATTTACAAAGTAGCTTTTTTTCCTTTTTTTTCCCCTAATCAAATTAGATTTTTTTAAACTTCTGCGTTTTTCTCCTACGTAGCTGCCCAATAAATCCTAAGAGCTATGCTTTTTTATGCTACAGGAAAATGTACATCCCCAGAATATCCATAGAATATATAGAAACTACTTCTGACCCTCTCCATAATATTTGTCTTCTATAGTGAGGAAGGAGGAATGAAGATAACCTCGAGAGTTGAGCTTGTAGGTGTGCGTTAGAATTTTTACATCTCTAATATTGATGCTTTCCCCAGCAAACAGGTATCCTGATTTGTAAAAGCAATAACATGTACTATAAAACCATATCTAACCTGAAGCAGTTGTTAAACTGGAATGTTCATTTTCTCCAAAATATGGTCACTTTATCTCAGTAGTGACAAACATACAACACAGCTACTGCAGATGCAGTCATAACAGTATTGACATGTTCATTTTGGTGCAACTCTTAGTCATATGTTTGGGTGAATATAATCTGACCTAGATAAATTACTGATTTCTAGCCCTTGATATGAAGCCCATAATAAGATGCAAAGTTTTCATGTTTCTGGTCAAGCAAATGGCTAAAAAAAAATTGTGTAGTTGTATACCAAAATAAAAGTACTACTTGCATTGCCTTCTTTTCTCAGAAAAAAGAGATTGAGGAAAATGAGATGAGTTTTCTAAGACATCAGTCACAAAACTTCCAAATTCCATCAGTACGTCAGCGGGAGTGTTTTCCAGAGTATGGGAAACTCAAAATATATTTCCTGTTCTTCCTCATGTGGATGTTTGAACTTGCATATCCCATATGAGTGCCCTAACCATTCTCTTAGACAGGAATCTGCTCTTTTTTTTTTTTTTCTCCATCTTTTCAATTGGTTCTGATTTTGCTAGCGCTACTGCAGTATTTTCCAGAGTTTAGAAGCAACATCTCCATTAGCAGACAGGGTCTTTCTCGTGCTATATATCAGGGCACGTTTGGAAATGTGAGTCTGCTTCTGAGGATATCCAGACGGAACCCTTATTTTGGGATACCAAATGGGACAGGGTTTCGGGACTGCTCTGAGAGCCAAAACAGTATGAATCTGCCTCCAGCCGTGGGTATTGCCCTCCCTGCTTGATGAATCCCAAGCTCCTGCTTCTAGATTTGTAGATGTAAAGAAGCTGCAGTGCAAACACCAAAACTTTTAGGTTAATTTGACCCAATCTGACAATAACTTTAAGCTGACGCATTACAGTAAAAGATATTTAACAAAGAATGATTTTTTTTTCCAGCTGTATGTAATTTATAGGACTATAAGGTATGATTATAGCAGTGTAAGTATATATACGCTAAAGTATTTACTGATTTATTTCAGTAACAAAAATTCACACCGCTCACTAGAAAAATCAAACCAGTCAGTGAAAGAACAGTCACCACCTTATAGAATAGGTATTTAATTCCTTTCCAAACAAGGAATTCACAAAAGTTCCCAGTTTTCTATTTAGTTCTGCCCTGTGCAGGTATACAGAGTAGACAGTCCAGGCAATAATCTGTGCCACTGTTTTTGCTGAAGAACATCAGACATGTCAGAAAAGGCTCAACAGAGCAGTGTGGGCATGCATAATTTTCCCCAAGGACATATGAAGGAGATGTGCCCTATTCAACTGTTGCTTCCTGGGATGATGACCGATATTTTATGTACTTAAGGTTTTATGGGGACTCTTCCTTTAGCTCCTGTCATGCTTAAAATCTTTTAGGATATAAAAAATAGTGGCCTTTGCTCATATCACAGTTCCTTTGCATTTTAAGATCTCTGTCCCTGTGGAACAGTTTGTTTGAAGCCCTCAGGTTGACACAGTTGATCCTTATACTGCAGCCTCCCAGCTCTTTTTGTTCAGGCTGGTGTTCTGCTTGACCTGAAAGACAGGAAGGAGGAAGATAAGAAACAGGTGAGCAAAAAGATAGAGTTTGTTTGAGGTTTGTACCGTTGTTATCTTTCCAGGCCTTTCTGCTTCATCTAAGTTCTGGTTCTGAAAAGGAGGAAGAACTGTAGATGCAGCCTCACCAGAGGCCCTGAAAAATCAGTGCATCTCTGTAGTGGAGATGGTTGCCAAGAGGGGAGGAAGAAGCAAGTGCTGGCGGTAGAAAGCTGCTGTTTGCACGTAGCTGTGGGAGTCAGGGCAGGAACCACAGCGCAGGGGTTTTGTAGTGATTCTCAAGGCTTGAACTGCGGACCGGGTTGTTCTGACACTGACACGGTGCCAGAAAAGAAGTTGTCCCTTGAAGAGGAACAAGGACAAGGTGTTCAGAACTATTCTGCTATTGTAAAATACACAAAAGGAAATCTCTGGAATCTGTGTAAGTGGAGAGGGGGCAGGCACCAGAACTAGCAGTGCACAGAGCATTGCTGATTGCTAAGAACTGGTTCTTGCCCGGTTTTACTACCCTTGAATCACATGCAGTTTTCCTGTAAACCAATGACATTTGGCATCATGTAAATATCATCTAAAGCCACAAATACCAACATCTCATATTAAAATAATTAGAGTGGCCTAACTTTTGGGATGTATGAAACAGTTCTTAAAAACTGTTTGTAAAGTCATCTTCCAATTAATGCTTTTGGTCCCTTGCTATTGGAAGGATTTGTCCAGGTACATTCTTTTATTAATCTGGGTGCAATCACCATCGTTTTTCGAATAGATGAAAACAACCAGTAATGATTAGTATTTCCTTTTATGATTCACATGGGTCCATTGCACTAATTATACAAGTTTTTAGTAAGGAGAACACCTAGTTTTGCTGGCAATTTTGTTTTTAAATTACCTTTGAGCTAAATAGAATAGCAACAGTGTGTCGCTGAGTGGCAGCACGGGAGAAAACTGATTATGCTTAAAAAGCAAATGTTCTCTTTGCACCAACTTGCTGCTAGCGCAAAGGTTATCCTGGACCGTATGTGCAGACCTGGGGCTGGTGCCTGTCACACCGGGGCACTCAGCGGATGAGTGTTTTTCAGTCTAAACAGATTTCCCTTGTTTGATTTTTGAGAACAGCAGTAGAAGCAAAGCAAAACAAAACCTACAAAGTCAATTTTTTCCTGCTGAAGTTTTTCATCCCCGTGCCCCTCATCACACGGTCATGTAGGTCCCTCGCCTGTCACAAGCACAGTTGTTATTTGCGAGGGGAACATGAGGCACCGGTGGCGTTTGCTGTACGGCTGCAGCAGGGACGCTGAAAGCAGCAGGCTCCGAACAACACTTTGCAGCACAACAGCTTCCGAACGTGTTTCATCTGATCGCTCATACATCTCTGCCGAGGAAATGGATGGTAATGACATTCAGGGCAGAAGGGTTCAGGGCTTTGGCTGTTTCATTACAGATCATTCACAGAGAAACTGCCTCCTCTAATTTATTTTTTATCTTGATAAAATGACAGTCAAAAATCTTTGACATTGCAGGTCTGCTTCACTTCTCCCTTGCCAAAGTCACTCCACTGGGTGTAGGTGTTGGCTTGCTTTTGACTATTTCTGCTGCTTAGCATTAAGCTAAGGTGGTTTTCCCCTCAAAACATGGGGGGAGCACTCATTTGTTCTTATAGTTTAACTCTGGGCAAAAATGAACTAACCTGAACCCATTGCTGAACTGAACTTGGAGCTGTTCCTGTGTGACCTTGAGTAAGAAAATTCATATTTCCATATCTGTGTTCCCTAGTTTGAAAATAGAGCTTTCCTTTCCCTCTCATGCCCTCCGTGCCTTTCCTTCTCACACTGAATGCTCATAAGGCCAGAGAAATCTCTCTCTCCGCATGAATATACAGATGGAGCCCTGCTCTTCCTTCAAACTGCTGTGGTTTCTGTCATGACAGTGTTGTTAAACGACTGCCTTAAGGACATAGTGTCTCAGGGGACACTGCTGGTGGGACAGTGCTATCGGCGTTTCCCACCTCGCTGAGGTTCAGCACAAATCAGAATTCAAGACAGCTGAAGTCCCTGGAGATGAGCTCAGCATTAGCGCTGTTTTGATTGCTGATGTGCCCAAATTAAAGATGCGAAGCTGGTGGTACTTCAAAAGACAGGCTGTAGGTCTGCTGACATCCTGCTGTGAGCCTTCGCTTGATATGGCTGGTTAGTTAGTAATGCTTATGAAGATCTGAAACCTTCCTCCTAACTTGTAATGTGCATGCTGAGTCACGGCTGTTTATCTGAGCAGCACCACCACATTGCTGTTAATGCACAGCCAGAATCAGTGCTGCCCTCCCCACCCTGGTCATCTGATGTATAACTGCATTGTCTGTATGACAAGCTGACTGGGAGAAATCAGAGCCTTTTGTGCATTTTTAGATTCACTGCTTGAAATTCCATTAAAATGTATGAAGAAAAAAAAAAGTTAACCCCTCCTTCATGAAGACATGCAGCACAACGGTCTCATAATACACTTCCAGTCACAGAAGTCAAATTATGGTGAATTACCCCGAGAGGCTGTATTTATTGATTCCTGTGGTGCATAGGAGATTTAGTCTTATAAAAGAAGAAGAAAAATAAAGATCATAGCTGGGTAGTGCTGGCAGGACTGGCAATTATGATGAAAGATTTCATTAGTACAGTTAACTGATTGGGTTAGAAAAAGAAGCACATGTGAAAAACATCAGGCTGTTTATTCTGATACGAGTTTCAGTTACAGTACATGGTTAAAATGAACCTGGATTAAAGGCATCCATTGCATAGGTAGATACTCAGTTGCAGTGAAAATATTTTTGGTGATTGTATGCTCGTGTTGAGGGAAATATACCACATAGAAACAAGGGGTTAATCTAAAGAAGCACAAGGACTCCTGAGACCTTCATTCAGGAAGGCAATCCAACAACTGGAGTGTCTGTCTCTTGCGGAGGGGTAATTAAATCCATTTTCAGTGTCTGTAAGGAAGAGACACAAGTCAATGCATAATTGAAGGCTTCAAAATTAAATCTGAAGAATGGAAACAAAATTAAAAACTTCAGAATGTTGTTTCATTGTTTTAATACTCGAATTTACATATAAAGACTTAGAACTTAATAGGGAAAATACATGATTACAACCTTCTGGGTACAATTCAGACAGAACATTGGAGACAGAATCTTCTTTAGATTGATTGGAAAGAGCCCTAATCTCACATATACCGAAATACTAACGTCTGCATAAAAGTAATCAAAATCTAACAATATTGTTGCAATCAGTATAGGCGGTTTCTAGCATACCCTGAGGCATGAAGCTTCAGAGAGCTTGTTAGAAGCATTCGGGTCTTGTATACGCGCCAGATTTTTATTCTTTTTGACAAGAGACAGGAAAGATGTACATTGGTTTGGGGAAAAAAAATAATTTGTTCCTTTCTGGAAATCTCCTAGGCATTTAGTGAGGAGAAGCATTAGAAAACAGTTATCTTTTGAGTTATTGTTAGTATTTTTTCTTTTAGCATTAGCTGTTGTATCAGTAGAGAGCACTATATGGGGTCTCCAGAAACTTGCGTTTTTTTGTCTTTTTTCCCAGGGCTCCTCATCAGGCTAAAAGGAGCACTTATGTGCTTCAAGTTCAGCATATGCCCAAGTCTTTAGCTGCATGAAAGCCTTTATCAGGATTGTTGTAAATGTACCCAGGATTCATTTAAATCTAAACGCACTCCAACTTTATGGGTATAATCTACCCACAAAACTACTTTTATTTTTCAAACTATTGTGATACCTTGCTGGCCAGCTCAGTATGATTAAAATACAGGTATGGAATCAGAGATAAATCTCCCGTGAAGCCTACAAGCGCTGGCATTAAAGCCTGCTCGCAGTGAAGGCCAAGGGGCTGCAGAAGTGATGTCTGGAGCTCAGTGGCCACCTTGCTCAGGCTCAGAGCTCCAGCAAACCCCAGCACGTAGCCCTGGGTTTGTCAGTATGATGAGGAGAGGCTGGAGAGCTTCTAGCAAGATGGATGTATATGTATAAAATTACTGCCAAACGCAACATCCCTTGGTAAAACAGCCACGGGTAAGTGGCTCTCTGGAGCTGTCTGGGATTCAGGCAGCTGGGATTGATGCAGAGCCGTTATGAACTGTGCAGAAATGTTTTGATCTTGGCTCACTTTTGTTCTCTCTCTGTCTCACTCTGCCTTTGCTCTCACCTGGCATTAGATAAAGCTTTCTAACAAGTCAAAAACACTGACTCTTCATTTTCCTGACTTTTTGTTCCCCCTTCCTAAGCTAAAAATCGTAAATGTCAGCTTTTCAAAATGTGGCATTTTCAAAAAGAGTGCCATAGCCTGGATTTTACTGAATGGAAAATATATTTCCAGTTCAAAGAGTTTTAAAACAAAATGGGAAAGGCCAAGACAAATGAAAAAGACCGGGGGAATGGCAGCTGAAGTTCTTCTCCAATTAGGTTTGCAGGAGATGTCTCTGTCAGCATTTCCTCTCCCTGGAGAATTTGGAAGAAAAATTGAAATGTAAATCCTGCATGACTAAGAAATGGCTCCCTTCCTCAGCAGCACTTGCAGGCACCATGGGCTTCATGGGTACGGAGAAAATGAAGACGAGAGAAAAATCACTTGTGAGGGCATTAACTCTGACTCCTGCAGAAACAGGGCTGTTCTATACTGTCTGTACTGTTCTATACTGTCATCCTTCTCATCTCTACCTCAAATGCAGTGTTATCACATGACCTTAAATATACTCTGAGATGATAAAGTCTGCAGGGTCGCTGCAGTGCTGAGGTTTTGACCCCAGGGACAGCTATGTCCCAGCGGTACTGAATGCTGTAGTAGTTTTACTGAATGATCATCAAAGACGTCATCCGTTTTTAGTAACAAATGATGACAAAATCCCTAATGATGATGTGCCTGGAGGAACTGGGAGAGCACCTAAGGGCACGGCCAGATATTTCAAGGCAGAGCACTCTCTGCCTTCGGTCCAAGCCCAGCACTGTGGATATATCTGTCCTCTGAGGAGGGTTCAGAGCTGAGGAGCTCATATGTGCCCACTTCTGTCTGTAGAGGCATAATGCATTTGGTGCCTCCTGTTGTCACTGTCAGACAGGGCACCACATCGAAGTGCTCAAAGCACTTCTCATCGTGTTTCAAACTTTGCACTTTGCCATCTTCTTTCAATTAACTTAGCTCACCAAAGCACTCACCGATGTGCTGAAGCCCTTCTCCCGTGTTCCTAACGACTCTTTGTGAGCACCACTGTGATCCCTCTAGTCTGATTCTTCATGTAACACAGGTAGGAGACCCTGCCTGAGTGATTTGTGTCTCTAAGAAAAAAATGTAAGTGGATGCTTAAACTTGCAGTAATGCTTGAAGTGAAGAATTTGCTAAGAGCATTGCTGAATGGAGGCCCAAGTGGCTTTCTTAGATATGACCATATCCCATTGAAGGTTGCAGATTTTATGATATTAAGTTGCTAAGAGAAACTCATTTAGGAGCTACCTAAGGACAAGCCGAAATCGGGTTAACACACAAGATACCCCTGTTTCCTTCAAGCGGGGTAGTTAGCTTTCTCTAAAATCTCTATCATTTACAGTTCGACTCAATGNATATGACTATATCTCATTGAAGGTTGCAGATGTTCTGATGTTAAATTGCTAAGAGAAACTCATTTAGGAGCTGCCTAAGGACAAGCCAAAATTGGGTTAACACACAAGATACCCCTGTTTCCTTCAAGCAGGGTAATAAGTCAGCTTTTTCCAATATCTCTATCATTTACAGTGCGACTCAATGATCTTGGAGGTGTTTTCCAACTATTATGATTCTATGCTCTCATATATAGAATCCTCATGGTCCTCTCAAGTGGAGAAAGGGGGATGTTCCTCTCTGTGCTTTAGAGACGCCAGGAGGGGAAATGATGTGGGATATCTAGGGGAAACCCAGGTGTGCACCCTTGTCATAGACTGTCATTTTCTCACTCACCTTCAAAATGGCATGCTCTGAAAGAGCAATAGGATTATTTTCTGTCTTCCCTTTGGAAACAACTGTGCTTTGAGCAGCCAGACCAGGGACAAAAACTGAGATTTAGACCTGCTCTCTGCTGGGTGCCATGGCAGCGTATGGGCTCTGCCTTTAACCTCTGCGTGTTCCGGCAGTGCTTCTCTGTTGCCCATCCCCGGCTGTAGCCCTGCTCCTCTCTAGCTCACCCTGCAGGCAAGCTACTGCTGTTTATGCCTTGATGAGTGCTAAAAATACAGAGGGAACCTGAGCAAGGTAAAGATTACGTTATAACTCCCCCCGCAACTCACCCACACGTGCATTTCCCCTTCCAGTGTGGAAACCTGCCCAGTACCAAACGTGTTCGCTGGTACCTCTCCTTCTAAGTGAGCGTCTAGAGGACTGCTGCTGCCTCAAGAGCAGGGCGGAAGAAGGGGAAACCAAACCACAGCAAATTAAACGTCCTTTCAGCCAATTTTATGAACTGCCCTCAGCTATTAATTTAACGGCATCCTTCAGGCAGCGGCAGCTGCTCCATGGCAACAGGCTGTGCGCGCGAGCATATCCTGCATAAGGATCACTCGGAGCCACCGAGGAGTCCCTTCAGAAGGAAGGGAATCTAAATTAAGACAAGGTGCCATGTCTTACCTGAGAGAGATGATCTGTGACGGCCGCTCTTGTGGTCCAGGTCGGTACAGGCGGTGTAACCGTCCGGCTGTCAGAAGGTGCCCTCGCCGTGGGCATGTCACTGCCCGGCGAGAGGCTCCCGCCGGTGTCTGTGGTGCACAGGGCACAGGCTGGCTGCGTCACGGTGTGCGCTCCCTCACTCGTCTGTCTGTCTGACCAAAAATACTGGGAACCAAGAAGTCAAAAAAATGGGATTTTCTGTAAAGCAACATAAGGAAATGGCATCGCTCCCCTCTATCCGGTGTAAATGTTTTTAGTGCTGTGTGTGTCTGATGTTGAAGCTATATGAGGCAGGCTGGGATTCTGTCTCAAGAGGGGAAGATCAAAGCCCCTTGTAGGCCTACATAGGAGGGACCCTGCTCTGACATAGGAAATATCTACCCCTGATATCCTCAGGGATATCTCAGCNTCGCCGTGGGCATGTCACTGCCCGGCGAGAGGCTCCCGCCGGTGTCTGTGGTGCACAGGGCACAGGCTGGCTGCGTCGCGGTGTGCGCTCCCTCACTCGTCTGTCTGTCTGACCAAAAGTACTGGGAACCAAGAAGTCAAGAAGATGTGATTTTCTGTAAAGCATAAGAGGGACCTTGCTCTGACATAGGAAATACCTATCCCTGATATCCTCAGGGGTATCTCAGCTTTTGGTCTGTGGTGTTTTTGTTTTGTTGACATTTGTATATTTCTCTCATTTTTTTCTTGCTTGTTTGAATCGCTTCTGAAATGTGCTAGATTAGCAGCTCAGTAGACTAGAATGTCACAAGCTCACAGTCCCAGTTACATCACCTACCCTTCTAGGCTGTCGGGTTTTCTCTAGGCAGGAGGAAGAGTTTAATGAGCACAGCTAATTCCTCAGCCCGTCACTTCTGAAGCAGGCAGGAAGGGTCCCACATTGGGTCCGCAGTGTTGGTGGCTGTTGTGATGTAGATACAAATCCAGCTCACTGTAAATCTGGGCATTGAACAAGTCATAAGTTGCTGTTATAAGCTGTCACCTTTACCATGTGAAACTGAAGGGCTTCTTCTGACACCCCACTGCTTTGAATGGCTGACTCTTCTTTTGGGGAAGGGTGGATGGCCTAGAGAACTTCTCAAAGTCTCTTCTCTGTTTTATCGTTTTTATGATTTGATGTGTAAAAGCTGAAATTGTGAGGTAATTTCAATAGCTGCCTCCATGGTAAATGACTGCTGATATGAGACGTAAGTGAACATTATCCCTCCCACATCCTGCTCTTCACTGGAAGGAAACTCAGAGAAGGCACCAATTTATTTTCCATAAGATCCCCAGTCCTTCTGACAACTAGGAAAATTATGCTACAGCCATACCTTGAAGGGAACCTTCACAGTCAGACTCAAGCTGCATCAGATCTCAGGAAGTGTCACCTCTCCACTGACTATTGAGCTAGTTGGTGAAGTGACTTTCTTTCCCCAGCTAGCATGAGATCTTGCAGCTATCATCTGGATGGTCTAGGTATGTTAAGTCTGATCCAATCTCTCAAAATCATTTTCTGTTACTCCCACCAAAATGCCTGCTGATGCCTGGGATGGTTGGCTGAAGTGCTTGCAATTCTCTTTCAAAAATAAGCAGCATCTACTCTGACTGTTTCTCTGTCACCACAGGGAGACCTCCAGAGATCCATCATCCAGGTGGACTTTGGAGACGGCATTGCTGTGTCATACGCCAATCTCAGCTCAACAGAAGATGGGATCAAGCATACGTACCAGAATGTGGGCATATTCCGAGTGACTGTGCTCGTGGAAAACAGCCTGGGATCTGACAACGCTGTCCTCTACTTGCATGTAACGTGTATGTTGATATCCATTATCTTCTAACACATTTTAAAAAACTGTTATTTGCCCTTAGTAATGATGTTTGGTGGTTTGCAACTGGGTAGGAATTGGCAGGAGACAAGTGTTTGACTCCTTCAGTCTGTCTCCAGACCCAGAGGAGCCACAGACATGGGTGACATTTGCTTTTTAAAACATACTTAACCTCTAATTTCTGGTGATCTATTTTGAAACACCTCAAAGAAGTTTCTAACCCTTTCTGAAAAGTACCTTCATTAATATGTTTATATTTCCAGAAAAACAAAGATATTCAGGATCTTTAATCATCTTTAAAAGCCTTGGCTTATACTTTGCACATGTTATGCCTTCTAATGAAATGCAACTGCATCTGGAATGGAAACCAGTAGATTTCATTCTCTCCGTTGTCATAGGAACCAAGATCCTGATGTTAAATAGTATAACAAGAAAAATATTATCTCCACATTGCTCTTCTGCTGTTATTTTTAACCTTTTTATACTTCTGCTGTGTCTGATTTACAACTGAAATGTACCTTAGTCCTTTCTTTAAAACCAGCAGTGTATTCTTTTATATTTATTCTAGCGTGCAGTTGTGGACCCAAAGAGCTGGCCTGTTATTCAAACTTTGTAATATTCTTAATGGGTTTTGGCTGGGATTATCATTTGCTTTATTCGGTGAGTTTTTGGGTTTGTTGTTTATATTTTGGACTGTGTGCCAGTATGGCAGAATTACTGGAAGACAAAAAGGAAATTCCAACCTAAAAGTTATGATTACAGAAACTGGCCTTAATGCCTCTTAGCCTTAACCACAGTAGATCTACATGCTGTCTAAATAGCTTAGTATATTCTATATGCTTTAACTTTACTTTCTTAACATGAAAACAGCTGCATTTTCGGTGGGAGAGAGCAACTCTTTATGGTGCACAGTCACACCAACAGCTGAGCGCAGTGCGGGGTGCAGTTGCAAGAGATTGAAAGTTTATGAGGGAGTACAAGGGAACTGGAACAATTATCTCTTCCCTTCAAAAAGATCATCAGTTCATGATCATAGTGGACCATGTATGATTCCCTAATGTGATAGATCGCGGTTTGTGGCAAAGTTTTATATCACATAATCCTTCAACAGCACTGCAGATTTGAAAGCTGCATAATTATAGCTTGCAAAAATAGCACTCAAACTAGCTTACTGGGAACCCTGAGTTTTCAAATTTAGAGCTTAGCCCATGTAATTTCTGTATTGGGGCATTGATGAATCAAGGTAAGATCTCAGCCTTTAGAAAGATACTGAATTTTTCTTTCTTTACTACTTTAACTATGATCCCATATGCGTGCAGTGCCGGATAGTGAGAGAACCTCTGCTCAGGAGCTGACATTTATACACTTTTACATAATCTCTTCAGCAATTGAGGAAGCACAGATTTGGCTCGATGGAAAGGCTCACGCTTGTAGCAACAAAAGGTTCTGGAATCAAATCCCAGTTTGTCTGAGTAGTGGGGGAGCAGTTGTGGGCTCCGAATGCAGAAATCCCCCTGTCTCTGCTGCTGGTTATTAAAGTCGGCTAAACAGGAGCCGTGGGTCTTTTTTTTTTCTTTTTTCTCTCCACTCTTTGTAAAGGTCACTGGAAACAAATGAAGAAGTGCTTTGGCGGTTGATATTTCACAGGAGGGTCTGACAGGCTCGCGCGCAGGGTCTGTATTCGTTTGCTATTTGACAATAGGCAATTCCATGGGGACCATCGCACACGCTTCGCCTATCTGCTAAGTAATGAGGCCACGTGAGGCAGCAGTTGCTTTCTTACACAACCACAAAATGGAAGGAGAAGGCAGGTGCATCCTCATGGATAGTGCCTTATAGCTGATCTAATCCATTTTCTCCAGCTGTTGAAGGATTAAAAATCCTCTTTGATTGTTTTAGTGCTAAAAGAAAAAAAAAAAAACAATATTCAGGTGTGTTGGTGTTACTTAGGAAGCTAATGAAATATGCAATTCTGTGCTGTGTATAGATAAAGCCAGCATGAGACTTAAGTACTGAGCTGACCACCGCAGCAGGTCTGGCGTGTCCATGCCTGACCCCAGAGCACCCACATCTGAGGGATGCACCTCAGCATCCTCTAAATGGGGAGAATTAAGGATGTGGGTGCAGAGCGGGGCGCACACTCAGCGTGGTGCCGTGCAGACTAGCTGAGGACAGAGATATATGGTAAATCCAATCCCTCTCCAAAGCCTACAGCAGAGATCCACAAAAGCCTGTAAATCCTACTTAAATGCTTTTACTCACTGTCTGGTAAGCTAGAGGTCCACTGCTGGCATCTGTGAATCTGGTCACTGGGGAGTTTTGTAAAAATATGTGTTTTTGCGATAGAAGCATGCACAGTATTGTTAGGGCACTCAGAAAAACCTTGTGCAGCCTGAACTCTCAGGGAGTTTTTGAAAGGGCCACTTGCTGGGTCACCCCTTTATTACAGCCTTGCTGTGCATGTGCTGCAGGAGCAGGTCCTTCCAACTTCCCCTCTCAACTAGCAAGTCAAAGGCCTCCCTGAGGATAAAACTGCAGGCATTGAAGCCAAGTGCTTGTGAACCTAAAGATGAGAGTAACATCTCCACCTGGTCCCCTCCTTATCCTGCAGGAACTGCTGGGCTAGCGCACAGAAGTAGCACATTTGCTGCAGTTGTGTCACCTGCAAGGAAATCCTCAGATCCAGAAATGCAGGTCGTTTTGAGGCAGGAAGATTTGGGGGTGAATGGACAGAAAGTTACATAGAAAACACTTCTCCAGTGAACAGACTGTCTCTGAACTACCCCAACTGAACTGCTGAAAAGTTTCCCAGCAAAGTTATTCATACATTTGTCTGAATGCATGAAAATAGCATTACTTGCCAAAGTGAACCTCCTTCCTTCTCTCTTACTGTTCTAGGGGCCTGTACCCCATTTTTCCTGAGGCAGATGAAGGGTTGTAGGCTCAATGACTTAGCGGCCCCACAGGAAGCTCAGAAATGGAAATTGTCTTCACTTAACCATGAAAAAGCCCACTGCTGTAAAACCAAGGACATATCCAGAGTGAGCTATCCCCATCTGCTGGCCACATAACAATGCAGCATTTCAGCCGCTTGGACCATGAGCTGTTTGCACAGAAATATTAACTCAGAATTGACCGGCTCAAGGCATCCCTTCATATTCTTTCCATGCGAGTGTAGGATGGAGGTTTGCGGAGAGTCTGGGTATTTTTGCAGTGCAGATTCACCTGAGATGCGCTCAGAGGAGCTGCACACAATTTTGCTGGAGAACAAGGTATTTGACTTTACAACTGTCACTCCTGTCACCACATCAGGTGTCTGAAAATCTGTTTCTTTTATAATCCATGAAGACCCTGGGCTTTTGGCAAACATCCCAGAGGATATCAGAGTTGCAGAATATTTAGACCTGGAAGATGCTGTTTTTCATTTCTTAGGGTCTCGCTGAGAAGAGGCACAGCCGGGTCACAGAGCTGTGTGTGTGCAGGAGAATCCTATTAACAGCAAAGGGGTGAAATTCCATAATGCTTGAGTGGCAATATTTTAGCAGCACAGTTGTTTTCTTTTTCCATAGATTTACAAGTAGAGTGTTAACTTCTGATCATCAAAGGAAAAAGAAGCCCCGTTTGGTCTGTAGCAGGCTTTGGTGAGTCAGATCATGGGTGACTCTTAATTGGGCTGTGTCAAGCTAAGGAGTGGAGTGGCTGTTTCGGCACCCTCAAAAAGGCTGCATTTCAGCAATGAATTAGGAAACTGCTCCTTGCATTGCACATACAGTCTCATTTGAGTGAATTTTTCAAATCCTGTGTGTGCTGTATAGGGTGATGGACCTAAAATGTCTGGAGTTCCTTGGGTTAAAGATCAGGGTCTAAGTGGTGATATATTTTGGGCATACTTCATGAAAAAAAACTCTCCTGAATTATAAAGGATCCTCTGGCAGTGTATCTCAATTCCATATGGGCAGTGAAATCAATCCTCCTGGGCCATAGCCTGCACTTACCACTGGGGAACCTGCAGATGTAGGATATGGTCTTAATTTGTTTTAGAAACCCATGTCCTCAGATCACCTGGGGATTCTTTCGTTCTCTGTCACTCTCAGGACAATTGTTTTGTTCTCTATATAAACAGTCAGAACACATTTTAAAAAATAATCCATAGGAAAAGATGTAACAACAAAGGCCCATCTGTCTCCGGAAGATGTGAAATGTGCAACCCTGGGCATAATGTCACTTGTCGAATGAATTATGTTCTGTTGATGCTAAAGAAATAAAAGAGTATATAGAAGAAAAAAAGGAGCATAAGATAACATTAAAATGAAGGCAAACAGAGAGTAGCTGCCTTGAGATAGAATTTTGCCTGGCATAAATAGAGCATTGCTGAAGTTTACCAAACTATGGTAATCAATGCATGAGTGAATCTTCCATATCTGAAATGTGCTATGTCCGTTGAAGCCGTTTGTCCTTTACAGTCCGATCTCCTCCCAAAGAAGTCTATATTCAGGTAATATGTCTCTGCCCTTGTTGTTTAAGTCATATATGATGTCCCTGAGTATGTGACATCCCTATAGTAGAGTTTTATTTTTCAACGTGACACAGGGGTGCTTCTTTTTTGTTTTAAAGCACATATCTTAACTTTCTCTCCCTACAAATGGCACAAGGCCAAAACATTAACTACCATCTCCCCTAGTGATTTGGAGTAAACCTCTTCTCCAAAACGAAGGATCTCCTATCAAACCTCCCTCTCCCCCAGGTTAATATTGCAGAGGGAGGGAAAACTCACCCGCTCTTTCTGTCTCTGCAGGCCCTTTGGAACACGTTCACTTGTCTCTCCCATTTGTCACCACAAAGAACAAAGAGGTCAACGCCACGGCAGTCCTGTGGCCAAGCCAAGTTGGAACACTTACTTATGTCTGGTGGTTTGGGAACAACACCGAGGTTTGTACTCGCTACACACTAAGATCAAAATAATCCTGGAGGAATTCTGTGACTGAGAAGGGAGGAAGAGAGGGTCTGGGAATACTTTTAAATGGTAAAAATAATTGTAAGCCTAAGGGAGAGACTCCTTCTCTACTCTTCAGTGTACCAATATTGAAATTTAGGAGCTGCCTCATCCAGTAGATCCCATGGTCCTTTGGTCTGCTGTGCTGTATTTGACAACAGCCAAAGCTCAGGCTCTCGGAGAGAGAACTGAGATGTTAGTGGAAGGGAAGCAATTTATTCCCATGCACTGGTTGTTTGCAAACCAGCTGCTTTGTGATTGTTGCTGTGACTTAGCTGTGGGGCATATTGGCATTCATGTAAATTGGCAGTACCTTTCTCCCTGCCCTTACATTGAAAGGCGGGTGTAGAGAAGCAAGATCTCAAATAATTTCTAGTGTGGGTTTCTTACCCCCGTTCAACAAAAAGAATGGCTTGTTTTCTTCTCCTTTTTTAGGAAATAACATTCCAAACTTAAACTGTTTTGATGTTTGGAACTGACTTTGCATAGCCTTAAGATTTAAGCCTCATTTCTCTGGTGCCTGACAAGGGACTGCCTGCAGTTTTGTGCCTCTCCATAAATATGCTAAGCCTAATGCCAAGCCCCCACACTAGGAAGCTGTATATGCACGAGGACCTTGGAGTGTACAAAGATTCCCAGTACACATCCCTGCCTCTGCACTTTGCTTAGCTGTGAAAACAACATTCGTCTACCTCTTTGCTGGCAGTGTTGGTAAATCTGTACGGCCATTATTTTATGTGTCTTCAACTTTTATTTTATGTGCCTTCAAGGCTGAAGTACCTAGAGACCCTAATTAGTCTCTCAGGGGAGGAGATTCTCATGATTTTGTAGAGTCAAGAGGCACAATGCTATCTTCTGCATCACAGTTCAGAGGCTCTTTGTAATTGAGACAGAACCTGACCTTTGTTTTGTTTTGTTTTACATTAATAATTTCTTTCAGATAATGGAGAATTCACCGCTTCTCTTTCTTACCCTCTCCCTCGACTATTACCTCTCAGCTAATTATCCTGAGTATTAAACATGTGCACTGAGTTTTTAGTCTGAATTTATATAGCTTCAGTTTCAAGCTGTTGGATCTTGTTATGCCTTCCTGTGTAGATTAAAGAACTCTCTGTAGTATCAGCAATCGCCCCCAGAGGTACTTACAGGCTGTGATTGTCACCTTTTAACCTTCCCTCTGATCTGCTAAGCTCGTAAGTGATCAGAGTTGGTCTAGCTCTGTTCTCATTGAAAAGGGAGTTTAACTACAGACTACAATGGGAACAGAGTTCGACTTAATGCTGGATGCTTTGAAGATCTCACCCAGAGTTCATTAATATGGGAAAACAGAGGCTAGGGCAGAGACTGCTGGTAGAGGGTACAGCTCATTGATAAACTGGTTTTCACAGCAAAGCAAGCTGAGGGGATCTGTGTCCTCTCTAAACACCATCACTCTCCAAAAATAACTTCCCCACATCTAAGGAATGCATATAAGAAAAACCAAGGAGTCTTGTTTGGCTCCTGGTTCTATCACAGCTTCCTTATGTGACCTTAAACAGGTCACAGTTAGATCTAGATAAGAAGCATGCCACCAGAGCAGTGAGTCTTGTATGTATTCCTTTTAGGATCTATGAGGCAAGACATTTTTATGTGAGATCCAGAATAGTCATCATGCTAAGGGGAACCCATCCTGGATATAGTTACAAGGCAATAGTAGTATCTTAAAGCTTAACCCCTTTGGAA
This sequence comes from Crypturellus undulatus, assembly GCA_013389825.1. NCBI lineage: Eukaryota > Metazoa > Chordata > Aves > Tinamiformes > Tinamidae > Crypturellus > Crypturellus undulatus. The sequence continues at coordinate 73,288 of VWPW01032680.1, read as the reverse complement.
ATTGTAGGTATCCTGCTTAGAGCCACAGGAGGGAGATCTCCACCTGGATTCCTGGGCCTTCTCCAGAAAACTGGCATCTGTGTCAAAGGACTCCCCCTTCTCATTAAATGTCTAAGTTTCAAAGCTGGAGCTGACCCCAAGCCTCCTGATCAGGCAGAAGAGACAAAATCATTCTTATGTTTCCTTTCCAGTCTAATTAATTTTATATCTCCTTTTCTCACATATTTGCAGCCACTGATCACCCTGGAAGGCAGCATCACATTCACGTTCTCTGCGGAAGGGATGAATACCATCACTGTTCAGGTCTCCGCAGGAAACGCCATTCTGCAGGACACAAAGACTATTGCTGTGTATGGTGAGCCCTTCTCCCTTTATTTCATGTAGGAGTCTTCGTAACAGCTAGAGAACCAGGAAACCTGATGACAACATGTGGTCTTTACTCCAGGGTGCTCTGAGTGAGATGCTGAGGTTGGGTCCAGTGGAATCAGGCTGTTGGCATAACAACACTGAAAGCAACTGGCTGTCATTAGTCTGTACCACGTGCAACCTGGATGGTCTCAGAATCCTGAACTCCTTCCCGGAGGCTTCCTATACTTGGCCTATCACTATGTGTAACATCCAGCATGGGTGTCAAATATTCTCATCCTGCTAGTTGGTTTACCCCCTCTTGGCCAGTAGAGGCCTCTTAACTCATGAAAAAGCTGCTGCTTTGAGAGTGATGCTCTGTGCTGTTGTCCTGTACAGAAATCTGCACTGGTTCAGCGTCGCATTCAGGCTTTAGAAACAGGGCACACTGCTGTGAGGTATAGTTTAAAAAACACTAGGAATCACAGTTCTAGCCATTTATAATAAGCCTGTGGTTACAGCTATGGGGGTATCTCTGTCTCTGCTAATAGCAAGAGAAATCAAGAACTACATTTTCCAAGCCAAGATCCTGTTCATTCTTCATCCCAGTCCTCTTCCTCTGAGCGCAGGTTTCATATGTCTGGGGCATGTCCATGAGTGAACAAGCACAGCCTCCTTAACAGGGCTTTCAGAAGTCAAGATTAGGGTAATATTTCAATCGTGTTCCCAACATAACTCCCTTTCCAGTGCTGCTCATTCATTAAAGTAAAGATTTTCTGTTCGGTGACACTCTAGCAGTGGAACTTGAAGAGGGTCTGTGCATCACCTGAAGCTTGATAAAGCAGAACACAGACTGCAGCAGGTTTCACTAAGTTCTGCCCATGCCATGGGGATATTGCAACTTGTTTGACACTGAGGCATTTCACAGTTTTTGTTTGTCTCACCATCATGTCACTGTATCTGCAGAGCAATTTCAGTCCCTCCGGTTATCATTCTCTCCAAACTTGGATGACTACAACCCGGATATTCCAGAGTGGAGAAGGGACATCAGTAAAGTAGTCAAGAGAGCTCTGGTGGAGGTAAGCAATGTGTATCATCTGCATTCCTGTGGTCCTAATTTCAACTTTTCATTTACTTTAGGACTGAATCAACTGCTCTCTTGAGGTCTCTTTGCATCCTCATTAACTATAAAAGTAAGCTAGGCAAATGTTCGAGGCAGATGCCTACATTTTAGACAGATGAAATTATCCCATCTTATGGATTGTCCGATGCTCAGAGTCAGCCTTCAGTTTCTATTTTTAATAACAAGGAATTATATGGAATATTTCTGAAAAAAGCTGAACATAGCAAACAAACAACTTGTATCTGTCTATAGATATCCAGAAGTTTTCACTACTGCATCACAGTTCTTACTAATTTTACCACTATTCCTATACAGCAATGGAAAGTATGGCTATTTTAATGGAATAACAAATATGATGTAAGAGACTTAGGAGACCAGAATGCAGATGATTTCCAGTATAGAAAAGAGTTCCACAGTAAGTGCTTATAGCCTGAGGGTCATGGATCAGGACTGGATGACATTTTGCCCATCAGTGTAAAGAAGCCCTGAAGTTCCTTCTTTAATGGTGAAAATATTGTTATGTAGCTACAGGTTTGAGCAAAGGCAGAAGAGATGGCTGTGGTTCCTCATCTCAGCAGGAACTATAATGGCAGGAAATGTTTAAAATGGATTTATGGGCACTTGATTAGGGCACATGGCCTTTCCAGTCTTATTACATGGATGATGCCACAATGAACATATAACCTTACTAATAACATCCTCAACCCTTCTGAAACTTTGTGTGCATCTAGAATTTCAGGAGTATTTATTGAAAACAAACAAACAAAAAAAGCACCCTCTTCCCCCCAAGAAAACCAGGAAACCTGTCTGGGTTGTTTCTGAGATTTTTTTATTCAAATTCCTCAAAAGACAGGAGGTNGTTCCACAGTAAGTGCTTATAGCCTGAGGGTCATGGATCAGGACTGGATGACATTTTGCCCATCAGTGTAAAGAAGCCCTGAAGTTCCTTCTTTAATGGTGAAAATATTGTTATGTAGCTACAGGTTTGAGCAAAGGCAGAAGAGATGGCTGTGGTTTCTCATCTCAGCAAGAAATGTAATGGCAGGAAATGTTTAAAAGGGGTTTATTACCCCCCCCTTAAAAAAAAAAAAAAAAAAACACCGGGGGTTTTTTTGGTGATTTTTTTTTATTTAAATTCTCAAAAAAACAGGGGGGAAAAGGAAAAAAAAAAAAAAAAAAAGTAAAGAAAAAAAGAAAACCAGAAAACCTGTCTGGGTTGTTTCTGAGATTTTTTTGTATTCAAATTCCTCAAAAGACAGGAGGTAAAGAGGAAAAGAAAAAAGGCAAGAAAAAAAAATAGAACATGTTTTTCTGGAGCTTGTTGTGTAATCTTTTGACTTGTTTATGTCCAAATCAAGTATTCAAGGATGCATTTATCTTCAGGATGAACTTTCTGAGTATAAACAACTCAATAAAACAAAATCAAGCTATGAAGTTAGGATTATAAAACCACAGTACCAAGGCCACATTCCATAGCATAATATTGAAAAAACAAAGTAGTTTTTTTATTATTTGAGTAAAAAAAAAAAAAAAGGTAAAAGATATTTTGATAACTAATTACCCCTCTTTATATACCTAAATGATTCACCTTAAGCAAGCCTTTGTGAGAAGTTCATAAAAAAACTAAAGAGGAAACCAATATATTTCTACAGCAGTTAAATACACTGTATAAAAATAAGTTTAATAACTAAATAATTCAATAGGAAATTATAATTGTGCTATAGAATTTTTATGAACTTTTATTAAAGGATTATGTTCTTATTAGAGTTCCATAGGCTAGGGTAAAAATTCTGCATAAGGGATTATAGTTCTCTACTAAAATCTAATCTTCTCTATAAGTAGGGATAATTTCAGATTATCACAAAATAGAATATTTTGTATTACGATCAAAATCATTTCCTGACGTCATTTTTTGAGTCCTGTCTCCAACTTCCGATGAAGAAGACAAGAATGGAATGAACAGATTAGCCAAAAAGCTTCCAGATAAACATATCATTTCCCTGCCTCAGAAAATGAAGAGCTTCTTATCTGGTAATTGTGTCTTTTTTTTTTTTGGCTTCTTAGACCAAATACTCATACACATCATTTTTTTCCTGAATCCCTACTGAAAAACAAGAAAACATCATGTTTTTCCTGGATATGCAGTGCAGTGGAAGTGTTTTGTTCTCATTGTGGTATTCCTTGGTCTGGCAGTAGTGATGTATGAGTGCTACAGAATTAGCTGATGAAGATTTTTTTAATCAGGGTTTCACTGACTTGCTGTCCTTCCTCTGTCATTTTCTTCAATGAGCAGCTGTTTCGAGTTCTGGCTTTGGAACTTGGAGGAGGAAAAATCATAAGTCTTGGGTTGGGTTAGTGTCTGAGCGGATTCTGAGCTACATTATAGAGGCCAACTTCTATGCTGCATTCAGCTGCTGTGTCTGTTGCTATTGCTAGGGGCTCCTCCCTTTCCTTCTGCACCCCAAGATGACTTACTAAAGTCAGCATATGGAGATTTAAAATTTAGATAAAAAACTTGAAATTAAAATTATTTTATAACACAGAGAAGCAGTGGAAGAAGACTCAGCAAACTGTCTTTCTTCTGGCTCGCAAACCTTCTCAAAGAGCAAGCAGCTCCTTTTCTGGACACAAAAAGTCCACAATATAATTGTCTGATATCATTGCAACAGCAGCTAAAACAGGTTAACAGAGATGACCCTGGAAGTGAAGCTGGTGGATTGCTGGTGGATTTTTGTATTTTTTCCCTGAATCTTGGTTAATGTTGTGTTTAAGAGAGTTTCAGATCCAATCTGGTCACTCGTTGCTTAAGATTTTTAGCCAAAATGACCAAAAAAAAAAAAAAGTGAAAATTGATAACTGTTTGATGCTACCTAAAAACAACAACAAAAAAACCATTCCATGCTAACTTGGACATGAAGTAAAAGATTTTATTTGAATTGGACGATTCATTTTCTTTTTCCTTGAGTCCATCTTCTTGGATAATCTTGGATAATCACAACTGTAGAGTAAAATTCAGCCCTCGAGCCTTGTCCTTTAACATGCTTTTTCTTACCATTGACTTAAGAACCTTAGGACTAGCTTACATTAGACAGGTAACTTTTACATGGCTAAATTTAGATAAACCTACCAGATATGGCTCTTATTTAGGAGCTCCTTTTAGCATGTTAACATTAGGACCTTGCGTATTTTCCTGGAGAACACGGTAATATAGCTTAGACTGGGAAATCATTAGTCTCTGACTTTTTAGCTGCACTGGATTTTAACAAGACCTTTATTGTAGTACAAGCTGTACCTACATAATTTGTAAAAGTACTGTGATGCCTTGGCAAAGAAGTTGTTGGCATTCGGTGCCATTATCCCTCTTTTTGTGTGTCTATTAACTGTCTGTGTATCAGGCAACAGGTGTTTCAAGCAAGCATATCCTGGTCGCACTGCTTCCTGGTTTACCTACGTCTGCTGAGCTCTTCATTTTACCATATCAAGATGCCACGGGAGAAAATAAAAGAACAGCAGAAAACCTAGAACAGGTACTTTATCTATTTCTTGTAGAAATATATATTTATGTATCTATGTATGTATATGCATTGTCCAAGACAGATTAAAACTAATAATAGGATTAGGAGCTGTAGTTAGGAGTGGAAACTCGCATTTGAAATCCCTCAGTAATGGCAAATTGGCATCCATTTCTATGAGCTGATGTCCTCTTCCTTTGCAAGTTTTGTTCTGCTTAGTGGAAGTAGGAAGAGAGCAGGAAGGATCTGGGAGATGATTCCTGCCAACGTGTTCTGGAGTAGCCTCCAGAAGGTGAAGTTTACGGGGCTGTCAAGTCTGAGAAGAAACTGAGAGACAGAGCCTGTGTGAAGATGAGAGCTCTGTTGGCTTTGAGGCAGTGGTTGGATGATCTTGCCTGTCCTCTTCATAATGTCAGCTGTGCAGTTCAGCTGCGCTGGTGAGGCTGAAGCAGTCTATGGCAAAGGCGAAGACTGTATCTCCCTGCAGATTGAAAGGGTCCTGCCTACAAGGTGGGCCTATCGTGATTATGATTAGATGTCAAAATACTGTGCTATAAAATATAAATAGCACAGTTTTAGCTCTTATTACCCTAATTTCCAGGGACAGAGATTATTAGCCCTGAGGGGAGTACTTCTGTGTCTCTGCACAGGGTGTCAGTGGCCCAAGCAGAGGTACCACGTGTGGATATAACCTATATGAGCATGGTCCTGAAGATGTCAGTGGTTCACAAATCTCAACCTCAGTGTTATGTCCAAATCCTCAGCGTTACTGGATGCTACTTCCTCCACTGGATGGCAGAAGGGGTTTAGCTTCTGTCTTTAGATTTGTCCCTCAAATTATGGATGAGTAGAGTCTTCCCATCAGTAAATGTGTCAAAATTATTTTCCCATTCCTTTCATGCTTATTTTTTAATATCCTTTTCCTCAGCTTGACCTGTAATTGAGTGTTGCAATTGCATCTTGCAGGGTCTAAAGCCTTGTTAGCAAACTCAGCGACAGGCCTCAAACCACTAGGTCACCCATATATTTCTGCTTTCCCTTGCTCAGCATCCTCAGCCATCATCTTTTCTTGACAAATAACTTGTCTCTGCAATTTTCCTCCACCCATATAATAAACAAAAATGATGGAAATTTACTGCTCTGCAAAACCTTTCCTCCCCTTTCTCCTCCTTTCCCCTCCTCCCTTTCTCCCTTGGAAATTGGCAAAGAAGGCAGTCTATAAACCATCACATTTACAGCTGACCTGCCTCCTCTGGCACTCAGCTGCTTGCTGTATTCTGCCAGTTCCTTCCTCTCTCCTCGGCCCTCTCTTTCTTCCTCTGTAAAAATGGGGTCTCTATGACCATGAAGAAAGGAAGCCCTGACAGCACCATCAAACCCCTTTTTATGGATGAGAAGAAACATCATTTTCAGTGGGACTCCAGCAACTTTCCTGGCATCCTGCAGGGTCTACATGGTAACCTTGGAAGAGAGAGAAATTATTTACCCATTTGCAGCCAGCTGCTGCTTCTGGACAAGGATCTTCCCTGTTGATGATCAGAAAGTTTTTTTTCTTATTAGTCTCTGGACAACACATTCCTCTTCCTTGTTTTTGCAGGGCAGAATGGCATTGTTTCTTGGGGGGAACTAACCTAAAGAAGGCCCCAAAAGGTGTTTTTGGCCTCAATGCTGAAGCACATTCTGATACCGTTTCTGTTTTGCTATCCATTTGGGCTGTAATCCTTCATTAGTCCCTTCCCAAGTGTTTCAGAGCCCATCCAATAGCTCCTCCCTGTGCCTAAAGTCACTGCGATGGGTACTGGAAGCAGATGTGTTTGCTGATGATACCTTAAATTGCTTCTTAGGTACTTCCCATGCAGCATTCTCTCCTAGTAGGAACACAAATCTTCTGCTTTGTTTGTGAACAAGCAACAAGCTATTCAAAGCTGGTGAGCGAGCTGGTGTGTTTGCAGGTGCATGCCCAAAGGAGTAATAGTTTTGTATGAGCTGCGCGATTGGGAGTGGAAATTGGAATTACACAGGAGCAAAATGAAACACTGAAAGGCCCAGGATTTCTCAAGGAGGTACTTAATTGTACAGCTTCATTTTTCCATGGTGTCATATCGCACAGGGAAGCTGCCCTCAAAATGTAAAGCTTGTGGTGAGTCCATCCAGAGACACCATGTCAAACAATTTCTGCCCTGGAAAACTTGTAGTTGGAATAAATCAGATGGAGATTTGAAAAATAAATATTCCTAATCTGCAAAAGACTTTCAGTATCAGGGGGATTAAAAAAAACCTAACTCATTCTCAAAACCAAAACTGGGCCAAACAGCACAGCAGAGACTGGCACAAGGCTTGCATGCTGTAGGCCTTGGTTTATCAGGAGAATGAAATGTCCTGTAGCCCTCTCTTTCACTAGAGCCTCCAGAAATCAGTATGTTTACCTGCGGTTTTATGATGTAGATTTGGTCATACAGCCCTGCAACCACGGTTGCAGGTTCAGGAACAGAGGTTGTAAACACTCCATGGGTTTGAAAGAGAGAAGCCAAGTAAATCACATGGGAAGTACAAAGATCGTGGGCTCTTGTTCACTAGCACAGCAAAGCTGGGGAGGCTGATGAAGTGGGAGTAGCAGATATCCTTCAAACTGCATCACCCTGTACGAAACCTCTGAAGTTCCTGCAGGCAGTTTCTCCTAGCTCCTCTGTGGTTTTCAGGTATGTAATTTCCATTGACTTAAGAGGGAGCTAGATGTCTACCATCCGGTCAGACTCTGGGTCTTAGTTCTTCATTTGTTAGAGATTGTAATACTGTCCTGTGACACTGGTAAGTCATACTTTGGATACAGAATTATGGGGCTATGGAAGTATGTTAGTTGCCATATGGACTTTATTAAACTTGACAGGTATGTTTTTTCACTCACCTTTCGGTTAGGACAGTGCATTTGTATCTCGTGCTCTTGTTGAGAGTGGGTGGTCAGATGATTAATGTCACTTTGTCCTTGAGCTGCTCTACTATTCTCATTCGAGTGCCCCAAGTTCTCTTTTTTTTCTTTTGGTGTATATATACAGTACTAATAGTTGTCATCTCTGTTTGCAGAGTACATTTACAAATGTGAACTCTGCATTCCTAATCCTTCCCATGAGAGGTGAATGTCCTTTTAAATCAGTCTAACTGCTTTTGACAGCTTAAAAAAAATGGTAGTATGACGCTGGGGACTTCTTCAATATGCAGCATGGTGCAATTCTATCTAGTATATAAACACAGTGCTCTTGAGGACCTCAGGTTACTTTGTCCAGTCTACTTTTTGTAGTCAGTGCAAGTTTATTATTCACAACCTCATAAAAATGAAAAGGCCCTTTTGTCTTGCAGAATCCCAAAACATTTTGCATATGCAGAAAATCTTTTATTCATGACCAGAATGTGGTGACTTTTTTTTTTCTTTTTTTTTCCACTTGATTCCAGTGCTTCATTTCACAGCAACTTAGGGCAGACTACCAACCTGCTTAAAATATAGAAATAATTGGCAGTTGTAAAATGTTGCTGCTTGATTTACATGTTGTCACTGCACCATCACTGAAGCAGTCTCCAGTTTTGCAAAAACAGCCACCCAAAATTGCCACCACCACTTGGGATGGTCTGGTAGTGTCACACCATCCTGATGGATGCATTAGATGAATGTGATGGTTATAGAATTCCGATCTGCCAGCTTCAAAAGCACTGATATTTTTTCTCTTCAGTGAAAGACAAACCCCTAATTAGTGACATTAAAATTAATTCTTGAGTCATTTTTAGCACTAATCCAATTCATTCTGAATGTACAGTGGAAAGCTGTTCTTGTTCAAATTCAGCAGAAGACAGTGGAACAAACTTACAGTTACAAATCAAATCTTTTACACTCAAATCTTTTCCATGTGTGAAGGAGGATCCTGAAGGAGATTCTTCTTATCTACACATTTCATGAGTTTGCATCTTTTGTTTGTTTGTTTTTGTTTTGTTCGTTTGTGTTGTCAAACATAGGAATTATGCCTAGAAATTAAGTCAAATGAGATATGAGCAGAAGATATAGGAGAATACTAAAGAGATATGTTCATATCAAGTAAAGGTTTCAGAGTTTTCATCTTCCTCAAGTTCTCCATTGGCGTCCTTTTATCTGGCCTGTTCAAAATAACCGTGTAAATGCAGAATGCAGAATAGCTGCAGTGGCAACTGACTCATTATATTTGAGGCCATTAATCTTTTCCTTTGGAAGAGCTCTCAGCAGGGTAGCAAGCACGATGGAGTCCTTGGCAAACGGCAGCACTGGTCGGTTCACAGCCGATTGATCCCCATGTTATAGCTGTGGACAGTGCCTGTACCTAGCCAAAGGAAAGAGAAATAACATGAATGAATGAATATAAAATGAGCAGTGCTGAACTCGGGAGATGCAATAACTCATGGCAATCCAGCACTGTGGAGGCAGGTGTTCAGGAATCTAGTTTGATCCATCCTGTTTATATGCTTTAGGCTTATTTCCTTAATGCCGATCTAGTTTCACTTGCATCTTTTATCGTTATTTACATCTTTTTTCTCACCTGCCCTCTTAAAAATTATTATTTTTTAGCATATTTACTTTCTTTTGCCTTTTTTTCTCCGTTGTATTTCAGATTTGCCCATCACTAAAATGTCTGGCAGCAAGAGCATGATTTTACTCAGATATCTCTGGTTACCTATGGCAATTTGAATTTACGTAGCATTTTTCATTAAAGAATCACAAGAAATTCCTGCCCCTACAAGTCAGTAGAGGGTAGAGAGATTATGTTCTTTTCAGTGCTAAGTCAAGTGAGCTTCAGAAGTTTCACATGAAGTAACCAAGGTTATTCAGAGTGAATAGAATAAAGTAATGCACAGTTGTCCCAACTCCTGATTCACTTTTGCAAGACTAGTTCAAGTTGCTTCCTTCCAATCAATGTACATAATTCTTTCCTTAGTTGTTTATTGATTTACCCAATGAGTTGAATAGAAGTATAGCACTCATTAGCTGAGATCCCTACACAGTATCTATAAAGTTAATCTAGATTCTTAGCTGGTACATGCAGGCATAGTTGAATCACATTCAATTAGTCTAAACCAATTTACACCAGCAGTTTCAAAATTCAATAAAGATATGGGGAAATGCCCTTCTGGGTGATATTTTGTTTCTTAGAGCACAAGATTCTTTCATAGTCCTAATTCTGACAAAATGCTAAAAGAAGCCAAATTAATTTTTGTTTTGTTCTTGTTTTAAATTGGAATTTTTTTTCCTCACAAATTGTCTTTCATTATTATTCATTATGTGTCCTTTGATGAAAAAATGATACATGAAGAATGGTTTCTATTACTGAATTATTTTTGCACATCATGCTTAATTCTGCAAATGAAGCAGATAAAGTCAATGAGGCTCAGTTAAGGACCAAAACTAATTCTGAAAGCTAATTATTTTCATAGGAGAGACTCTTCAAGACTATAAATTAGGAGGGTGCTATTCTAAGAAGTTTCATCTTCAGTTTAGTTAGTTGCATCTCTCAGAACGTGAGATGAGTGTGGACACCTCTGAGGCCTACCTGTTCCTCAGCTCAAGGTCCAGCTGTTCAATTAGCATTATGCAGATATTTGTGAAATAGGCAAGAGTACTTTGATGCGTCCTCCTCTTTGTTTTAGGAAAAAAAATGCACCTATGTTAGTGGTTTGAGTACAGGCATAAAGGAGGGCACACTATTTTTTCTCTCTAACAGCCTTTTTCTTACCCTCGGCAGCAGTCGGATCAGCCTTCATGTGGTGATTTGAATCCAACACATTTTGTTAAGATTGTAAATAAATCATGCAAGAGTCAGAGCCACTCCTAGGCTAAAGCCTATACACTTGTGATTCTCAGGGCTAGATGTAAACTTGATGAATAAGAAAGGCTGAAAACTCACTTTTCCAGTCTCAGGGTGATTGCCCTGAGTGCTCTGTATTTCACAGATCCTGTTTGAAGCACTGGAGAAGGCTGAGAGAAACGTTATCAGGACCAACTTACTCTGAAGGGGGATCCAGTCCCAGTGTGAGCTTGGTACTTAACTGTGTGTAACCTTCTGCTTAACCTCAGATACTGAAGCTTTGTAAACCATTGTTTACAGCTTATATTTCTGATCAATTTTAGAAGTACAGAAATGTATTTGTCATTTCTCCCTCTTTTCCACACTGTACACTGTGTGTATTTCTGTTCCTAAGGGAACCTGACTTTGCATAGAAAAGGATAAGAAAACATAGTACCACGAATTATTTTTAAAACGTCTCTGAATGTATCTGTTTTCCCTTAGAAATGAATGTCAGGAATTTTCAGAGCTGCCTGCAGAAGGCAGATGTCTGATTCTCGTAACAACTTCTGGCATTCCTGAAGACCTTGGGCTGTGTTATTAAATTTTAGACTTGTTTAGATTCTGGAAAACCCCATTCAAAAAGCTGTGGACCAAGGAAATACGCTGTGTGCTCTGAGCAGCATGAAGAGCCACAGCCTGCTTTGGCTCTTTGTATATAATGCTGGAACTGAGAATGACATTTCAGGTTTCTGGTGAAATGCTGATGGTTTCAGACAGGAGCCTGATTTCAGCTCCTCATTCATGACCAGGTACTAAAGCGATAGAGTAGTTATAAATGTCTTGTGACTGCTTCGCTCTGCCTTTCTTCATTTTCCCTACTCTATTACTCTCTCTACCCTTCCTAGTAGTCCCTTCCACCCTACTTCTGCTGTACTGAATGAGTGTGATCTAACAAACCTGTAGAAGCTAACAACACATTTCACCCCTTCTTTCTAAACTTATTCTAACTTCAAACTGTCCTAGATTTGAGTGGAGGGGATGGACCACATGACTTCCCAAGCGCCCTTGCAAACTAAATTATTCCAATTCTTGCATATTACGGTTTCAAACCAAGTGTTGGCTTACTAGGAAGTAAATATGTAATGGAGATCAGGATCCATATCCTCATTTCACACACACGCTCACCCCTTTGGAAGCCGTATGTAAAGCTCAGGTCACTGCTCCAGTTACACAATGTCAGGAAAGACAGAGAAGTTGAAAACCAAAGCCAGGAAATGTTTCAAGCTGAAAAAGGATCAGATTTAGTAAGTATTTGTTTGGTCTCAGCTGATATCAGTTAATTTTGCAGCAGTTGTTATGACTGGGACCAGCAGCTTGCCAGCCAGCAATATTGGTTGAACTGACACTCTCGGCACGTCTGTGCCCTGGCACCTCACAGCTGTCCCCATGGTCCGTGCTCTTGCTGGAGCTCTGTGCTCATCTCATACTGACTTTCCCTAGGTTCTTCTGTTCTCCCATTTTTTGCCCAAATCCTCCATAAAACCAATCTAAGATCCTAGATTGTATTAGATGCTACACTCGCTAGCTGCATTCGCAGTTACATGGCATGTATTAATGTACAGAGGGTATCACTTGGGGTTCTGCCTCTGCCGTTTCCTGACCATGGTGTGGAGCCACCACAGTGGGGAAGAGGACAATGCCATGTGTTTGGCTCTTTTCTTGTTTGCTGTCATGTCATTGACTTTTTGAATAGGCTTAGCTGCCCCTGCAGTATTCAAATCTCAGAGTACAAAGCACAAACTTAATTCCTACAGGACTATGGAGGGGAGTTGTTGAACCATATTTGGGGCAGGAAAAGGCCTGGATGATGTCCCTCCCTTCACTTCTATAAGCCATTAGTGTATCTCATTTGCAGCATATCCATCAGCATCTGTTGCTCCAATTTTGGTGATGAGGTTCTCAGTCTTAGCTATTAATATGCTGAAGTTCTTAGAGGGATATAATTTGCTTCCCAGGCTTTCTTCGTGTATTGCAGAGCTTTGTGTCACCATCCCTGCTGCTCTGAGCTCAGCAGATGGATCTTTGTAAGCAGGTGGTATTTATTCTTGCTCTTGGAAGAAATATATTTATAGCTCATTCTGGCATCCATAGAAAAAAAATGTAAACTTAAAAGAGATATATTAAAAATATAAATAAAATGTCTCTAAGACTTATTGCCAAATTGAGATTGGACCAAAGGCACCTATTCAAGTGATCAGGAGCCAGAAATGAAGTATACAAGCCAAGAGTATTGAAAGAACCATTAAGAATGTTAAAAAAATAAGAGAGGCAGATAAATCTCATACTGTGATGAATGATAGTCAGGGAACATCTAATCATATCTGGGTAACATTCACTGAAATAACTCAAGCAGACAAAAATGAAGAACATGAAAAAGATGGTGTAAAATTATTGGAATGTTCTTTTTTTCTGACACTTTTTCATTAATCTTCAAGAAGGAATAAGGATTTACTTAAACCAAATTAAATTAAGTAGTGAGCACCAGTGTACGGTTCCTCTTGAGCTTTTGAGCTTGATATGGCTGTAAAAACAGGTTTTCAGCAACTGCATATTAAGGGAGACTGACTTTTTTTCCTTTTTTATTTTCTTTCTTTTTATGTTTTTTTCAGTTTTCCAACCACCTTTCCCTAATAACCTAACACTCAAAACAGTGGATATGTTGAAGGGGAAAATTATTCACCACTGTAAGAAGAGAAAAAACAAGAAATATCTAGAGAATGAACGTACAAAATACAGCTATTTGTCCATAGCTTGTCTACAAGTTTTCATTCTTTGATATCACTGTCTGGATCTTTGCTTTTAATAGCAAACTGCCTGGAACTTTTGGGGCATGCTTGAGAGTGATGTGGAGAGAGTGGCCCAGGGTGCATATGGCAAACTGGCTCAAGAAATGATTGCTTATCAACAGACTGGACCAGGGCCTGACTTTGTTACTATACAAATCCAGATTTTATGTGGTATTATCTCAGGAAATGCTCATCTTTTCTCTTGGTTTATTTAACGAGTAATAGCGTGCTTCATTTTGGTTCAAGCTCTATTGCTGTCACCAGAGTTTTGCCAGGATAACCTATAGATCTGAAAAATAAATGCAACATGCGCTTTAATCCAAATGTGCTGTGTAGTCAGTCAACAGCATAGATGTTTTCAGAGTTGAGCTGGTTTAGGTGTGTGCTTAAGGATGAGAAAGCAGGTGGCTTGAAAACTAGGGTTGGATTAAATGAAGCTTGGTTCATTTTGAACCAAGGACTTGAAATTTTAGTTCAAGCTGGCGTAAGTGTTTAAACTCTACATTCTGATCCAGGTAACATCATATGTAATGTGAATATGCCTTAAAATCATAAAGCTGGCCATTTACTGGACAAGAAGTCATTTATTCTGAACAGATATTTGTTAGTGATGGATATACCTCTCTGCTTGAGTAGTAAATGCAGTTCATGGATGTGCTATTACTGATTCTGCAGACACTTGCATGCTCTAATCCTGTTCCTTTGGGGTTTTATGCCCCTACCTTACAGGGCTGCTCCTGGAGTTGTACAACAGATGCCTCTTGTTGATATAAATCATTTCTAACCCTCCATAAACTCCTCTGGATATAGTACTGGCAGATGTGTACAGCTGCACAGCCTCCCTCCTTATAAGATGGTAGCAATTTGTACTCCAAAAGTCTATGAATGTCTTGTGCCCTGCAAAACCTTTGCTTTGTGGACAGCTCCAGTTCCTACCCACCTTTTGGCAGTTTAAAGCAAGGGTAAAAAAACAAATGAATTTTTTCTTTCTTTTCTTTCTTTTCTTTTAGATTTCAGAAAGAGTGATCCAGAAACTGAACCAAAATTTGGTCCATTTTGACCTGAAGCCAGGGGTTCGAATCCTTGTCCATGCTGCTCATTTAACAGCAGGTCAGTATCCCCCTCCTGAGCACATCCTCCCTGCTCACCTGCGGGATCAGCAGCGCGGACCTTGATGTTGTAGCTAACATTAGCTATTAGCCATGAGCTCGCAGGGGCACTCTGAGCACGTCTTGTTCCCATGACACTATAACAACTCTGTGTGAGCACCTACACCTCTGTGTAGGTGTCCACTCCACCTCACTTTTCTTTGTCATGCTAAAAAGTAAGTGGCATTTACATTTAGGCCTTTTGTTTGCTTGATGTGCAAGAGCTGGCTGTTCTTGTTGGAAATGCGACGTGAGTAGCAGGGGAAGTGTGTGTGCTTCTTGGCTGTCCCTGAAATATTCAGCATCTAGGCAGCACTGTGACATATCCAGTCTGGGTCATACATAGAGTGCCAAGGTTATTGGTCAGTGCTGGAGACTTTCTTACATTCTGAGGTCACTGAAAATGCAGAGAACCTGAGCATAATTCGGAAGTTGTTTAGCAATGTGGAAGCACGTTCGGGCCCACAAACACGCACACAATTTTGTGCAAACACTCTCATGTTTGGCCTTTAACTAAACCTGTCTCCAAATGAAGAATAACAGCCATATTTGTGACCAGGATTCTTACAAATTCCTTTTATCCAGCAAGTGCTAATAATCCTGATCAACTGGTGTCACCTTCTTTTGCTACTGTACAAAACAGATTCAGTTTGCTGTATGGGTGAGCTGCTCTGCAAAAAGCTTTTTGCAGTATGAGCAGGTATGCTCATGCTGGTGTCAGCCCACATGCTGACCTGTCCGTAGGGGAAAGGAAAAAGAGATTGCTATGAAAGCATGGAGTGCAACTGCATTTAAATAAGCCTAAAAGAAAACCTTGGTGTTTGTGGGATTTCATGTTTCCTAAGCAGAATATCTGCCTAAGAATATCGCTGCGTGCTTCTACTTTCCATTAACTAAAACAGACTTTTAGATATGCTTTTAGATATGTTTGAACCAAAACCATATAAAAGCAGAGGTGCAGTATAGCTGATTAATCTCTAAGGAGAAGAAAAAAAAAAGTTTGAGGCAATCAATTTAAGTTTGCCTTAATGTTTTTCTTTTGTAGTTTGTATAAAATTAATGATAAGTGGGTATTGCAGAATAATTTCATGACTTTGCATTTAAGATTTGAATTCACATGTATTTTACATAAACATCCCTATCTATGAAACAATCTTTGGCTTTGGTTTTCAAAAATGACCCATTATTTTGTATGTTGAAGGAATCTGATTTTCAGAAAATGCTCCGTGGCTGTCTCAAGGAAGGAGACTGTTTGATACAAATTAATTAGAGCTTCAGTTGTGGTTGTAGAGTTACCTGAAATTGCTCATTGCTTTTGAAATTTGTTTCTGTGTATTTACTGTGGTTATGCTCATGGTTGTTTTGCCTTTTGATCAGTTTATTAAAGTAAAAGTCAAATCCTAAAAGAATATTTGGAACTGATTTCTCTGGCCCTGGAGATTTTGTAGGCTTCTTCTAATAAACTGTAGCTAGGAAAAATCTCAATGGATCATTATAATGGGGAAAGGTTCATCCTTGTCTCTTGCTACTAGAAGGGACATTCCTGATTTTATGTAATGGAAAGAGATGACAGTTAAATCTCCAGCCCTGCCTTTAATGCAGGATGAATTTGGATCCAGGCTTCGTGCCACGTGTGGGGCAGTAACCTCTGCACAAGAACTCCGGGCACTTCGGCTCAAGGAAAGCCGAGATCTCCCAGCCCCTCAGCCCATGCTCTGTTATGGATGAAAGCCAGTTAGCTGCAGCCCCAAAGCCAGGTGTTTAGCAGAGGTGCTCCAGCATTTTTCNCTAGAAGGGACATTCCTGATTTTATGTAATGGAAAGAGATGACAGTTAAATCTCCAGCCCTGCCTTTAATGCAGGATGAATTTGGATCCAGGCTTCGTGCCACGTGTGGGGCAGTAACCTCTGCACAAGAACTCTGGACACTTCGGCTCAAGGCATTTTTCCTGGGCTACTAAACCTTGTGCACTGAAAGCCGGGGTCTGTGAGTGTGACGTGTCACCACACTAAAGGCACATCCTGGCCTGTTTCTTGCTAGCTCAAACTGGCGCAGGGGGTGCTCAGTGCAAACACACTGTAGAAAGATACTGTCTTTCTGCCTACTGAACATCCATGTTTTATTTGTATTTACTGACACACCAGGGATGACTGCTTTCTGCCTGTGCTGGATACAAACAGTCATTTGTCCTGCCAGGTAGACTCTGTTGTTGTTCTCTTCTGAGCTGCTGGAGGGATGTGAGTGATTGCTGTAACCAGCTCCACGGTATCTATAGGAACACTGCAGGATTTTGTCTCATGCAGAAATATGCGTAAGGATGCAAAATGACCCTAGGCTGCCAAGCTAGATATTTAAAGAGTCCAAGCAGCAGCTAGTGTGGCGTCTTGAGGGAATATTGTTCCCTACCAAGCTGCAGAGGGCATGACTCGATTTCCTGTATATAGGGCTCTGAAAGGCCCTATTTCATGACATCAGAACTTGGGAATAGTTTAGAATTTGACTAACTGCCAAAAGAGAGATTTACTTTGCTGCTAAACACAATTGTTTGGGTTGTCAAGGAAGAGAAAGGATTCTCCATTTGAATTCCAGTTCCTTAATTTAAGGAGCTTTAAGGAACTGGCACTTCCTTAACAGGAGTGCCAGTCGTCTGAAGTGATCTGGTGTGGGTATTAGGCAGAACTGCAGAAATGAGCCAGTCTTTGTGAGTGGGTTGTACATGAACATTGGAACACAGGACAATGGCAGTTAGTGAACTCGGCACAGTTCACACTTCTGTCATTTTTGTTCTGGCCACACCAGAGAAGGAAAAAAAAATAGTAGCAATTGTGGATAACCCATTGCAATCCATTCTTGGTGTTTTGTTTCCTCTTCTCAGAAAACAAACAAACAATGTCTCCAGCCCAACAAACAATAATCCTAACTCTCTGGCCTAATGAAATATGTCAGTATTCCTTGCAAAATAGTTAAAGAACTGTTTATTGCCAGACTCTTAGCACAGCGTTAAAACAAGAACATTGAGTGAAGCTGAGCCTGGAACAGTCAGAGTTGCTTTGCCATTACACACAACTGCAAATATCCACAAAAAATGGATGCAAAGGACACAGACTAGGGAAATGTGAAGAATTCATAATAATGGCTCATCCATCAAGCAAGCTACTCTCAGGAAACTAAGGAATGCTAGCATGCCAGCATTCCTTAGCTCCCTGAGGGTAGCCTGCTTGATGGATGTAGGAGGAGTTTCACTTCTCTCTGCAAACTTTATCAGACCTGGTGGGACTGCTGAGAGACTGTGTGTATGTGTGTGATATGTCCATGAGGGCATGAGTACGTGTGTGCTTGTGTTGTGCATGGTTTTTTGTGTTTGCTGGCTGTGTTTCAGAGAGGTTTGTTCAGTGCAGGTGTACAAGGACAAGAGGGACAGGAGGCATGTGTGGCACTGGTTCAGCGTAACTGAACTGTCTTGCAAATCTGTGGTTTGTTCTGTGGGTATCACCAGATAAAGACAAGCAGTAAGGACGTATCTGCTGTGCCCATTAGCACACTTAGCCCCATGTCTGCCTACAGAATGTTCTAGTAGTGTCTGCGTGGTTGTGTCTCTGCATGAACTGCTGAGATTGCTGGATCTGTGTGTGTCCCTCTGTGGATGCTGGATAGCTGTGCATATAAGTGATGGAGATTGTATTTAATATAATTTACGTACTATTTCTGGGAACACCATAGCTGTGGGATTTTGTGAGGCCTTTTTTTCACAAGGAGCTATGAAAAGGAGCTTCACAGGCACAGGGAGACTTTGCTTGATTAGTCTGCCTTTTTTTTTAATACCCTGTGCTCTTCCTTCCTTCAAAACATGTGGGAGACAGGACAACAGAGAAGAGAAAGAGGAGGTTTGTATTCAAAAGAGTGAGAAAATGAGTGAAGAAGCAACTACAAATGTGAAAGGTGTGAGAAGTGATTGCCTTGATAAGGCATGGATGCTGAGGCAGTGTCTGGAGTGGGAGTTGGTCTTCTCTTAGCAAGGAAGAGGACTGAGCAGAGGGCTCCAGGATCCTCCAAAATGCCCAATTCTGATACCCAAGTGATCTCACTTGCAACTACTTTAGGTAACTGTCTGCAACAAGAGAGAGCATTTGAGGTATTTCTCTCATACCTGGCCAGACCTCTAGACAGAAAGTTATGATTTTCACATGAAGCAGTGAGGGATCACAAGTGATGTCAGTCCAGACTTCTCCTCACTCGGATTAGGGCAGGAGAGGAGGCCGGGAGGTGAGTTGACAGGTCTTTTACAAATATCAAAGGAGAAACTGTGCTGGTTTTGGAGGAAGTACCTTTCACTCGAGGCAAGGAGGTGGCTCTAACGTTCTCCCCGTCTCTTGCAGCTCCCTTGGTGGACCTCACTCCCAGCCACAGCGGTTCAGCTATGCTGATGCTCCTCTCCGTGGTTTTTGTGGGACTAGCTGTGTTTGTAATATACAAATTCAAAAGGTATGACTCTGTGGGCCATTTCCCTCTCCACATTTTCATCCTTCACTGAGCTGTTTGGGTTTTGTGTTGTTGGATTTTCTTTTTCTCAGTGATTTGTTTCTTGGTTTGTGAAAGGCTAATGCTACGTCATCTGCCAGAGTACCCCACAATGATGGTTTCTGTTAATGTTTTAGGAAGATTCCTGGCCTTAATATATATGCACAGATGCAGAATGAAAAAGATCAAGAGATGGTCAGTCCAGTCAGTCAGAGGGAAAGCATGCCTAATGTCCCTCAAAGTGAGCTGATGAGCCCTGAGCAACTAGTAGATGAGAAGTTGGATATCCAGCCCATAGGTAAATAACTTGCAGCATCCTGCAGCTGGTCAGCCTATGACTTATAACTGGCTAACCCTTCTCTAAACCTCCCCCTTCCTTATCTCCCTACTCACTCCTCTGCCATCCTCTTCTGCTGCAGTGTTAGTTTTGCTACAGGAAAGCTTGCTAACTCCCCTCTCCCTCACTGCTATGTGGTGACAGGGAGAAGAACAACTTTAGTCTTTTCCCCTTTCCTAGTTGCTCTGTGTAGATCCCCTCTTCTTCTCAAAAACGCTATACTCCCGCTTCACTTAATTTGCGCTATCAGAGGATTTAATTTATTTTGCTGGGGCTGATGTAACTGTGTGGTTAAACCCCACACCTGAGCCCTGTCCAGGGGACCCTTCAGCACCCTCACCTGGAATGTGGCGGTGAGCAGGTGATTCGGTAAGTCAGATCTACACGCTGAATATGGTTTGCTGTTTTCACTGTGCTCTGCTAAATGCTACTGCCCACAGCAGTGCCAGCCTGGCTGATTCTCAAGACAGGAAAGCAGAGCTGGGCATCTCTGCGCTAGACAGCTGGGTTTGCCCGCAGGCTGATCTCTTCCACAGGCCTCTGTGGCTGAAAATTTGTAAGGCAGGAGCCCTGCAGGAGCTCGAGTGAACAGGCTTGGAGCAAGCACCCTGG
The DNA here is from genome assembly GCA_013389825.1 of Crypturellus undulatus. Lineage (NCBI taxonomy): Eukaryota > Metazoa > Chordata > Aves > Tinamiformes > Tinamidae > Crypturellus > Crypturellus undulatus. The sequence continues at coordinate 53,045 of VWPW01032680.1, read as the reverse complement.
ATCTGTTGTAGTTTTGTTCATGCTTGTATGATTGTTGTTATTCTCACTGCAGTAGCACCAGGGTTGTTGAAGTGGAACAGGGACGTGTCAGTCTGGGGACCTGTTCTAGTAAAGCCAGCGTTGCTCTGGCTTTGCTCAGCTCCACTTTTGGGCGATAGTTCTGCAGACCCCGACTAGAGAAGCACCTCCTTTAGGTGCTGCTAGGTTTATAGCTGTTTTGGCTTGGACAGAAACAGGACATGGTGTTAACTGAGATGTCTTAGCTGCACAGCTTCATCCCATCTGAGAATGTCCCTAAATTGTAAGAGACTCCTTCCTGAAGCAGGCTTGGTGTAGTAGCTACTGTGGAGAAGGAACAAGGGGAAGGGTGATTAAACAAGGGAATGTGTGATACGATAAGACTGGGGCCTGCAAAACAACCCGGAAAAAAAAAAAGTTTCTTGAAACTCATGTCTAAGTTGGAAGCCATCTCCACACTGCCATCTGCTCACCAAGGAGCAACCAGGTAGCTATTAAAAGGTTTTTAGCAACTACTTATCAGTACACAGGGTTGCACAACCCTGCTTAGCAATACACAGGATGGAGTGAGGGGACCAACCTTCCCGTGTGGTGTTCCCCATACAGAGCAACCCCAGGCCACAGTCCAGAGCCCAAGGAAAGGAAATGCAACCAAGGTAGTCTGGACAGAGGACTTCCAAAAGGCTTGTGGATCACCAAGAGGTTTCAAGCAAAGACCCGGAGCGGTGGGTCCTAAATTTTAAACTTTAACAATTCTTTTTTTTTTTTTTTTTTTTTGATTCCCCAGAAGTCTCCAAGGCAAAATTAATGCAAGATACTAAGGGAGAAACACCCAGTTTCAGGCCTTAAAAAGACACTTTCCCAGAATTAGATGGGCTTTGAGCTTCCCAAGGAATAGAATGATCCTGGTTCAGACTGATCAAAAGGAGGTGGAAAGGGCACTGTACCTGGTCACATAGATTGAGGTGGCCACAATCGGTCACCTGCTTCGGAACAGCTCTCCCGAGTGCTGGGGACTAGTTAGACCCCTTGAAATCTCTAGATGTAAACAGTCTATTTTTATGGAGAGACAGAACTAGGTTAGTTTGGTTTGATGCAGCTGTTCTGACTATATACAGTAGCCATTATTTTGTGGGTTTCTTAGCTCTACCCTGTCCAGCAGGACACTGTATTGAACCAGAAATTGATTTTTAATATTGTCCTTAGTTTACCTCTGTAACTGCACTAGCAAGCTCAAAAGGTGAATGTGTAGATAGACTCAATTCACAATCATGAGGAATCAGTCCAACAAATCCCCTGAGTGTTTCCCCACCCTCGCAGTAAGAAAAATGAAACTGAATTGACAAAATGAAAAGGTCTGAACCTAGGTGTGAGGAGATGAGAAAAATGCTGGGGCTGCTCAAACTCCTGTGCAACTACCTCATTTGTTTCTGAAATCAGCAATCTCTTTTTAATGAATTTTGTTTCCTGAGGAAAAGCAAAGACTGTAATTGGGTGTTTCTCTTTTGTATGCTTGTTCAAAAGTCAGGTTTCTCGCCCCTTTAACTAACATTCAGAGACTCTTGGAATCTAAATGAAGGTTGCTAGATGATTTTGTTTTCTCTCCAAACCCTGGCAGCACAAAACACAGTTTCAGTATTCTGGATGTGAACAGTTCAGCAAAGGCAAAGCTTAAGGTGATTTGTGAAATCTCTGATACTTTATCATGGCAAATGAGTTGCACATTTCCTCTGAGGAGCTCAGCCCCTCCTTCCCTCCACCCCTCTGCTCTGGCCTCTCCCCGCGCTGTTCAACGCGGGTGAATCAGCTTCATTAGCAAAAGAACAGGACATCACCTTCTGTGTTTCGAATATCAAGAAAACATTTCTGGGAAGAACATGTCAGTCTGGAACAGCTGAATCCCAGAGGCCAGCAGGGTGACACCTCCAAGCGTCTCCTTCCCTCCTTCCTAGGCTAAACACATTTGCTATTTACTGACTCTCTTATTTTATTCTTTTTTTTTTCCGCCACAGGAAGTATTTCCACAGCTGCTGAGCCCCAGAGCACAAAAGAAATCCCTACCTATGTAAATGGTTGAATTGAGGACACCGGTATATATGTATATCTTAAAAAAAAAAAAAAAAAAAAAAAAAAAAAAAGAGGAGAGCTCACTGCATTTGGACTTTTTAATTCTTCAGATGACAAAGGGTTTTTAGCTTTAAGCCTGTGCATGTGGACATTATCCCAGACCATAGTGGAACTGCATTGTACAGGTGTTCAATTTTAGTGGGGGTTGGGAGGGGGGAAACGATACCACTATTCACCCCTGTGGCTCTTGCCCTCACCCCTCCACTTCTCTTTTTTCTTATCTGTCTCTAATTTGTAGGAAATTCATAATTGATATAGGCCAAGAATATGCATGGGGGTCTCTTCTTTACAGAGAGGGTGGGCTGGGATTTTGGGGAGGGTCAGGGGAGTCGAGAGGGGGGCTATAGACTTAACTGCTCTGTTAGCACTTTGGGCTGGGGAGGACTAGCCGCCCCAGCAGACCTTCACAAGAAATCACACTGGAGCTTAAAGGCACTGACAGTATCCCCGGGCCAGTTTGGTTTATGTCTGTGGTTGGACCCTGCCCTTCCTTCCTCAAGCTGCAGCTGCTGCCCCCGGCCGCGCGGAGGCCGAGGGGGCCCACGGGCCATCCCCATTTGGGGAAATCCTGAGAGATCTCTGCCCTTTGGGAGTCACCTTAAGGCCTGTTGTTTTTGGAAGACGTTTAGGCCACAGAATAGGGAGCAAGGAAAAGTTTACATGTCGTTTCTTTTGGCTTTCTTGGGAGCCTCCCTTGGTCACAGACATGGAACTACTGCTCTGGGTAGAGGAGGGGAGAATAGAGCGGGACTTGGGCTGAGCCTGTCCGTGTGCGTGCCGAGCCCCTCAACAGGACTGTCCCGTATGAAGTTTGGTTTTTTATCGCTAATGTTCACCTGTGTTTTACACTGCGTGTGCGGGGAGCTGGTGTGGGGCAGGAGGCGGCCGCAACACAGCTTATGCTGCGCATCCTCGTGCCCCTCGGGATATCGGCTGAATCCGAACCCCAGGTCTCTCGCAGTTCCTGAGGTCCAATCCAACTCTGGTAAACCGAGCATGAGGGTTTAGGTCTGATGTGCAAAGAGGTAAAGACAGTAACCGCAGTACATTCACCTAACTGCATTGAACATGGGCAAAGAGAGGCAGGTTCCTGAGGAGCGTAGCCCACGCAGGAAGCCTGTCCAATTCTCCCTGCATGGGCGTTTTGTTCAAAAGTTATTGCACGTGGTAACCTGGGTCAAAGGCAGGAGACAACGACATTGCTGGAACGGCCTGAAATCCCAAGGGGAAAGGGACAGTGTTGTATTTGGAGATGGAGCCTGACTGACCTCGCTGGTGGCAAAGAAGTGATCCTGAATGCAAGGACATTAGGTCCGTGGTTGAACAGACAACCGCACAACAGCCCTCCCTTTTCTGTGCGTTATCTGGAGGCAGGTGGCAATGTAGCAATTTGTTGGCTTTGCTACTGTGTCTGCAACTGCAGCTTTATGAAAGATGGGAAAAGTCTGGCAGCAACTGTACAATACTCCCCACAGAAGTCCAACATTAGCCAACTTATTTTTATAGTAAGTCAATCAAACAGTTTTCTTATAGTGTTGGAACTCTTTCTAATTTTAAAATTACTTTTTTTGATGTACTTTTTCATCTTATTTTTCCCCTTCGTTAAAGACAACGTAGTGTAATGTATAATTGCTATTGTTTATTGCTTTTACAGTCATATTTATTAAACAGATTATGTCTCTAATGAAGGCTCATGTTTTTCTTGCTCATTTTAGTTCTATGTCCCTGGCTGGGATCACCAAAGACATTAAAATGGTTGAAAGAGAATACCCTCAAAGAGAAGGGGATATTCAGCAGCATGGGAGTGGAAAGGGTGGTAATGGTGCGATTCTGAGAAAGAACACGGCTTGGAATGGCAAGATGATATCCAGGAGTGAAGTACTGGTTTTAGGGCATCCAAAGAGGCCAACATGAGCAACTCCTGACACATACAGCACCCATTCCCTACCCATGGTTACCCTTCTGCACACCCTTTCACACGTGCCATTAACGATTCCTTTTAAAATAATGACTTTTTGAGTAGGAGGAATTCAAACCATGTTGCCAACATTGATGAGGAAAGGCTTGAATTGTTCTTGTTATGGATTAACCAAGTTTTACGTGTGAAGAAAGTAAAGCCTAGGAAGGTCCAGTCAGTTTGTCAGGTGCCAAATACACACTCCAAAAAAAAAATCTAGCTTTTCTACTTTTCAAGCCAGGATGTAACCAGCAGATCCTTTTGCCGCTTGTAAACCCAGCACCTGGTTTAGTCCTTCAGCCTTTTTCTACCTCTGCCACAGGAATTTACATGTGCACATAAATAGGCAAAGATCTGGGATTCAGGTTCTACTGATAATACATAACCGCATGTAAAGTCCAGAGATGGGATGGTTCCTTATTGGAGGAGTGTGTAGCTTCCCCATCTTGGATAAATTCCAGTATAATTACTACTACCAGCCCTAAATCTTAAAAGAAAATGTTCCAGCCTTTCTTAATCTTCTGCTCAGGTTTGATGAACCATCAGTGCAGTGACCATGATGGACCACAGTGCAGGTGACTCTTGGAGATTCATGTATGGATGTAATCTGCTCTTATAGCAGAACTGAAAGACATCTGTTCTGGTGATAAACAGGAAATATGGTTTTGGCCAGTATTTAAAGCATATTCAAAACATTGTCTTCAGCTTGCGCATTTCCTCAAGCCACCTTAATGTTATTGGTAGTTGCTTTCTGGTTTGTGTTAGCAGCAGAGTGATGCACTGCTTAGAGGTAATAATTCAAAGAATGTAACAAATGCTTATTATATCTAGCATGAATTTTCCCTGAGGAAATATCATACCTTAAGGAAATATAAAATGTTGTTATCCTTTGTCAGAATAATAGGGAGATAATATGTGATTAAATATTCAAATAAAGTATTTTCCTAACTTGTTGATTCTCCATCACCATCTTAACTCCCAGAACCGAGAGATATGGCTTCAGAGACACATGCATTTCTACAACTAGCAAGTCATTCAGACAAAGATGCTGAATACTTGTGTTTTCCTGAAAATCCATAGATTTTAGTGTCTAAATAGCTTTTAGCATTTAGGTCTCAAACAATCATGCACTGTTATTGTGTGGCTAAGTCTAATTACTTAAACTTTTGCTGGAAAGGCTCAAAACACTCAAATCAAATGCTTACACAAATGAAGCAGGAATTTCCAGTGACCCTAAATGAACCTTTTGTTGGTACTGCCAACTTATACTGAGAATTTCTGACGATCGCATCAAGTCTGGTACCTAGAGCTGATAACAAGGGATTAGTATTTTATCTGTGTGCTGTCATCTCTCACTGAGCGCATGGCATGTTCCCCTGCCACATTAATATCTGCAGGTACATTCAGTGTTTTAAACATTACCCCAGTTGCAGAGCTACTGTGTTCCTGGTGTTAAAAAAGAAAACTTTCTGTTCCTTCCATTAATGAGATGCTGTCCTTGTATTTCTCCATGAAACAGAATAATGAAACTTGTGAATAAATAATACTTGAACTAGAATAGATCTGTTTAGATTTGAATGTTGGGGTGATTCTGACCATAATACCCAGAAGAAAAGGCTGGAATCAAATTGTTTTCTGATTGATAAGATCAAAGTGCTATCATGTATCAAGTCATCAGCCTGAGAGAGATGTTTCATCTGCAGTTTTAACTTCAGCTTTTTCTTTTTCCATATTATTTCCTGATGAAGAATATGTTTATCTATTACTAGATACTGTGCTGTAAACAAGACCTAGTAGTATTATTGTGTGTTTTTCAGTGTGAGAATTTCAAGGTGATTTTCTGGTTATTTGCACTGTAGTACAGCCCGAAGGCCCCCAAGAGCTAGGTGCTGTATGTCCATAAGCATGACGTGATATTCTAAATGGATGATATGAGTCTCACATTGTAATTCCAAGTCATTTTATCAAATGAATCATAATCAGACCTTTTCTACATTAAAAAACACACTGCCTTGTTTGAGAGCTCTGCATGACACAGTGCATTAGCCCAACTCAGTACAAGGGAAATAAACTGAGCCCTAGGAGCTTCAGAGGCTCTTAGGAGACCCAGCAGCCTGTCAGGGGAGCAGCTTGCTATCCCAAGGGCTGCTCTGCTGCTGGAATAAGTTGTCAGAGTAGTTTGAAGGCTGTGCAAATTTCTGCTCTGTGTTCTGCAGACATTTCATGAGCTTTTGTAAGCAGAAAGTATCATGATTCTAGTCAGACCTCTAATCCTGACCTTAAGTACTCAGAGAGCATGGCCGTGCTGGGTCTGTATAATAACCCCCCCACCAGGGAAGCAGGGTAGCGGTCGGATGTTTCTTGGGTTTCCTCAGCTCCTCTGGGGCCAAAGCAGATCCAACCACTGTGGACAAACTACCATGAGCCATAGTTGGGTATTGCTTACATTTTCCATTGTATTAGGGTTATATGGAAAGATTCACAACCAAAATCACGAGGCTGACCTGAGAGGAGTTGTAGCCACCTCACTGCAGAGACAGAGAGGAAACTACAGTCTCAAAGTTTTTTTGTTTCTATAATCTTTTATGGAAAAGTCCTAAGAGACAGAAGGGCAAGAAAAGGACCGTAGCAAAGTTGGTGGGGGTCACCATCACCTGCCTTTGGTACAACCTAGCTGAGAGGAAAAATAACCCTCACTTTTCCTAACAAAACCATCCCCCAGTTGTCCCTAGGCAAAGCTGATTCTGGTGGTATTTCTGGGACTGCAGCTACTCTTGCAAATAATTGCTCATCAGCCCCAAAGCGTGGGCCACTGCATCCCATGGACTGTGTCAGTTTTTCATCGTGCCCCCAAGAGGTAGCTGGAGGGAAGAGCTCTGAAATGCAAATTGGACTGACAGCTGTCTTGTTGCTTGCCAGTTGCTGTAGAAGGATTAATAATGCATGGGGCACATTTGTATGGAGTGTTGCTGAGTGCTCTAAGGGAGAAACCTTTCGGCTGTTAACCCTGACTGCGTGACAGAAACATCCACGGGCTGTCGCTCTAGCAGAGCGTGAGAAACCGCAGTCCTGTCTCCATAGGAGAAGGGCCTGGGACACAGAATGTCCCATCCCTTCCCACGCGCAGTGCGCTCTGGACTCTCCCTGGCGCTGGAGCATCTCTCTGCAGATCCTGCTTTGGCATTTGGATGAAGCTGCAAGTCCTCATTAGCATCCATAGCAGATACGGACACTACATGGATGCACTTTTTTAGTGATTCTTGCCTGGTATCACCCCAGGTGAGTAGATGAACTTAGGACTGCAGTGAAGTAGCAGCTTTGCATCATGTGGAATATTTATGCTAGACATTTCACCACAAATGACCATATTTATGCTAGACATTTCACCACAAATGACCACAAAGTTTCCCCTAGCTTTCCCCAGCTGCCTGGCACAGAGTGTGAGATTCAGAGCAGCTTCCCCCTCCTCTACGCTCCCCCGCCGCTGTAAGACATGTTCCTGGCACAGACCTGAGGTTTCTTCCCTTCCTTCTGTAACCTTGCGTGTCTCTTCCTGCCTCTGGAAAGCATTTGCCTAAGAAATTTACCAGAAGAAATACAAGAACCGGGGTCTTTTTTCCTCCTCTGTTGCAGAGCTCGGAGAAGTGGAGAGAGTGGCCTGTGCAATACTGATTGCTCGAGCACAGCCACAGTGCAGACCCTTCGTGGGATGGGGTTTGCCCGTCATCCCTGGTAGCTTGTGTAGAAGAGTTTTCCAGTGGAGATGGAGTTTGCAACAATATAATCTGGTTAATTATTTTTGTTCCATTAGTGACAAGAGACCCTGATACTCTTAACTGTCACCAATAAAACATAACTCTTCTCCAAAATAATTTGCAGTTGAGGGAGGAAATTTTCAGAGCCACAGAAAGCAGTAGATTCCCCACTGATGTTTTGGCCTTGAAAAACATTTCCTTAATGGGTAAGAGAGAGGGTGGAAGGCAGCAATATTGTGTTGTCATTGTCATTTCACAGAAGTGAAACATAAAAGTTGGGAAGCTCTTGAAAGAGGTTAATAGAGGCTCTTACTGCCATTAGCGTCTCTCCAGTGAGAACACAAGGTTGAAATCAGCCTTTCGAGGGGGAAAGGTCTTGTGCCTTTTATGACCCATCCCATACTGCAAGGTAATTTTTACCTGATTGCATATAAACCTGAGCTTCCTTTTGGGAAAAGGAGGACCCCCCCCCACACCTCCTCTCTATCCTAATGGAATAACAAGCTACCACATATAGCTATTGTATTCGCAGGACTTTTTACTGACTAAAATGTTACAGCTATGTTTTAATTATTTCTAGAGGCAGCCTGAGCATAGAATCATATTTGTCTGGAACAAAGTGCTAAATTTTTTAATGACTTAACTTTTTAATTGATCAGTTTAGGAATGAAAATTAATTCACTTATAAGTCTTAGAAAGGAAGAAGACTCCTGTCTTTGGAATTATTAGATATATGGATTTTTTTTGAATAAGCATAATCATTATACATAAAGAAGTGATTGAATTTCCTTCTATTTATGCACAACTCAGTTCAGCCCAAAATATGGCTTTACAGCCACTGCTTCCCTATATATTAGGACAACTGACACACATAGTTGTTAATACTGCAAGGTATTTCCCTGTGTAAGACCCCATTTCCTCCTTTTCTTGCACTTTCGTACTTTCAGATGAAATTTTTTTTGTGCATGTTAAGTGCTGTCAGCCTGCTGCTTTTATTATTTTGGTGGTGGAAAGCTGTCCCATTTGTCTAGAACAAGTATCCAAAGAAAATCTCTAATCTGTGTTTACAGAAGCTTTGCAGAGTGGTGTTTGTTTGGCAGACAAATTCGAGTGTTTCCTCTCTGCTGAGCAGACAGAAATTAAGAGCATTAGTATAAAGGCATGTAATTCCGGACTGTGTCTTAATGCACTTGCACAAGAAGAGCCAAATGAACAATCTCCACGTGCCACCAGCCTGTTTCCCAGAGAGAAGGATGGGATGTGACAACCATTTGGATAAGGAAACTTTTGTTTGCAAGTTTTCCATTGGGAGCTTGACGTTTTGGCCCTAGCTCTCACCTGTATGGTGACACGTCAGAGCCTGCGAAGAATTTTACAGAGTATGTTATAGTGGACTTCACTCTGAATTTGGGCAATTTTCCTCCCTGCAGAACAACGGTCCCTCTGCCAGAAGGGGGATGATCAGGATGGCACCAAGGGTGGCGGCCAGGCAATACCTGTGCAAAAAGAACAGGTCTTTTCCTTTACAGCACATGATGTTGCTGAAACTCCTCACGTATCTGTGTCAGTTTCTGAGAAACAAACAGCGAACAGGAAGAATCGTGCGGTATATATTTGTAGATCTGGAACTGGAATCGAGTTTCAGCTCTTACTACTTTTTTTACTTACTAGTCCCAACAAACCATGCACAATTTAAATGGCAGAGAAGCTAGGACTTGAGCACCTTGGGAAATAGTAATAAAAAAGAAAGTTCTCTTTCTTTTTTGTTTTTACTAGATGATGCCTGAAAGAACATTAACATCATACCTACAAAGCACCTGCATCAGCTATCTACAGACACCTGCTGGTGGGATTAGTTGGACAGTAACTAGTCTTTGATTTTGGTGTCTTTGAATATCTGAGTGCTTTTGTAATGGACAGGAAAGTACATAGCTGAAAGGAGACTTTTAGAGGCATTCAGAGGACCCTTTGTGTGAGTTATAATCATGTTTTCAAAGAACTAAAAAGGCTTTATTTTTCTCCAAGAACAGACAAATCTAAAAGGTTCTCTCCAAGCCTGTGTTTGAGAGACCATCAGAGGATGTCGTCAAGGCCTATTGTCAAACAAAATTTGGCAGCAGATCTGAGGGATGAGAGCAGTTACCTTGTGAGTGGTTTCCACTCTCACAGACTGATTACATTACTTACAACCTCATCCTAAGTGCCTGTACCTGGCGTGGAAAGACTTCAAGAATTAGCTCTGTTTTTCAGGTGCCGCAGGATGTTTGCAAATACGTGACTCTGCAGAAAGAAACCTAAGGGACTCCAGGAAAAAAACACCCTGTCCTAGGAACCACTCTTTCCTCCTGTAATCCACAGCAACCCCTCTCCCTGTTGACTTGCCAGGTGATTGCCTCCGATCACGGGGATCCTGATGTGTGGGTTTTATGATCCCTTCACTTTTTCCTGTGCTATTTTCTCCTGCTTTCTATCTTTGTCACAGATACCGTAAAGGAGCAATTCTTAGCTGGAGGCGTGGTGAAAGGGAAGGAATGGAAATATGTGGTTAAGATAGTTTTGTAACAGAATTGCCCTTCCTATCTGAACCTCTCCAGTGCTCCTCCAGCCTAAGTGCAGTCAATCCTTCCCTGCTCCATCAACAAGCAGTTTTTACAAAGCAGTGATGCTGGTCATTAGAGGAAGGCAGCTGAGGATACAGCAGAGGTGAGATGAGCCTGACAGCACCACTCTGCTGCACTCTGGATACCATCTCTGTGCAGATGACATCTCTCAAGTGCCTCACCCTCTTGTGATACTTCCAGCTGGAAAAAAAAAAGAGAGATGTAGAATTTCGGAGCTGAGAGGAATAGGAATAAGAAGGTAAAATAATTGCCACTGCATAACCCTCAGCTGAAGTGAGGTGATGAAGTCAGTGAACTGCAGAATCCCCAACTGACAGTGAGAAAATGCAACTAAAATGAGACTTAGAAACTATCGCCTTTTAACCAGGAAGCCTCAGGCTCGCGCTCCCTGTTAGAAGTGCTCTAGGGGTTCCGCATGGCCTGTTCACTTGCAGAAGCCCCCCAGCTAACACAGTCTGCCACTAGGTTTTGAACTGCTGTGAAATCCCTTCCACAAAGCTGTTCCCAAAGGTGCCTACCGAGTACCTACCTATCCAGGCTTCTTAAGTGGACCCCACTTGCTGCCATTACCAGCTGATTAACTCCTAGAAGAGCCACACTGAGGAGCCTAACGCAAAAGTCTCTCAACACACACTAGGATCACTGAAAATGGATCAGTGAGTGCTGGGTATTTAACAACACCAGACATCATCTTAAAAATAAATAAATAAATAAATAAGTGTTGTTGGAGAAAGCAACACAAAGCCCACAACAACCTTTCAGAGTTTTTTTTCTTACCAATATTGTGGTTTTATTGAGAAATCAGAAACAGTACCTTGTGGGTTTTTTTTAGTAAAATGGTTTCCATTTCTTTCAATTTCTTTTTTTGTAAGCCAGCATCTTTAAGTCTTTCAGCACANAGCTGAGGATACAGCAGAGGTGAGATGAGCCTGACAGCACCACTCTGCTGCACTCTGGATACCATCTCTGTGCAGATGACATCTCTCAAGTGCCTCACCCTCTTGTGATACTTCCAGCTGGAAAAAAAAAAAAAAGGAGAGATGTAGAATTTGNTGTGATACTTCCAGCTGGAAAAAAAAAAGAGAGATGTAGAATTTCGGAGCTGAGAGGAATAGGAATAAGAAGGTAAAATAATTGCCACTGCATAACCCTCAGCTGAAGTGAGGTGATGAAGTCAGTGAACTGCAGAATCCCCAACTGACAGTGAGAAAATGCAACTAAAATGAGACTTAGAAACTATCGCCTTTTAACCAGGAAGCCTCAGGCTCGCGCTCCCTGTTAGAAGTGCTCTAGGGGTTCCGCATGGCCTGTTCACTTGCAGAAGCCCCCCAGCTAACACAGTCTGCCACTAGGTTTTGAACTGCTGTGAAATCCCTTCCACAAAGCTGTTCCCAAAGGTGCCTACCGAGTACCTACCTATCCAGGCTTCTTAAGTGGACCCCACTTGCTGCCATTACCAGCTGATTAACTCCTAGAAGAGCCACACTGAGGAGCCTAACGCAAAAGTCTCTCAACACACACTAGGATCACTGAAAATGGATCAGTGAGTGCTGGGTATTTAACAACACCAGACATCGTTGTATAAATAAATAAATAAATAAATAAATAAATAAGTGTTGTTGGAGAAAGCAACACAAAGCCCACAACAACCTTTCAGAGTTTTTTTTCTTACCAATATTGTGGTTTTATTGAGAAATCAAAAACAGTACCTTGTGGGTTTTTTTTAGTAAAATGGTTTCCATTTCTTTCAATTTCTTTTTTTGTAAGCCAGCATCTTTAAGTCTTTCAGCACACATGCAACAAAGAGGAAAAGATAATAGCCCATTGTAAGAAAATGCTATTAGGGAGAGGATAAAGATTGCCAACTATCTCCCCTTCTGATTCCAATTCAATGCTAGGAGAACAGCTTACTAAATATATTTTGAAATTAATAATTATTTTGTAGATTTTTGAGATGAATAATACCATCACTACTAATAATATGTATAAATGCAGCCAGAAGGCTCCTCCAAGAAATAGCTCTCTGAACATTGAGGAAGAGTATTAGCAAATTTTTTTGTTTGTTTGCTTTGAATTCTCATTTGTTGCAAGTTTGGCTATGATTATCATTACTAACCAGAAATTAAATATTAACATTTTAATTATCACGAGACAAACCTGCAGGTTACTACTGGATCGAAGCCAGTAAAGAATCCTATTCCTAATTATATTTAACGGAATAGTGTCTTAGCCTGAAGACTCATAAGTAGATCTTGTTTTTAAAACCCCCTTCAGCCAAATAACCACTTAACTAATTTCAAATTGAATATCTTAGTCAGGATTTGAAATTATTCAGTCTCCTCAGGGAATTACATTTGAATGTTATTATAATATCATCCAGGGAAATGTTTTCTACCCTTCTAGCTGTGGAAAAAAATATAATAAAATAAAACACTCTTTTAAATAGGATTTTAATTTACTTCTCTGAAAGTGAGTTCTCTGCTTGGGTAGCATCCCTTGTTACCCACACACCCCAAGTGCTAAATCCTGTCACATCATTAGGTCAATGTACCTACATCATAATTGGTTAAGTCTATATTTCTGCTTTTTTCTCAAAAGTTCCCTCAATGCTAGGAGACCAAACTGGAGTTATCTCCAATGAACAGTAAATTTGTCAAAAATGTTGAAGTGTTTTTTGAGGGAAGAAGCAATATAATACAGTAATATGTGAGAGGTTCTACCAATCACTTTCTCCAGTATTTTTTTTTCTTTCAGCATTATGGTTTCACTGGAATGGAACCCTTCAATTCCTCCCCATTCATTTTTAATTCACTAAAGCAGAGCAGCTGCAAAAAATCCATCTATCCTTGTTGCTGAGACATTCATAGCAGCCGGCACTGACTGCATCAGGGGTCCAGCAGATCTCACGTGAGCCTGGCTGAGGTTGCTCCCTGCTCTTGTGCAGTGCAGCAGAGGCAACTTAACCCTCAGCGGTTAAAGAGCTATTTCCATAGTAAACCACAGCAGGAATCTTGGTACTGCAGACATCAAGGTTGGGAAACCCACCTGGGAGAGCCCAACTGCAGTGTTGGGGCAGCCCTGCGGCTCACCGAGGGAGATGGTTCTGCAGGGATGGACCTGGTACGGAAAAGGCAGTCTAGTCTTCCAGAGCGTCATGTTTTCTCCTGTTTGGGCCTCTTTTCCCCTCCCATCGCCTGTCGTGGTTAGGTAACCCGCAGCTATTCCTAGGGAAACCTTTTTGTCAATGTGCTCCAAAGGCAGGTGCCACAGGTAGGATGTGGGCTCAGCCTGAGCTGCAGCAGGGCACCAGGCAGGCTGGCACGAGTCACTTGCACTTGGAAGTGCCCCATTTCTCAGCCTGCAGCGGCCTCTGGCCAGTGAAGATACAGCAAAGGCAGAGAGATTAAAGCTTGAGCTCTAATAAAACATAGACCAGAAAATTTCAGTCTGGGCTTAGCCATGTTTGACTAGGCTGGGAAATTTCCTTTAGAAAGACATTCGTTCTTAATTAAAGTACTCATGTCTTTTTGATATAGTCACTTTCAGAGGAAAGTGAATTATGCTAGAAAATAAAAAGTATTCTACAGGGTTCTGTGGCATTTTCTCATAGTAGACATCTCATTCAATAACCTGATAATGAACACGAGCGCAGCTCTCCAGTTTTCTCTACGACTACTGCTAGTGCAGGAAAGACGGGTCCCTGGAGGAGATGGGGAAGCCACCAGGACTTATCTGAATTTGGACATAAAAAGTAATGACAACATTTTTTTCTTTTTTAATTTAGTCTAATGACAGGTGGGCAGAAAATCAGTGGAAGGAGGGTAATTTGGAAGTTAAAGTTTAAGTATTCATATCAAAAAGGAATCAGTCAATGTGAAGTTACTTTCCTGTAGGTTTTTTTTTTTTTTTTTCTTTTTTAATTGTCCTGGATTTGTTAAAGTAGATGTTTAATGGTATAGACTTAAGGAAAAAGCAGCAACAACAACAACAACCAGACATTTTTGGCCTACAAAAGCCATATCCTTGCTCTTTCAGCAATGTTCTGTAACCCCTCGTGAGCAGGGCACAGGGAATGAAAAGGCTAAAGCAATAAGTACAAATTCTTCCACCTCCTCAGGCAAACTGCTTACCAATAATTAATTCCACAAATTATCCTCAAAAATCCTTCCTTCTGGACGACACCATGAGAAAAGCCCTGCTTAGGATGCAAGCACTGCTGGTTATACCTGCATTCTGGAGTGGGTTTTCAAATCATTTTTATGCTTATGCCTCACGTTCACTCCAGCAAGTGCTATCTCATCAGATTAGAGGAGTTCAGCGCTCAGCCCAAAGCCCATCAGTGTATCCTAGGGTTTAATTCTGATGGTTCAGCCTTTGTTTTTTCCCTTTTTAGGCCCAGAAAAGGTAACCTGCAGTCATTCCTAGGGAAGACTTTTTAAAAATGTGCTCCAAAGGCAGGTGGACTCATTTGGATGTGGGCTCATCAGCATATGTGAGATGCCGACCAAAAGCCAAGCTGAACTGCCTGAGCCTGTGGAAGAAGCTGAGAGTCACTTCTGTAATGCTGGTGGCATAAAACACCTCCCTGTACCACGATGCACAGACTGTCTCTTTGGAAAGATATTTCTCTATCCACGTCTCTATCTATCCTCTAACTGCTGTAATGGTAAAGCATTTCTATATAGCTCTTTTCATAGAATGCATTGTGATCTTATAAATCAAAGTTTATTTTTTGTTTTGTTTTGTTTTAAACCTTTATATTAAATCAGAAGGAAGAAACTTCAGCAAATCTGAAAGAGAAAGAAAACAGGCTATCTCTTCCATGAAAGGGAGAATAAATTTCACCCTGCCCAATTTCCTGCACACCAGACCTCTGCCCTTGCACTGGAGGGAGCTGACATGGTTGTGGTGATATGTGCAGACAAACAAGAAGTCTCCAGGGCAATATTTCTTTAACCACTTCAGTGAGAAAGAGAATCAGGCTGCAGTGTTACCCTCTATGGACCGTATGAGCAAACAAACACTGAAGAAAACTTGCTATATGAGGAGAACCTGTCCCTCTCTAGAAGTACTTTTCTGGCATAGCTCCTGGGATTTAATGGAGTTTGTATATAAGAAGTAAATTGTTTAGTTGTGATAACAAAAAGAAAGTTAAATGAGTTGTTTGTCCAGAATAACAGTTTCATGTACAGCCCATAGAATGAGATCTTCAGTCATGACTGGACAGGTATAGCCCAGGGAGGGAAGACCAAACACTTTTCACCCTTCCTGCTACATGAAGCTTTCTGCAGGGTTCCGTTCAGCTCAGTATCTGTTCGTGCTAAACAGCTGCTCGTCACATCGATGCTGGTGCCTAATTGCTTCTGCTCCGAAAGCCAGACTGTGGCTAATCCTTCTCACACAGCAAACAGAGGGGATCTGCTAATTAGAGCCTGTCTGTTAATGAAACCTTTGGCCTAACTCAGGATTTTGGTTTAATTAGGTTGCTCTTAGACCTTCTGTATTTATATTCTCTATACAAACTTCTCTATCCTTCTCTGCTCTCCGAAGCAACATGCTTTGGCACCAGCACAGAGCCCAGGGAGGTTCAACTAGAGACAACATGATGCTATCACCAGGAACTGAACTCAGGGCTCGGAGGGAATAAGGAGGAAGAGGTGAAAATCCTGACTGCATGGCTGTCGCTGGTGGTTTGCCATGGCTTCTTTCCTACCCATCACCCATATCCTCGTTCAGGGAGTGCCTAAAGACTGCTCAGAGAGGCTGTTTTAGCTGTGTACACATTTCAGCCGACCTTCTGTAGGTCAGCTGATGTCCAACTGCCATCAGCAAGAACTGATTAAACACGCAGAAACTGTGGTGAGCAGTATGGATGGGAGAAACCAATGTCATTTAACTGAAATATTGGACAACTTCAAAGGGAAATGGATAGTTTTCACCAGAAATGGTCTGAAGGATGTTGAAGTCCACTGGAGTCTTACCATTAAATTCAATAGGCTTCCAGTCAGTGTGTATATCTGCATAAGGCATAAAATTATCACATTCTTTCATCTAGAAATAAAGGTATATCAGATATACTCATTTTATTTCATTTAGGCAGATGTGTTCCCCCCATCCCTTCCCTTTTCTTGTCCTGTGTTTCTTCTTCATCATCAAAATGTCTAAGTAATAAAGTTAACATTTTTTGTGGTAGTACAAAATTTAGAACAAAAAATACTATGTGAGTGTGCATAGAAATTTAACAAAAGTGTGGATTAAAATAAATCCAAAACAAAAGTCTGGCAAAGTAAGACAAAAGATTTAGCCTAAGCACAAAGAAAATATTGATAGAAGGCGGCCTTTAAACATTACCTGAATAGCTGCAACTGACAACTTTGGGAGCAGCATCAGAATAAAAAATAAATAGTCCCTTGCTTTGTGTTTGCAAGGTTGGATGTGAGGTGAATGGGAAAATAATACTCTAAAATGCCCTAATCTTGATTTAAATGAATACAACCATAATACTTGGAATGATGAATATAACCAAGAGATGGCAGCAGTTCATGCACTATTCATTTACTTTATTTAGACTGCAACATAATTTACTTTTTTAAGGTACAAGGAAATTATGTTTTGTTTTGCTTATGATGCAGATTGTTTCTATTATTATCGAAAGGAAGGGAAGGGAGCAGCAATGGGAGAAATATTTTGTTGAAGGGATTTGGAAATTTGTTTTTAGGCAAGGATCCAAGGTCTCTCTGGGGAAAGAAATGAGAACTGTTTTCTATACAAAAAAATAAAATCGAACTCCAATTGGAAAGCTCTTACGACTGTGGTCTCTGGCGGTCCCGTTTCAGAAAGGAGAGGGTAGTGGGCACCCTAGGTATTAAGATGATGCAATTAAATAGCTTCAAGGACACGAGTGACATGTTTTTATAGAGTGACATAGGATGGCATGAAATCCACACCCCTTCACTTGCAACTAAATCAAACAATAAAGTATGGTAATTCTAAGAAGTAGAGCATATTTATAGAGCATGAGAGTACATTTCTCAACCATAAATTTCAATGCTGTTTGGAAAGTTAAAAAAAAAATCTGAACATGTCAAAATTTATATCATGAATTAATGTCATGCCTTTAAAAAATGGTGCCAAATTAGCACTTCAAAATTAATTTAATGAGCAAAACTCTGCCAAACCTCTTGAGAAACTTTTGGGTCATCATAAAATTCCTTCATAAGTAATGTGCTATTCATGGATGCTCATTTATAGGAGATAGCTATTGTCAAGGTACAGTTATTTTCAAAAGGATCACAGGGCATAAATTCTCAATTTATTATAGAAATCCTATTCACTTTTTCTAGTCTTCCAGTACTTTGATTTTATACCAATATAATGCCATTGATTCTGCTGCATGTCCAAAGCATGTAAAATCGCAATGATTTGTTATTGGTGAGAGACTGAAAAGGAGCTCTCAGACAAAATTCCCAGTGGAAGTTTATTGTGCTACAACATAAAAAAGGATAACCTGAACTAATATGTATAATCCAAATAAACTGGATTTTTGAGGACAATGGAGTTATGAGGATGACAGAAAAACAGTTCCCCAGAGGTTTGTGTTACCTTACAAAAACTGACAGAGAAGCTGTGGTGTAAGTGCAGATAAGTTCCTAGGAGTTGGACCCACACGTACAGCTGCTGAAATTTATGTGAGAGGTGCAAAGCACGACCTGAACAACACCGTAAAAGTGCAGTTAACATGGAGAAGTTATGGAGGCAGGGAAAGATGCCGTTTTGAATAGCTCTTTTCACAAAGTCAAACTTGTGTTAGTGCCAGCAGTGTAGGAAGTCAGTGGGTGTCTGATTATCATCTCTTGAAGACAGAAAAATTGCCATTGTAACATTATTCAAATGAGATGAATATTAAAATAATAATTGAATGTATATATAGCAGCTTTGTTTCCTTTTTTTTTTATTTCCTTCACCTGGATTTCTCACACAAAAACTTCCCCCTCTCATAGCACTGGCATTTTGGAATATGACAAATGAATTTTGTCTAACGCTTAAGTTCAGTCTGTACTTCTGAGCCGCTTGGCGGGGTGGCGGGGGTGGGGAATCCCTTTCTAATGGATTCTAAATAAATTCTGTATCAATTTAAACTATTAGAGGAAGTTAAATCAAAATAATTAGGATATTAAAATACTTTGTGCATTTCCAATCACAGGTTTATTGCAGATCTGGATCTTTTCCAGGAAACAATAATAGAATGAATACATTAGAATGTTTTCTTCCCCTTAATATAAAACCATTTGCTCATGAAAAGATGATTGATAACTTGCATTAAACACAGAACCAGATTGATTTGCAGACATGCTTGAGGAGGGCCTGGAAGGAAAGGAAAATAAATGTCACATTAACAAAACATTACACAGGCACACATTCACACACACTAAGTATATTAACCAAATAAAAAAGGAAAACAACATAAAAGCTTCTATTGCACTTCTACTTATTAGAAAAATAACTTAACTCCGTAGAATGTAATTGCTAAGTACACCTTGGCATTGGAAAAAGAGAAATTAGTTGGATATTCTCATTGCAAATGCTTTGAAACAGTTTGGGAAAAAAAAAGCTAGACCAGGATGCAGAGAGAGCTAAATGTAAGTTGATAATCGTGTCAGCTAAGTTATTGGCTCTGTCTTATTGCTGATGCTTCCACCATCCTTCTTCACAAAGTGAAGAATTACGTCTGCCAGGCTACGCAGGCTATGGGGACGAGCGAGCATAAATAAGCTTGCTCTCGCGTAAGTGCTTGGTCTGTGGATGTCTCCACATCCTTCTCTGTACCGGTTCCAGGGAAAGTGACAGTCTCTGGCACTCTCCGCATTTGGAGTCTCAGGACATACTCAAGTTTTCAGCCTTTTTTCAAGGCCTGGATTGCTAGTGTCAGGCACACACATCCTCCTGCATCCATGGGGAGGCTTCGGCTTGCTGGAGAGCCAGGCTGCAAACAGAGCCCAATCCTGAGCAAAATGCAGGCAGTTCAGGCAGTACCACTTGGAGACCTCTCTCTGGATTAAGGTCTCCCGAATGCCTTTTTCTCTGTGTGCTTTTTTGTTCTACTCACTTCTGGGACAGAATTGTAATTTTCTATATCCTCCCGCTAGCTTTCTTTCTTTTCTTTCTCCTGTAAGGAAGATGAGAATTTCCATGCTGGATTGGATTAAGTCTATCGCAGGCAGTATCTGCTTGCCATTTCCCAGAGGAAAATATAAGAAAATGGGCATGAATAGTGACGCACCTGTGGTTTATTCCTTCAGTTTCTCTGAAGAGCAAGCAAACAAGTAGCACCCCTCTTCTGCTTGCTTAAGTGTATCTAGCCTCACTGCTCAGACCATATCACGTTCACAAAGTTGCAGATTCACCCACTATGGTCTACGTGCTTTTTGCATAGGAATTTAGGTCCTACTTCAAGGATCCTTGCAGCTTATGTGTACTGAGACTGGAGAGGAACAAAGAGGGCTAGACATAGCTACAGCCTATTCAAGCAGGGAGAAAAGAACTTTGCCATCATGAATTTGCACCAAGAAGAGCGATTTTTAAACCAGGTGAGCACGCGAGTGTCAGCATAAGACTGTTTAACAATATTTACTACAGTATAAACAGCAGATTCTGAGTAGAAATCAAGATGCTAGATATCCCCCACATTTGATAAAACTACAATCACTGCAGGAATATTATGTCCAGGCCTGGGGTTTGCACTTCAAGAAGGATGCTGAGCAGTTGTAAATCCATCAGAAAAGAGAAATTAGCGAAGTACCGAAAACCATGTCCAAAAGAGACGTTATAAAAGAGATGGGGTGGCTTTATTCCAGTTCATAGGGATTTCTGTGGCAAGGAGGATTTTACTATTGAAATTCAATGTGATAAAGCTATAGCAAACCCAATAGATAGCATCCAAAGTTAAACAAATAATCTGTGCAATAAGATACTACAGAATAATGCAACAAGAGCTGTCATGGCAACAGTGGACCATTTCAAATTAATATCAAATGTTTATAGATTTGTTTGATCTTGTTTGATTTGCTAAAAAAGCATAAGGACTATGTAGTTCAAGCAGGTGAGAACATCCGCATTATACAGATGATCCATTAGTAGATAATATCCAGTCCCTTCTTTTTTTTATAATGTAGAAGCTGAGGACTCAGAAATACCTAAGGATGTTCAGCTGCACCTACTAGAGCACAGTTCAATTGCTGCAAACATATTTCAGTGCCAAAGTAAAGCAAAACCAACCCTGATGCAGTGGACCATTGATATTTGAATGTAAATCCCTTGGTTTTTAATTTAAATATCATAATATCCCCATTTAAAAATGTGTTTCATTTCTCATAAGTCACTATTTAACTCCCAGCTAATCCTCCTCGTTTACATTAGGTTTATGGAGAATGGTATTAATTAATCTCACATAAATATAATTTGGTGGTTGGACTGCACAACAGCAGGAGAATTAACATGGCACTGAGAGCCAAGCTATCAGATCCATATTCTGGTAAGTCCTATTATGTCTGCAGGATGGACACAGCACACAATGAATTTAATTATGCAGACTTTCAATCAGATTTCTTGTAAGCTGGAAAACTTTTAGCCCTTGCACTTTACTGATGGCAATGCTTTGTCTGCAGCCACTCTCACCTCGTACTTGACCAACTAATAATTTGAGCTGGACACTAATCATTAACACTAATGACTAATGACCTTTTCTGCAAGGTCATATCCCAAGATAACATTGTAGGCTAGAAATGTTCTCATAGAATGGTAATCACCACTAATAAAAATTATGATCACTGTCAAAGAAAACTAGTTTCTGAATATAAATGAATACATCACAATAACAACAGTATTTATTAATAAAATAAATGAAATAATAACTAATATAATTCCACTATACTTCATGGTAAAAGTCTGATGTTGTCATGCTTTACTCTTTTCAAAAGAGCATTAACCTTTAGATAAGGTTCATTAAAAGACCAGGGTCCTAGTTCTGTGTCTGACAAATCACTCCAGCTCTCTCTTCCTCATTGTCCTTTTTTGACTGTTTAATTTCTGAGCTCCAAAGGAGAGTGAATGAGTCTTCCTCTATATTTGGACACCAACTTCCAGAGGGTCCCATGAAGGGACCCTCAGGTTTTCTCGGTGGTAAGATCTGCAGTGGATGCAGACGGCAGTTTGAGATAGGACTTACTTCCAATCTTTGGTAGCAGAAGCATCCTCGGGTGGTCCTTCTCACTCTCTAGGATGCCGAGCAGCCAGACTCCTTGCTTCAACAGTACAGTTAAGTATTTCAAATTAGTGAACCTGCCATTTGTCCTTTTATTGCTGTTTTCTGTCAGCTAATATCAAGGGGACTGCATATCAAGGGGTGCTTATAGACTTCATTAGTGCTAAAATGTTTCAATTATAAAGAATCCCCAATCACCAAGAGAATCACCAAGAAAAGGCAAGCCCAACCAAATGAAAACATTCAGAAGAGAAAGAAACAGCACAGGACTAGAAGAGTTTCCTGGTGTTCCTCCTTGTTTCATTATTTATGTTTCCCTACAGCGGCAAAAATAAGACATTCCTATATTCTGTATAAAATATAATGTACTTAATTGATCTAAGTAATTTCAAGGCTGGTGAATAACAAAAGCCTCCAGAGTGGCATATTCTGTCTTAATGATCACATAAAATTACTCAAAGTGTTTTTTATGTCATTGTAATTTCTGAGTTTATTTAATAGTTGAAGGGGAGAGAGGGTAACATTAACAATCCTTTCTGTGGCTTGCGTGGCTGTATACAACGAGACATGTGTATGCCGTGAGTGGCTAGAGTAAAACTGAGGTTATACTGAGCATTTGCTTTAGGCAAATGTTCTAAGCAAAAAAGCACAGTCTAATAAGGATGATACCGCATTAGGATTCAGGACATTAAGATTCGTTTCCAAGTGTTTGACCTATTAAATGGTCAGACGACCTCTTGATTTCAGTGTTTGCTTTCCCTTTCTTCCTCAGTCACACCTATTGAGTTCATCAAAGCTTTTAACCAAGAGCTTTCCAACTCAGCTGTCCACTACAGGCTGTGAGCAATAACTCTTTATGTGATAAAGAGTTTTATGTGTTTATTTTTCGATTTACTCTGTAGTAAACAGCTGCCTTTCATCCCTATATATTAAAATATCGCAGACTTGTTCAAGACCATCTCTCCCTTCCTGCTGGGTTAAGCCCAGTGTAGGTCAAAGAATTCACAGGTTGAAAGGAGACCCTACGGGTCTGTTCTGAAGAGCAGGCGGTTATTGTGTGTACAGTTGGTATGTCCTATAATTTTAATGCAAGTGCCCTCACTGATTTCAAAACACCGTGACTGGACTAGCAGCATGTCTTGCTCTGCTGGATGCCTTTATTCTCTTCACACATGTGTTTGCCTCCTATTGAAGTCTTTTCCCCCATTGCTAACAAAGCTATTCAGAACTATTTTGCAATATTAAAGCAAGCATTAAGATTTTAGAACTAATTCCATATTCTTCTCTTCTCCCTCTATCCCTTCACTGTGCTTGAAGTTTTTTTAATCTCCTCTCAACCTTGCCATTTTTTTCCCTTTTGGACTCGTCTAATTCACCTCATTTCTAAGTCATGATGATATCCTCAAGACACCAATTCATAACTTCCTTGTACTGAAATTGTTCATTAAACCCTAATTTTTACCATCTAATTCTGTCTTTTTAGCTAATGAAATCAGAGTAATTATAAATATCCATCTTGCAACATTACATATTGACATTTGACTATAAAGACTCAGAATGGAGGAAAAACACCTTGGGAAGATTCCTCTAGAAGCAAAAGAACCCAACAACCATAAATATATAGATGAAAATGCTCTCACCTAAATTTATTTCAATATTAACTTTATATTGCCATTAAGGTTTGCCTGAATGTGAACCATAAGGGAGGATATCTAATTTCAGCGTCTTCACACGAGAGATATTTGGATTTCTTAGATCCATTATTTAACAAAGGAGAACTGAAACACATAGAAAGAAAGATACATCTCATGCTGTATCTGATCCAAAGTTTGACATGAGTTTTAACATCTTAGTATATTGAATGAAATAATTACTCTCAAGAACTTTTACTACTTTTCTAGTCTTATTTTTTTTTGTAGATGACTCTAGAATTAGACTCAAGACCTGTTGAAATCTATGGAAACACATTAGATTAAGCCTTCCTGTGACACGAAATAGCTGCCCAACAATATTAAAGGTTATAAGAATTTATTTATATTTTAAAGGTATGACAACACTAACAACAAGATTTTATACACACTGATGGATATTAATATAACAACACAACAATTTGAAAAAATGTAACAGTGAATGAAAATTGATAATTGACAATATATAAATATATATTTTATTTTTTTATATTTATATATATCAATATATATATTCACATATTATAGTATATAGAAATGATAATTTATAATATATAAATATAAATAATAAAGTATATTATTATTAATGCAGATTGGGGATCTGTTGAAGTGTGTGTAATTCTGCAGTTAAAGACCCTTTTAAAATAGGGCAATTTGGGGAGCTGAATGTTGCCTCTGCAGATACACAGCTTAATGAACAGCTTCAGAAAACTGAGCGTAGAACATTGTGAAGCTGATCAGGAATTTTTGCCTCAGTAATTCATTGTCAGGAAAAATAGGTTGGTGAGCCCAAAATGATTACATAGAGGGATCCATTTTGATAAATATCTTGTAGACACCTGCCTGGTTTCTAGCCAAATTGCTTTGTGAAATATGGGAATGCTCATTTACAGCATGCGCCCCGGAGAGGCAGTCATTCTCCAGGCTGGCTTGCAAAGAAGCCTTGAAGGGCTCCCAGGTCCCTCAACATCAGAGCCAGGAGTCTGGATGAGCTGAAAGCTCCAACATGCGGCAAGGTTCATGTCCTGACTGCAGCTGTAACCCACAGTCTCAGAAGTAAAGAGGTTTCAGTTCTCCAGGAGCGAGAACTGTTAACACAAAGTTGTGCAGAAGTGGAGATTTGACTTGTTCCTCTGACCACAGACATAATTTGAACTTCTTCAAACAGTAAGACAGTCACTGAGAAGAGAATGAGTGGGAAGAGCTAAGAAGATGATAGATGAAAATCCTTTGATCTTAAGGTCTCAACCACTACATGCTTTGAACAACAGTGAAAGCGAGAGTAAGCTTGTCTAGCAAAGGCTGATAAAGTCATCACTGCCAGTCTCAAAAATGTGCAATTAGTTTAATACATGCAATTGGAAAGTCCATTCTTCATGGACATTACAGCACTGCAGAAAGAATGAAGTATTGTGTCACTGAGTGGCAGAGATGAGAGATTCTTGCACGTAAGAGCATGTTCAGGTGAGCATTCGCTGTGGATGAGCATCAGCTGATCCTACAAGAACTTGCAGATGGAGTTTTTCCATGCTGAAGTTGTGTGCATGAATCTGCAGTATGAATAGCAGATCCTGATCAGAGAAATGCTGGCCTGGTGACACCATCTGGCACCCAGGAATGCATTGACTCTATAGTTATCATCCATCCGTTCTTCAAAAACCAAATTTAAAAATTGAATTTACTCTTGTGATAGTCAGAAAAGAGAGACCTAACGCCTCAAACATATGAGTGCTTGTTCTCTTGCAAAGGAAAGAAAAAAAAAAGGACCCTTCTTGCAGCTTGATGGCTCTGCCATTAGTAGGAAAAAAAACAAGGGGTTACTGTGAAAGTCAGCCTTCTTTGGAAATAGATGGGATCTGGCAATTGCTGTAATGGAGTGTTAACAGGAAAAAAAATCAAACAAAGCAGTGCCACAACAGCTACGATTTACAACTTCTGCAAGCTGAGTTGCATTCATGCACAGAGGTCAGTGGAAAGCTCCACATGGCTTTTTCCTACAGTGTAAATAACAGGATAAATATTTTGAAAGTAATGTTCCTGGAAAGCAGCAGTTAAAACATCACGGTGATAAAGTTAGAGAAGACGGATTATTTTTTAATTAAAGAATGAATGCAAAGGTGTTTTAGGCTTAAAAATATTTTTCCCTTGGAAAGAGATTTTAGAACAATTGCATTAGCTCAAGAAAATACTAACAAGAAAACCCTCAACACTTTTAATTGCAAGTGAAATTGCTTCAGTAAAATTCAGAATTAGAATTTCCTTGTGGTTCAGATTTTTCCTTTCTCTTTTCAAATGTTTCTTTCCATAAAGTTGCCAAACAATTTTTTTTTTCTTTTTTTTGGTGTATCATAGAAATGAAAGATCCACTATTCACCAAACTCTGTCTCCTCTTCTGCCTTTCCCTTCAATTTTTATTGTCAATTTTCTCTTTGTTGGGCTGCTACCAGTATTATATTGTCTCAACATTGTGTAGTCTGGCCCCTTACACAATAGCACTCACTGGTCTACAAACACCCACAAATTAATGCTGGAGTCAATGCAATGAAGCAGTAATGTTGAAAGAAATTGAGGGCAAGTAATAGAGAAATCATATATGAATTTGCAATGTGATACAACATCAAAAGGAAGGGCAATGCAATCTTAGGCTACAGTCAGAGAAAGATTACATTAAAGAGGAAAAAAAAGCCAGTCATTTTGCTGTGTACAGCTTGGCAGTGACTGCACCTGGAATATTGCATTCAATCCCATGAACCAGAGAGATATCAGCAAAGCAGCATTGAGAGAGAAATGCTACAGGGATTGATCTAATGTTGAAAATTTAAATGAGCTAAATATGACAGTGAGCCTCCCTGGGCAGCGCAGGATCACAGAGTCCAGGGTGGAGGTACCACAGATAGGAGCAAAGCACAGACTGCAAAGCCACCTTCTATGGAAGATCAGATCACTACAGTTCTAAATCCCATTTTTACCTTTTCCTTCCTCTAATCCCTCAGTATATACCTTTCCAACACAAAGGTTTCCAACCACCAAGCTACAAAACTTTCCCTGGAGGCAGAAGAACTACCCTCAGGGCAGCAGAGCTTCAGTGTCCACTCGAGATCTGCCTGGAAGATACTCAGGAGGTAAAAATATAGCCTAAAAATAGGTGGTCTGAGTATGGTATTGTCATCTGCAGGCCCACCAAAGAACCCAGTAGCAAGATATGTTTGAGATCTGGTTTTAAAATAGCCAGAAAACAACTAAATGTCCTTGAAAGAAGCATGCGGCCACAGCAAAGGATACTGACTTACAGAACGGAAATAAAAACTTTTTATAGAGATGAGATGACTTTTATTGGGATGACTTCTTTTTATTAGGTGACTTTTTATTAGGAGAAACAGGAACTGAACTCCAGTATCACAAAACCCAAATGATCTATAGCTATGTCAGATAACACTTAAGAGACAACACTCTTGGTGTTATATTTGGTGTTTCCTCTCCTTAATTGCTGTACATGGGCATGGTGTCTACAGGAAATGCTAGAAAATGGGGACTGTGACTGGGGAATTGTGTGTAGAAAAAGGGCAGGATTTTGTGTGCAGTGAGCACCGTTTTGCTTGGATTTAAAATTGGCTGACTTTTCAGGAAGGGAAAAAGAGGATCACAGGATTTAACCAAGAGCAATCCAACATTGGACAACTGTGTTAAAGCCCAGCAAGGGCATGGTGAAGGGAGTTCCAGAAATAAACTTTGATCCTCAGTTCAGGTGCTTGAGAAAGTTTTTAAGTCGATCTATTTGTAAATTGGCATTTATTTATTTATTTATTTAACCTCGGGAAGCTAAAGGAATTCATGTCTCTTACTTGCATGATGTTGGATACAGAAAACAGCAATGTAAGAAAATGCATATTTTTCTTGTCCATATTATTTTATTACCCTGAATTTCTGAGAATAAAAGTCTCTTTTTATACACACCTAGCAATTACCTGAATCTAGGAATTAGTTGTGCAATAAGGTAAAACTTGCTAAGTGGTTCACCTATCATTTAGGAATCTACAGTGAAATGTTTTACTTATTATACAAATTAGGCCAAGGCAGAATAACGTATTCTCTTTAATCATAAAGATCGCTGTCAAATCTGACTGAAATGAAGTTATTAAAATAGAGTGAAGAAAGTGAAGGAGGTCACACTGTTTCATCAATCTTGCTGGTTACTCATCAGCACAGTCAACTTTTCACAAGAAATATTGTCCATAGTTGAGGTTTCCATTACAGTTAATTCAGTAGCTATATGGTGTGAGAAGCGGCTAGTTAAATGACTTATATAAACCCAGAAAGGTCACGATTTCTTGCCAACATTTCTGTCTGGGTGCTTAGCATCCTTACTGATCTTGCTCCCAAATGTATTGTCTAAATATGCTCTTGGTGATGTTAGCAATAAGCTGAATCAGTTGGTTCACAAGAACAGATAATTCTTATCTTCACAGGCAATGATCAGAAAGCAGGAAAAATGTCTACTAGGTGGATTTTTTTTTTCTGTTGTTCTTTTCCCAAAAACTGGGACAAAATGTATGTCTGAAAGTGGCTTGGAACAGAGCAGGGCATGGTTAGAAATAACTGTGGATTGACAGTCACAGGATTGACATTAGTAGGCCACAGCTCTCTAAGGTATCCAGAATATCCTTCATTTTGTGTTTGCCTCTTCTGCAGGAGGGTTGGGGCATCTGATTTAATGAAGTAGATCCATGTACTGTCAAGGAAAGATTACGGAGGATGTTTTCCCTGAAGAAAAATGTTAACCACAACAAGTCTGATACTGAAGCACCTGCAATATTATTCTCCTCAAGTCACTTTATGTTATAATTATGGTCAGTGGCCAGATTTGTGGATTACACTGTTGTCCTCTAATAAACAAAACACCTAAGTCTCTCTAGATCCTAGCAATTTTCTCATTTTACCCAAGCCCTAGATTTCTTCCTCAATTTCATTATGCTGTGGGAAGAGTATAAAGAAAATGTGATTCTGTGAACTTTAACTGCCAGTCACGGGTCATCTTGGCCTCCATCTCCTTCCCTTTAATAATGTAGGGTAGAGATAGCTCAGTTATCAAATGATCCTTGTAAGATTTGTTGTTGTTGTTTTTGTTTGTTTTCTGATTTCAGGTAATTTGAGAGGGAACGTGATAGAGCAGATGAAACTGGAAATATGGATTCTGCTTTGCAACTGATAAGACACTGACTTGAGGCAATTCACTGCCTCACTTTTTGCATTTGAAAAAAAAATATGAAGGATACATTTTCTTTTTTCTAATGGTGTTATATGAATGAAGACTTGGGCAGGCCTTGCCTTGTAAAGGTCTGTTCCAAACTTTGTTGAAGTTACTAGGCTTAAAATAAGGTTTTAAAACTCCTGATTTCCGGCCATTATTTTAAGCTCCAGGATCTTATCCAAGAGCTCATGAATTTTAGAGATGCTTCTATGGAGAGTTCCTTGGAGAACTGTCATTATTTGTAATAATTTAGGAAGATTCACAAAGTAAGCGCTTGTTGATTACATGATTTATAAATGCCCTCCACAGACTTGTAGGGGCTTCATGAATTATTTTACAGTGTTTATTGCTTATTATGAAAACTACATGATGATAGTGGTTTCAATTATAAGCCTATTAGGCAGGTAATTGACAACACAAGTGTACTAAAGTTGCATGCTGCCTGCTTCCATGCAAGCGCAGCATTGTGTTTTTAGGCAGGCAGCGCTGATAATCAGTGCATAAATGATCTCCTAATTAACTGCCTCTGTCAGAATCCCAGTTTCAGTTAACAGGCCTGTGAGCTGGCCAAGAGTTCATTTGTCTCTTCCCTTTCCCTCTCAGCTGCATCATCCCCTGTGATGAGAAACCAGAAAACGTTCACGGCACCAGGAATCTTGCCCAGACCACGGCACTGACGCTACCGTCAGCTCCACCGCCCTAAGCGAACGGTATCTGCCACACGCACGTGGCTGCCCATGATCAACTGAAAACAACAGGGTGGCAATGGCTGAAAGTGGAGCCCAAT
Source organism: Crypturellus undulatus (assembly GCA_013389825.1). Lineage (NCBI taxonomy): Eukaryota > Metazoa > Chordata > Aves > Tinamiformes > Tinamidae > Crypturellus > Crypturellus undulatus. The sequence goes on along the minus strand of VWPW01032680.1, from coordinate 23,584 downwards.
TCTTCCTCATGAAAGTAGTTCTGATGCAGTTCGCGATATTCAGAGCAGGTCAGGAGCTGCTTAGCTGGAACAGAGGCCTGGAACAGAGCCCAGGTGTTCTGGATGCTTATTTTTAAAATAAGCTTTGAAGTAAGGAGGTGAATGTTCACAAGGAATGAACTGGGTGATTTTTTCAGTATAGGTATGAAATATGCCAAAGAAACAGTGGTTAACGAATGACCAATAGTCAGTGACAACTTCTCCCTCTTGCCATGCAAGGTACTAAGGAATCTAGATCTAGATAACGCCTCCCTGTATCAGTCACTGCCTGCATGGGGCTATACCAACAGCTTCCTGTGTATGAAAGACTGAGCACAAAAGAAAAGCAGAGCTCTCTCTGAAATCTGCTCCAGCAGGCGTGTGTACTATAATAAGTGATTATTAAAGGTTGTCTGAATTAGATATATTTTTTAATTTTAATCTGGGGTGTGCCTACACCCTATTAGGAAATACTGATCTATTTATGTTAGCTCTGAGTTTCTCATTGTACTCAAGCTATGGCAGAGAACAAAAGCAACTCTCTATCATTTAAAATTATTCTTATACCTCTATTTTATACAATTATACATTTTACATTTTACAACTTACAGTTACTGTCAAGCTTAGTTACAGAACACAAGAGAAACTGCTCTGAGTCAGATAAGGATCTCCCTTGCCCAGTATTCCTCTTCTGTCAGCGGCCAAAAGCAGACGCCAAGAGTATATGAATAGAGCTAGCAGATACCATACTTCTACCTCAGTATTCTTTCAGCATCTAGTCTTTTCCAGCTAAGGAACTTCCTATATCAGAAATAATTTCTATGTGTTCAGTAATCCTCAGTGGTTTTCTTTCATGAATTTATTTAGTCTACCCTAAAACCTCTGAAGATTTTTAGCACTCATCACATCTTGCAGCCAGGAGTCCCATGGTTTGCGTTCACTGATACCAGTAAACATTTGCACCATTCTGTAATCTTAGATTCCATAATCTTTTCACAGATTCAAAGCAGTTGCATATAAGATGTATCCTTACAGAGACAGAAGAATATGCCATTTAATTAAAAGAATTCAACTTTGTCTTTTAAGACCTGTGATTTAGACATGAGTGTAAGTCACATTTCTTAAATAAAATGTTTCTGACTCATTCCAGGATGATATGTCTGTTCTTTTGTCAATACAGCAGTTCATGTTTAGACGATTTTCCTAGAGAGCTAGGTCAGATAGGGGCTGAAATTGTGTTTCTCAGAGAAAATGTTACAGATTATAGGTGCCTCCCATCAAATCTCAGTCCAGTTTGCTCATCACCCACAGAGGGTGACCTTATAAGCTCTTGTTGTGTGGAGTCAAATTTCTCATCTCCTGTCCCATGATAGCACAGATGCATTTTGCATTAAAATTTATGAAGCGTCTGCTCTGGGGTGGCTTTCCTGCCATATCTGTCTGCAGCATTAGCAAACCATCGTGCTTGTCTGGTTACCACTGATCTAGTTGCTTTCATCATCATAGATCACTACAGCCTTGAGCACAGAACATGTTCCTGTATCATTCCACTTCTTTTCAGTCATCTCAGGGTACCCTGCAGGTAGAAAAGCCTCTTTCCACCTCTAGGAGTGAAAAGCCTCTCCTTACAACAGCACTTTTTGCTTTTTATTTTTGGTGTAAGCTGTCTTATTGCAATTAGCAGTGTGATTTATTGAGGTGCTAGTAGGAAACGAAATTTATTACACCTTCATCTTCAAAATACTCTTCCTCTTGTAGCAGCTCAAAGGGAGAAAGAAAAAGAGAAAAATACTGCTTTGATATAATTAGGGTATATAGAGTACAGGAATTGTAGTGGTTGTTGCATAACGCACACAGTAAAGAAGACAGAAGCCCCTGTGGTTGTTGTTCACCTATTGAAAGCAAGCCAACATCAATGATTTCTAACATGTTTCCTGACTAAATACAAGTAAATCAAATGACCTGCAATTAAAATATACTAGAAGAGACACTGTCATAAGAGAGACACCTCATACTCCTACTCGGCCTCCCCCATCTCTGTGCCAAGAGCAAAGCTGCTCCATCCCTGCCATCCTCGGGCTCCAGACGCTGCCGTTCACGGGCTGAGTGGGACAAGTCCTCTTAGGAGGAGATTAAAGCACTAGTGCAGTTGGATATTGCTGATCCACAGCCTTATTGATGATTTCAGCAGTTAGCTAATAAATATGAGGTTTACTTGCAGGAGGCATTTGTGAGGGAGTGATAATTTGCTGCTTTAGCCATATTTCAGTTGTCTGTTTTCATTATTTGAGACTTCCAGGTGCGATCATTGTTACTTATAACAGCAAAACAATGTGGCACTGTGTAACGCATGTTTACCTATAATCTTAATTATTTTGCAGATACTAATAGGGCCTATTCCAGTATAGCATTTGATTAGCAGATGAAAATAAGCTGAATATTGGATGTCCTGCTATTCACTGGACTCCCAGGAATATGGTTTCAATCCTTCCACGAAAAAAGCATTTCCAAATGAAGCCCCCTTCATTTCAGTCCTTTACAGGGTATGTGTGCAACATGGGAATTTGCTCCAACCCCTTCTCCACAGCAAAGATCACAGAGGGACCCCAGGGACCTGCAGAGGAGCAGGAGGTGCCATCAGAGGTGGACACGGTATCAGCTCTCAGCTGCTCCGGCTGCAAACGGCACCAGTGTGGCTAATGCAGCTGCTTTTCATGCTGCCCACGTGTTGTTCTGAGAAAGCAGGTGGGCAATACCCACAGCGCTGTCCTTGCAGATTACTTTGCCTCTCTTTCTCCAATTAATCTTGTTTCTTTTTTCTAAACATTCTCTTTCATGTTCCTCTTTCTGTGACCTCTTTTCACAAGCTTGTCTGTAAGTGATTTTGACTGAAAAAAAAACTTGGAGGAATTTACTCTCTCACACATTTTGAAAATTCCCAGAACGCTGAAGATCTAACTGCAAATAACTGTATATAATAATAGTAATTGTTATTGTTTTTATTGTTGTAGTTATTCATATATGCAGATGATGGAGTGACAGCACATGCCTGCTTTCCCTAAGTAGTCCATTTAAACTTAAACTGCAAGGGCTATGCTTAAGACTTATAATTCAGCTTAATATTTACTTCTGAGATTCTGAAAGAAAGAGTTTTTACTTCATTTCATCAGATCAGGCTCACAGTCCATTTCAAACACTTCTACCTGGGAAGTAAGCTTTGACACCAGTGAATGAAGGGAGATGGTACTCAGTACTAGACTGATAAATATATTGCAAAATAGGATGTTCAAGAAGAAGCACTTGGAAAAATCTGGTCACTTCTTGCCATCTATTCAGAATGGCAATGTTGCTGTTTATATGAAAATTGCTTCATATTGAAATGACAATTTCAATTGCTTCTGAATTAGGAGGCGCATATGCACACACACGCACACATGCTATGAAATTAATAAAAAACAGAAATACAGAGGACAACAACAATGGGATGCAGAAGGATTTTGATTATTTCAGCATGTGGTCTAAAACACAGCAGATTCAGCAAGATGCAGATTTGCATAATGTAATGAGACTGGAATCAAAGTATCAGGAAGACAGCCCGTGTGCTAATTAACTAGACACTGCTGTAAAAATATCAGGATGGCAGGACAGTACAATGCAGGAAAGTAGTGCAGGGACAAAGGGATAACCATATTAATTGCATTGGAAAAAAAAAAAAAAGTCTTGGCTAGAAAACTCTGGAACAATCGCTACAAACTTCAGCAGACCATTCAAAGAGACGAATGTCTGCTTGAAGGCAACTGGAGTTGGAGTTTCCTGGCAATTGCTAGGATGGCAAAGAATCTTATTGCTGCTATCTGAATGGAGATGGCTCAAATTTACGGCAAGAGGATGTTAAAGGCAGCACAGCAGCAAGATGACAGGAAGAAGTAAGCCCTCTATTGCTCCAGAAACATTTGCTGTTTGTGAATTGCTTTATTTTTAATCTGTATAAGCAGACTTCTTAAGATACCCCATGCCCTCTTTGTTTGCTGTTCTGCAAATACACAGTTGTCTCGGCTGGAAAGGTCTCCGAATGCCTGATAGAGTTTGAGACTCTTTTCTAACTCCCTATAGGGTTTGGGCCTCTTGTTTTGTGGTGTTTTATTTATTTATTTGTTTATTGTATACACCATCACGGATCATCTAGAAAATCCTAGCAGTTTCATACCCTGTTTCACCCTGCCAAGATCTTATAACCAGAGATGACTTGAAAAAAAAAGCCTCTTTAAAACAAAAACCATTAATATTTAGCAGTTGGAATAGACCTGAAAAAATATATATGCATCATCTTACATAGAGGTTTACAATCCCAAATCAATAATTTAGATATATGAATTTCTACAGACACCTCCAGTAGGCAATATTAAGTTGGACCTTTTCTTCTTTGCATGCTTTGAGCAGTAGCTCTGAGCATGTGGATAATTGTGAGCTCTGATGACCACTGCATCTCCCACTGAACTTTCCTTGTGCAAAGGAAAAGGAGCAGAAGAGCCTTTCCAAGCACAAGAGAGGCTGGCATACCTGTGCCTGATAAATCTGTGCCATAGTTACTGTCTCCTCTTTGGGATAAGGAAGCACAGACTCAAGCTGTAACCTAGAGAGCTCTCGAGCACCAGCATCCTCTGACAGCACCTAACCTCTTTGCAAGAATATTCTCCAGGCTTCCAGTGTGTTTGCAAAGCGCAGAGTAAAAACACCCGTTGTATGATTTAGCTGTAGAAGCTGCTCTCCAACAAGTGGTTGTCTTTTTTCTGAGCTCTGACACACTCCTGCAGAGGTGTCAGAGTGGAGCCATCACAGCCATGTGCTCATCTTTCCTTAAAGGAAACCTAATCCGTCCCTCAAAGTCCTGTTCAGAGGTAACAAAGCTCCCTTACAAACTGCAAGAGGAGGCTATTTACAGGAAGAGCTTCAGGACCTTAAGACTCTTACTTTTTGCTTTCACTTTGTAAGTGCTTCTTCAGTGAGTGCATTAGTTGAGTAAAAGAGGCTTCTAAATCCAGCTAGGCTACTAGAGATAATTATCAGTCCAGCAGATGTGTTATATTGCATTTCCAATACTGCCACTTGACTGCATAGCTGGTCAAGGACCAGAAAAAAGAGCTATTCCAATGAAAAATTGAATTTTAAAAATGGAAAATCATAGATCATAGATGTGATTAAAGCAATTTGACTTTTTCTTTTCTTTTCTTTTTTTTTTTTGAATTATACGGAAAAATTGTTCCTGATTAATTCANTCTTTTCTTTTCTTTTTCTTTTTTTTTGCATTATATGGAAAAATTGTTCCTGATTAATTCGTGCAGTAAGTGATAAGAAATCAGTTGAGCGGCTAGTCAGAATCTTTGCTAGAAATTCTTAGTGAGCGTATCCCATATACCTAGCTCTTTGTGAGGACTGTATTTTTCATAATTTTCTGTGTGTAATCCCTTGCCTTATCATGGCTGGCTGAAAGACAAAATTTAAAAAGCTCTGGAAGACCATTTGAAGGACACCTAAAAGAGGTGCTTACTAAGCTATTGAATGCACATCAGCAGTAGTATACAAGCTTTTAAAATACTCCATGAACTTGTCCTAAGTTAACAAATATATCCAGTAGTTCAGAGGTATTTGTTATACAGCACTAGGTCTTTCAGAGCTATCACTGCTCTATTAATTTTTTTTTTGATTTTTTTGACAGAAGTCTGTTTTTACCGGTTCTTACAGACCTGTAGAAGTAGTCTTCAGAATCTCCCCAGACACTCCACTCCACTAATCAAGGCTTTACTAACCTTATTTTAGAAAGTTTTCCTAATATCAAATTTGCACTTTCCTCATGGAAGGATAAATCCATGGATCACCACCAATATGCAGACCACTTTTTATTCATTTTCTCTTTGCAGCAACTTATTATGTGTTCCTGCTCCCCCATCTGAGTAACTCCAGACACAGAAACAATTCCAGCACTGTTTTCTTCGATTAATACAGGCACACAAAAGCACAACAACAAAAGATCCCACCTGCATATGTCCCAATAGTTTCTGAGACACAAAAACCCAAACAGTCTTTCTTGCCCACAAGCTGTGTACTGGTAAGGGAACCAAGCCAACCATACACATATATGTATCTATTACAACCATCAACTAGTTCATCTGAGGAAATCCTTCTGGTCAGTAGGCTACTTTGAGCTGAAAGCGTGTCCCTTATGTGAGTGCTGCAGCAAGGACACCAAAACCTTGCCTGGTCCACTGATCAGCAAAGGAGCGATGCCTCTCTGACCCATTTGGGCAGGTTTGCCCTTAGCCTTGCACATCTCTCTCCCCTGCATCTTCCTGGGAGGAGGTTCATGCTAATTTCAGCATCTTTTGGGCTCCTATGCCCTCACTGCCTGGACTTTTCTGCGGAAGAATGAAGTATTTTCTAAGCATAAAAATGTATGAAGAGAGAAAGCCACAGCATACCCATTCTTATGCCCAGGTTCATCTGCAGGCAGGCAAAGGGCAAAACTGAAATGAAAAAGCCATGATAAAAGAAAATGATGGTGAACTGGGGTAAACAGATCTCTTTTTCTCACCTTTCTCATCCCCTCAAGCTCACTAATATACCCTTGTACTTTAAGGCAGAATTAATGCTGCTTGCTCTGTATAATGTCATCTCCCCATTCTTAGTCACCTTCCCCCAGTGAAACGAGAAAGGTCAGAGGTTTCTGTATGCCTGATAAAAATTAAAGCTGAGAAATCTGTCTGCTCTATTTGCATTTGATACCAGCGGCAGCCTGGATTTGGGGTTTCTTCTTCCTCTTCTGATTTCACATATGTATTTATAGTCAGAAGAGATTTCTTTCCTTGTTCCCACTCCTCTTACTCCTGCAACACTGCATGAATATCTGCTCCAGTTGCCAGTGGCTTTTTCAGAGCTGCATGCTGGGGCTTCTACTCGTGAGTTTCTACTCGTAACATTATCCACATCCTTTGGGTTCCCCTAGTTAGCCAGAGCAAACGGCATCTCCAAACTCTGAGTAGACATGGGGTAATAATAAATATGTCCTGAGTACATAGATGAATGTTATGTTAAGCTCTTAAGTTATTTCGGAAGTTTCCTTAGAGTTTGTATTTTTACTTGAACTTACCAGGCCCTTCACCAGCTGGAAGATATCCTTTAGGTAGTAAAATATTGCCCATGGACATGCATTACCTGTATTTATCATACATATTTGAATTCATGCCTGCAAATCTCAGGACTAATGCAATACTCAATCATGCAAGCTATACATACAGAAAATAAGAAACAGCATGAAGCTGCCTCCTTAGGGTAAATATCAATATATCAGTGCATAGTTATTAACTTCATTTGTTAAAGAACGTGTCATGATCACAGCCATACTGTGAGCCCCTCAGCCTCCATAGATCTCTCAAGGAAAATATAGCAAATAATTGGTTTTAAATATCAGAGGCCTAAAAAAATTTGGGTTTGATCCACAACTATTTTAATGTTATGCAGTGAGAGAAAAAAAATGAAAAGTATCAGTCAAATGAGAATTATAATCATCCTTAGAGAAGTAAGTTTTTACCCTATGCTTTGGAATCCCTTAGATTATTTCTTACCCTTCCTTTGAATTATTTCTTACCCTTCCTGGCTATTTTCAACAGTATATCATCTCAAAAAATATTAAAATATATTTATTTGGAAATGCTTGATCAAATTGTATTAACTTTTCAGGGTTTATTATTTTTCTTTTCTTATGTTAGATGAAAGATTTTGCTCATTTTCAGTGCCACCAATTCTATCAGCCATTCCTAAACTTGCAATTTAAATGAGATATTCACTGGAAAAACAGTAATAATATTTTCAAACCTTAGTGAAAAATACCCCTTTGCAGCTGAGGGAATTAATAAATGTCAGTTAGTTTAATCCTACACTTTTACAAAACATATTATGAATCTCCCTCTCTCATTGACCAAGTAGGTTCCATATTCACACAGAAACAAATTTTTGTATTAACAGTATCTAAAAGATTAACAGTCCAAAACCACATAAATGTCATCAGGGAGCTAGTCCTTTCTGCTATCAGATCTCCTCTGCTTGCTCCCAGGCATTTCTCAAGTAAGAAGAAATTCAAGCAAAATGTCAGTAAATTCTGGATATTGTGAGATATAGCTGACAGGAGAATTCTGGCCATTGGGTTTCTGTGGTTTTTAGAATCTCTGCTGTGCTGCAATTCATTGCTTTAAAAAAAAAAGTAAAAAATAAAAATGGCCAGTGCCGTCAGGCAAAGTTTTAATAGGATAAGAATAATTGTGTTCCTGATCTATTAAACCTGTGACACATACTCTATAAATGCTTGAGGGAATAAGATGCGATATTGTGATGGTAAAACCTGTGTCTGTTCAAGGGAAGATTGCCACTAAAATAAAGAGAAATATTATAAAGAAATGGAGTTTTTATGAGGTAAGGCATGGCAGGTAAGCATGATGAAATGCTAATTTATGTCCTTCACACTACAGTCCTTGGTTCTACAGCAGAAACTAATCTTCATCTGTCAGAGGAGACGAGCAAATGTTCAGGACAGACAGCACAAGAAACTGGATCTGTGATGGATGAAGCTGCTTTGGAAAAGGTCTGATCAGCTCATTGAGTCAGAGGTCCTCAGCTGTTCCCCACTGCAGGAATTAACCCCAACCCCATGCAACTGCTTCCGCTCGGTGCAACGGGAACTGCAGCTGCTTCTTACATCCCCGTGACATCAGATCTGCAGCGAGAGAGGAAAGAGTCGGACAGCACCCAGAAGGACAAGTCTTTGGCCACCCTGGAACAGGCCAGGCATGGCTGGACTAGACATGGATAGAGCTGCAGTGAAGGTGGTTGCAGAGACCCTTCCTCATCACTGCTGAGGTTCCATCCTGCCCTTCTACAGATGGATGATTATTTTAAATTTTAAGCAAGTAGTCAATTAATTAACCTAACTGTGGTTTGGGGCTGGGGGTCAGATTGCCAAGGAAACAAAGGAAGAAAATATGCCTAAAGGTACTTTTTGCATCTTTTCAAACCCAAGCTTTGAGGTTTGATAAAGCTAGATTACCTCACACCAGTGCTTTCTAAATGAAATGTTCACACTTTTTCTTTCAAAATGGCACATTTAATTTCAGGAAAACGACTCCTTTAAAAAAAAGGAGACTTTTCTTTCCTAGCAGTAGTTTTTCAGTTTGGCAATAAACAAGCTCCCCTCATTATTCACCCAGCTCCAGCATTCTCCAAGCACACCAGGAATCACACAGAATAGGACCTATGACATATTCTTTCTACCCACGCAAATGCCGTTTCTGGGTGTTTTCAATCTCTTTTATTTCTTCTTCAGTCTACTACTGAGAACTTTGCTCAAGTGTAGAAAGTATAAAAGTAGGAAAGGGTCTGTTAAGGTAGTTGCTTCCAGTGTGTGTTTAACAAGAGGAAAATAATGGGGGTTTGGCTGGATAAGATAACAACAGAATTCTGTCTTCCCTTCCTTCTTTCTTTTTGTTAATTCTGTTGGCAACTTAAAATCCATGAGGTACAAAACTTGGGCAGTTTGGAACAACTTAAGAATGATAAGATTAAAAATAGAGCCTTAAATGCTGCTCTGTAGTTTGGGAGCACGCTTCATTATAACCTGTGGAGGGATTCAAAGAGAAAATCACAGCTGCTTTGAATTCCTGTCCAGAGAAACTATACAAGCACAGCTTGCATAAAAATAAATGCCTTGCATATTAAGGAAATGGTCTATTATTTGCCATAGAAACATTTGAGTCTTTTTCTTCCTTTTTAAAATTGCCTATTATAAGGCCTTGGAGCTGTTCATTCACACTCTTGTAGAAATCATTTTCATGCCACTGTCCGATAAATGACTGCAATTCCCGGCCACAATAGAGATATGAGGACATCAGTCACACAGATCTTTGATTCTGGTGATCTATGAACTAAATCTCAGAGGGCCAACAACACACTGGTTTCTCCTTCTATAAATACAGCACAAGTCCCAATTCCTCCTTTTCCAAATATTCTAAAAGCTAATGATTGCTAGTAACTAGATGGAAAAGAAACAAAACCAAAACCAAAAAACTCATCATATACTGTGGATCACGGGGGATCTCAAAGGCAAAACCTGTGCTTTAGGCCTGTATAACAGTACGGAATTTTTTAGGCACAAATAGCTAGATGATGTTGTAAAATGCAATATTCCCCACACTACAAAAACAAGCTAAACTCTCTGATGGTCAGTGTTAATCTGCCAGGGGGCAAATGTCTTCCTGACTTTAGTATGGAGGTGCTTATGGTATTTTCAGTCCAAGTGAAATAAGTATCTAAAATTTCTTAAGTCTATTTACTTAGGAGCAACCTCAGGAACAATTAATCTACATATTCCTCTACCAATTTCACTGTCTGCTGTTTCACACTAGACTTTCACTGGATGCTTACAGAGAGCATCTAGTGAAAATGTGGTGTATTGATTATGTATTTATTATTATTTATGTTTCATGGTGTATGTTGTATTTTTAAGGCGGTTGTATTCAGGTCTACAGCAAGGGCTGTACTATTGGCAATATACAAGTGAAAGAGGAAAAAACATACCCTGTATTGCCACATGATGTTCTCCTGTTCATTCACAGGATCAATTAGTCAGAAAAAAAGGATCAGAGGAGAGGAAGAAGTATATCAGTTCAGGCCAAGAGAAGGAATAGCCAGGCTGTTACCTGGATGGTCTCAGTTGCTGAATTTAACCTTAAAAGCAAGAAATACCTCTTTGAACACTCAAACACCTGCTTTGGTGTTAACTGAAAAAGGTTTGTTAGCTCACTTTACAAGCTAGTTAAGATGCTGGAACAGTTAAGGAAAATAATAAAATGTAATTTTTATAGTGCATTTTAATAATCCCTCATGCAAATTTGTTCCATTATTACAAATTGTTGTTTACATGGAAGTACTTTTTTAATCTTCAAATCTTTTCCAGGTACAGTTCCAGCCATAAATAATTTGAAACAAAGACATTTTTACAGGTGCGACACTCTTTATAGCTAGAGTTTGGGAATATTGCTATAGCATTCTTCACCCAAACGAAATTCGAAGACAGCTCCAAGCTGTATAGTACCTCATAGGCTGACTTTGCAGCTGGTAATGCAAAGATCTGTGTGGAAAGGGGGTTCCTGATGATCGATATAATTTAGAAGGTGCTGCAGAGTAGATGAAACTACAGTTCAAGGCTTCCCAGAAAGTGCAGCATGTCCCTGTTTTGTCAGCCCTCATGAGGAAAAAAAACCAGACTGCATAGGAAGAAATGAATAAGCATGAAGTTATTAAACTTCTTTTTCAACTTTGAAAAGAAGCTGTTTAGTATTACTGTTTTTGGTCAAAATCCCTGTATCAGGAAAATATCGTGATTCTTTATCACTTAAGATCTCACTACAAAATAACACACACACATTCTTGATACATATTTCTCTAGGTCAAACATCAGGCCTATGATGCAAGGCCTTCTTGACGCAAGAACTGCCAGTTGCATTCTTTGGGTTGTGCCACTTAGACCTCTCCAAGAACTGCCCTAAAATCTGTACTTGGGCAGATCACATACTGAACACTCACAGGGGATATAAAAGTCCTGTGATTTGATAGAAGTCAAAACATTGCTTGAAACTTGAGAAGCATTTGACAAGGTTAAATTACTGGGCAGTATAATGTCAGAGCATACAAACAGTAATGAATATGAAACCCAGCAGCGACATGTTACAAATTTTGCCTCCATGAGTCTGAACCCCAGAGGACTTCGGTTATTTCTTGTTGTGAAAGCCACATTCCTCAGCAGAAACCTTAGCAGCTCTAGTTCAATCTCCTGTCTCAGCCAAAAAGGCCAATGTCACAATTGCACAGTGCAAGGAATTATTTACACTGCTAAGCTTTAATTCCACTGCAAACGAAAGCAAAATGAAATAATGATTTAGTACCACATGGACACAGAACACTACATGTGCTCCTAGAGCCGCCTGAGATCCAGCTATACTACAGATTAACAGCTGTAGACAAAAGCAAGCAAATCAGCAAGGTTTCCCTGCAGCCGGCAGGATGGGAGGCAGGCTCCCCTCCTACGAGCTCTCCACTGTGCTCTTCCCTGCGTCTTTGACCTCTTTCCCATGCGTATGTTTTCCACCATTATCTCCCCACAAACTTTCTTGAGAAACTGCTGCCACGGAATCGACAGGGGTGGAAAAAGTGGCAGGATGCAGGCAGGAGGGCTGCACTAGCAGGGGGTGGGATCAGAGGAGGAAGCAGAAATGGAGCTGCCCACATTGAATCCTTACAGGGCTGCTCCGTGACCTTCAACTGCAGGCGAAGGCCTTACGGCAGCCCAGAGGTTGCAGAGCGGGTATGGGGGGGCTTGATAGACCTGTTAGTTGAAGAGCTAGCTCGGAAATCTCTGTTACAAAAAGATATTATGACGGGGGAGGGAGCCAAAAGGAGAAAACACTGTACAAGTGAATAAAATGATTTCTTAACTTCGAACACCAGAAAGGAGAATTTCCTTCACAAATTCATATAATATCTTCTACCTCGACACGAACAGAGAGTTATAGAGAGTAGTAGCAGAAAGAAGTTAGACGGCATCTAGGACCTAAACTTGATAGATCTCTGGACATAAATTAAGATGTAAACTCACCCAGACAGGGAACGTAGTTGAGGGAAATCTTAGCAGTTCCAGACTGGAAGGGAAAACTGACATCCACATCTGCGTTTCACTTACGCAGCTCATCACAGCAGCCAAAGCTGTGAGCAAGCAGATTGCCAGCTTGCCAGTAACAAAATGACAAATGTGTTCACTTCACACTGAGATGCCATTTAGTTTGAGGTTTGTATTGAAAACTTCCAATTCTATTTCTCTCCCTCTTAAATCCCAGTACCATCAGAAACACATGTATCTTACTGCATATAAAACCTAAATGCTACAGAGAAAGGCAGGCCGTCAAGCACTGTGTGCCAGTGGCCTACTGATGATTGCTTGAGCAATTCCTTCCCAAAATACAGCCCCTGCCACAAATAAATGATCTGTGGGAATGCTGATAGCTGGCCTTCTGTGGGAATTAAGACATTTTTAGAGGTCTTCCAACTTTGACCTTGCCCTGGTGACACTGTTAATTGAAACAATAAAACCTTTTAGTCATGAATATTCACCTAAAAGAATTTCTGACACTTCCAAACCATGATATTTTTAGGAACACGATCTAGTATTTTCTGCCTTGTTCCAGAGTTAAAAAGCTCATTTCAGTCACAGGGGTATCTGAAGGCCCTATGGACATACAGACCAGCATGTGATATGTAAATGTTGGAGCTAGAGCTAACCCACCCAGTGCAGCTACTAATTCAGAGATGCAGCCTTGGTCCCAGAGCAGTACAGGGGCACTTGTATGATGAGGTCTCTGAAATACTCCTGTCCTGTTTCTGCAAGAAGGCTAATTAGTCCACTTCCATAACCTGTGGAATGTGCTTTCCTTTTCCACTGTTACTCCTGGATCACACCACATTGCCTGGGGCATACATGGCCTAATTCAGGCAAGATAATGTTATCTCAGAAGAGAAAGGGCTAATGTGGAGCCTATTCACATCTGTTCATTTCAATAGTTCTAGTGTCCTAATAACAGTATGGTACAAATCCCCTTGAGATCTGAAAGAGAAATAGGGTGGTGCAAATGGGAAAAGATATACATCTTTGAAGCTTTTATAAGAGTGATTGAGAATATGTATGTGAATAGGATTCTTGATTCATTTTTAGCTTAATTGAAGACTTCATGGGCTTTTTAAGAATGCCGTAGCATTTTAAATGTACCACATCTACCTAGTAAGACACAAAAAAAGTCCCACAATTGCTTGTTTAAACATTTTTAAGTTATCAAAGCATGTGAACTACCATAACCATCTTGCATTGCAGAAAAAAGTCCTAGGGGAACAATTGATCATGTGTATTAAAACCATGTTGAATGCCTGTAGTTACCAATTTATCATATCTACCCACCCATTCCTCTTTGTAGTGAAATGAATGATGAACCGATTGCAAATCATCAATTCCCATAAATGAGTACCTCCAAGTAGGAACATTCTGCAGGATTTATGAAGAGTACCATGGGTCTGGACACATTGTCTTGTTTGACATTGCTTATACGAGAAATGTTAAATACACAAATTGATTGATTTGTATATTTCATCAAAGCTTGATTTAATTTATCAAGAGGACAATGCCAATTTGCATTCATCAATAAAGTCAGGTTAGGGTTGAGTTGCTGGCTCCAACCTACTTTTAATACCACCTTTGTATTTCTATTCTCTTTGCTCAGTTTTGAATGCACAGATGTGAGATCTTTAGCTTCCTTGAAACACTTAAGTAAACATAATAATGCACATTTTTTCCAGTGACTGTACAGCAAATTACATAATCAGGGAAGTTCCTCTTTTGAAAATTTTTAGACCTTAGTACATTAGCAGTGGTCTGTTCACATACCTGTAGAAGTCCATCTAATCTCCTAGCAAGCTGAATTCAGGCACAGTGTGAGGATATGAGACCTAATGGCTACACCTTCTCCTGGTTCTGCATCCCAGAGCACAAATGGGAGTTGTGCATTTGAGTGATACATTAAGTTAATGTGTGAAAAAGTTAATGGCATTTCTACTGCTTGTTTCTTTTTCTGGCTGCTATTTCTCTCTTTATTGGCAAAGTACCATTCTAAGTTGTGTTTTCTTGCTTTTTTGCACATAATTATAAAGTAGGCTTGTTATCTGGAGGGCAAGGTGCTCTAACGCAGACATGTTACACCTGTTAGATAAGAGGACAGTGCAGTCTGAAGTGTTTCCTGTAAGTGAGTGGAATGCCAATAGTCAGTGGGTCTGATGTAATTAAACTCTGCATTGCTCAGTCTAGTCAGGGACACTGGAATGGAGAAACACTATTTAGAAGAGGCTGGCTTGTTATTGCAGAGCCTGTTCAACAACCTCCTTATGCATAAGCATCACTTTAAGCACACATTTATTTCAACCTTCTACAGCAGAGCATGCTGAAGTGAGTGTATGCACACTGCCTCTCAGAATATGTCAATTATAGTCAAATAAGAAACTTGCAATGCCCACTTCAGGACACTGAGAGCATCCCATAATCTTTAATGTACCTACTTGCACAATGCTCCTGTGACACAAACAACTGCTGCTCTTTTAATCCAAAGAGGGAGTTGAAGAACGGGACTGGAAAGACCAGATTTGTGGTCCTTCTTTAGGCCCTTAGTGTCCAACTGATTTAGATAAAGTGAAGGCACCTAATGTGCTTGGATTTGCACTGGGAGCAAAGTACATTGAATTATTTTTGCAAATTTTAGCCAAAAGGTCTAATCCTGAAGGTTAGTTCATGATGCAATTCCTAGTGATTCCAATAGCAGGTATATGGCAAAGCAGCTGAGTTTGCTTCTTCCAGCAAGTCTGAAGTGAAGTTCAGATTCTTATTTCTTCCTGCAGAACAGTACCTTACCAGTACCTTAACCATGCACATTCCACATCAAGATCCTTCCCAATTAAGCCTAAAAGAAAACACTTTACCATCTGACCTTTCAGTCTTGACTGTCATCAAGGTCTCAATTACAGGCTTAGCATATTCTTAGATTTCAGTCTGGCCTATGGCTCTAGAAAGATACACCAGCTAAAATTATGCACTGAGTCATCACAGGGCGCAAGTATCTCAACTCTACTTAAACTGGTATCATAACACACAGCTGACATTTCATTAAAAGAAAAAGAGAGGGCTAAAAAACATCTAAAATTTTGGGGTAGAAAAACATGACTCATTTGTTTAGAAGTAAAGTTTCATAAGTGATTACCAAGATTTTTCTTTTCTCTGTATTTAACTGAAGAAATTTAATGCAATAAGGGTAAGTCAGGGAGAGATTCAAAAATACTCTAATACCACAGGGGAACTGAATAGGAAAAAAAAAGAGAGAATGAGCTGGATTGATTAATATGATAAACTTCCAAATTAGATGAGCTTTGTTAATGAAATAATTCCAAATTCCTACTTGTCTAAATCTTGGTAGAAATCCCTCTTCTGAATCACTCCTCCCCAATAGTTGAAATCAATCAAAGTTTCAGAAATGAGAGCACAGTCCTTTGGCTGAAAATTATTAGAGATTTAGTTTCAATGTCCATAGTCTGAATACGCTGCACTTTCCGGTTTTGTTCTTGGTTCTAAGGAACATGCCAGAGGGCAGGGAACTGCATCTAACTTCCATTAGCCTTTTCAGTAGGACTGCCATAAATTTCTTACCTACCTTCATAATATATCAACAGCAGGACAGACCACTGTAAGCACAAAGTAAGATCTATCTGTTACACTGGAGAAAGGCAATTTTGGTTCAGTTCATTTGTCTGTGTGCATAATTTATTACATTATAAACTGATGAGTTTGGCATGAAAAAAACAGTCGACTAAAAATAATACAAACTATGTTCTGAGAAGAGCTAGAAGTTTTAATTTGCTAATGAGTTCATTTAATCCAGGTAGATGACTGTGGTCTTTGATAAACCAATTGAAAAATAAATTGCATTTGCAAAAGCCTGCATGCACAAATCCACACAGAAGAGGATTATATTCCAAGGAAAGCATGCAAAGTGTGTTGGAATAAGAACTGAGATAAGAACACAATAAAGCAACATAATATCAGAAGCAAATACAGAAATCTCTGTGATGAAACATTGATTATATAGCACTGAAGGATGAACTGAATGACTATTTCCAGGGTTACTGTTTCATCCATGAAGTTTATTTTAAAGCTAGAAAATACTTAGTTGCAGATGCTGCCTGCTAGCACTGTTAAATACTTAGACAGCAGAAATGGAATTAAAATATGTTACAAGAATTGCATGGAAGAACAAGCAGAGTCATTAGTTGCAGTCCTACTATTCATTCTTAATATCATTATAATACTTACAGATCCTGTCAATCTAACTGTTGTGATTACATTAGTTCTGATCAAGAAAAAAAAAATAATGTAGTAATTGTTAAATGTAGGTCTGAGGAAACAGAATTTGCACATGCATGGGAATATCCCATGCTGTATTCCACTGGGATTGCACTGGTAGTGGACTGGGGAGAAGGTCTAGGGGTTTTTGATAATACTAAACTGTACAATAAAACTTTTTGATTTCAACCTCTATTCTAGGCATGCATTCTACATTTTTAAATGTAAAAATGAATTCTGAAAGAGTTTTAGTTTCTTCTGTATTTTTAGACCTAGACAAGAATAATTTCCCCATTTTCTCCCCAGGGTTTTCTGGTTGTTGTCATGATCAGAAGGAAAGTAAATGTGAAAACCTGCCTCATGTCACATTTGTAACAGCAGCGATCACTCCTTTCCTTCGGATGCCTCTGCAGCAGCAGGGCCATTGGTGAGGGGGTATGCGAGTACACAGTGGGTCAAGGGCAGAAACAGGACCACACATCAAAATTCTCAGTCCAAGGCCGGCATTACAGCACTGCTCCGAACCTGGCGTGAGCAGGAGCTAATTTCTCTTGTCTGGGAATAGCCCAAAGATTTGAAACGCCAGTCATACTTGGAGCTGCCACTGGGAAATATCATATCCAGGCTTGCTACCTGTCTGCCACTTCCTGCCTCATGCCTCAACCAAGTGCTGTCTGGAAAAGGGACATACACGTAAAACCATCTCCAGAAGCACCTCTCAGGCTATATATAGAGTGAAAGTAAAGCCTCACCACTGCATCTGCACTGCAATCATACAGTCATAAGGCAGCATCTAGCCTTTAGGGAGGTATATTCATATGCATGACACAGCTAGAGCAATACCTAGTTTCTTAATGTAACCAGGCATCACTCTTGGCTATTCAAAACATTTAACCCCTGGCATGAAACAAGATTGCTTGTAACAAGATTACTTTCTTTTTTCTTTCTTTTTTTTTTTTTTCCCCTCTCTCCTACAAGATGCGCACAAAAATATTAATTCCTGCTACATAATTGAGTGCCAATCAGTGCAGTGGAACAGAAAAACTGTTTCAAGGATGGATTTTTAATCCGGTATTTAGCACATTGATGTCCATATCAAAATTACTGCCAATTCTTCTGGTCACCTGAGCACCAAGAAATGCTGGTACAAATATGCTCCTGCCTGGATCCAGGCCAGATAGACCATCAGTTTCAGTAAAACCAGAAAGCAGCTGGGAATGGGAAATAAAGGTTTTCTGTTGGCAGATATAAGCCCCTGTACCTCTGGCCTTAGATGGTGAATAGTTGTAGTTAACTCAAGCTAACAAACCTTACTTTTAATTCAGCTTATCTACGTACTGTTTCATTAAAATTGAATTTCATTCCTTTTCCGTCTCTGTAGAACTTAGGCAAAGAAAATGGCATTTGTCTAGAAAAGACTAGATCGATTATCCTGATAATCAATTATAATCCCAGTCACTTGCATGGAAGCCATCAGAAATTGCCTGTTTTTGTGCTGTTCTGTGGATCAACAGATAACCAGGATTTTGCATTCACTACAGCTAGAACAAGGAGGAAGAGTCTCACTGAAAGCAAAATTAGAGGTACACTAAAGCCTGATCAATATCAGCAGGAGATTCTAAACAAAAGGAAGGCAGCAGTTTTGCAGGTTTAAATAACAGAGGGATGAGAAATGAAATTCATTTGTCCTACGGCAGGTCAAGAACTTTCAAAGACTACTTGCACTATTACTTTCCCTTTTCCTTTGTGCATAGGGTTTGGATCGACTTTGTGTAATTACTACAGCATGTAGAAGAAAGAAACTTTCAAAGCTCTCTTCACTGCCAACCTTTGGAGCTAGTTCAAAGCACTGAGAAGCTGGTATTTATTATACAGACACACATTAGCCCCATTTCTCAAAGGCCAGTGGGCTGAGCAGCAGAGACAGTTGCTTTCTACTTTCCATAGTACACCTAAATTGGACAACAGTGATGGCTTCGAAGTATAGAAGTATCCAGCCTGTTTTTAAAGCTGGACACTGACTGCAGTCCACTTGCTACACTGCAAGATACAGGTCCATCTTCTCAGGTGTCTTCTCCTGAAGTCTGTGCAGCTGTAAACAGTGACTGAACTCACTCCAGATGAATATGGCCATATCAATACTACTTGGCCACATTTCTGTCATTATTGCATCTAACACACCATGAAGGCAATGAGTTATTTTCCAACCCTTGGAGCCTTCAGTGGAATAAAATGGGGGAGGGCTCTTGGACAGGATTGTTTTGAGGAAAGTCTGTAGTTTGGGAAGTGGTGACACAAATGAAGATTGAATGGTGAGCCTAAGGACTGAGAAACCTGTTGGACCTTCATTGGCTGCTAGCATATGCTTCCAGCAGGAAGGTTAAGGCACGGTGTTCTGCTCCATTACCACAGCTTTTGTACACTGCTGCCATCTGAGATACAACATTAACCATCTCTCTCAAAACACACCCGTGTGGCTTAAGCCAGGTCTGACTACTGCCTTCTCTGATTCAGACTTTGATAATTTGCCAAGGTTTCTGGACACCTGCGACAACCCTGTGACAACCCATCCAAGCTGCTTCGCGCCCATGGACACCAGCCTGCAAAGGGAGTGCTGTGACAGAGCCCTGTGTCACTCTGATCTAGCCCCTCCAGGCTGCTGACAGGCACGAGTACCTTCTGGTGCCTGAGGTAAAAGGGGGGCCACAGCCCAGCAGGTTTGTGGTTGTGATTGCGCCCGCCACTGACTGGAGTGACAGTGGTGAGGTGGTGAAAATCACCCCCCAGAGAACAAAAAGATTCACCACTGGAGTCTTCTCCACGATTAGAGACTTACTGCATCTAAGTAGGAGAAGATTTCACCCTTTCTGTGACTGTTATGAACCCCTGGTCAGCAACATACAGAAGATCAGGAGGAATTAATCTGAGAAAAAAGCAGAGGGAAATTTGGGGAAGCAAAAAGAAAGGAAGCAGCCTTCTAAGTCATTACACTTTTCTATCAAATGGCACTGGGCATTTTTGATAACCTTCTCGGTGCTCTGAAGAACTCCAATGTGACATGGCAAGCATTAATGACAGGGTAACAATCAGGGTGCTGACAGAGATGATTTGACAACAGAAAACCCCTATTAATACAGGTAGAGGATTCCACAACCTTGCTGGCCTGCAAGCAATTTCTCTTTGCCCACAGAAAGAGGAAGCAGACACTCCTCAGCTGCCACACAGCCCAATCTAGTGGTCTTTCCTGTCAGAGAAGAAACAATCTTTAATGGCTAGATAAAATAAAAGGCAGACCTGGCTAGCACAGGTTCAGAGACACTGATAATGCTCAATGTCTCATGTTTTGGATGGTCCAAAATGGACAAGTCATTGAGGAAAACTCCTGAAAATGGGTCTCTATTTTGTATTTCCAGAACTGGAGGGGCTGAGAATCTAGAAAATTTTTCAACCTGAAGTTCTATACAAATGTGCCTTGCTTATTTACACCTATAAATTCTTTCTCCATGTAGTCTTTTGCTACCCATTAGATCCTGAATTACTATTCAGTGCCTTCCACTCCAGAGACAGCTGCATTTCACAGGTGAGTGAAGCGATCACCACATCCTATACCCGTAGAGCACTTACCGAACTTCTTCTGGCCTTATTATTACTGATTCAATCTGTGTAAGAGGAAAAAGGGCATCCAAATGGCACTTAAAATGGAATAAGGAGCCCTTCATAAAGCTATTAAGAAATTAATAATTACAGGAAGACAGATGTAATTACATCCAGAAGATCAATGCAGTTTTTAATGAAGAAGAATTTCTAGACCCTAAATACAAATTGAAATAAGAAACTTCTGAGCATCTCCCATATACTCCTTGATATCCTGACAAGGAACGAAGAAATTTCAGTAATCTTAAAAAAAAAAACGAAGTGATTCTGGGATCATAATAAATACAATCAAGACAGCTGTTTTGAGCGGCAAAACCATGTCTGCTTTGAAATAATTGCTCTTTTTGATTATGCTTAATGTCTATGAAAGCCCCTGATGAGGAAACCTTTACTGTGTTAAGTAGGAATTGCATAAATAATTATATCAAAGTTGTCTCATGTTCAAAACCATTTCTTTTTTTCAGTGAAAAAGGAAAAATCCTAGAAGCTCCCCAAGGCTAAGCAGTTCCAAAAAATCCTTCCTTCTCACCATGCAAAAAAACTGATGGTATGATAGAGAAGACAAGTCATCATTTTCCCTTGAACAGCAGTTGAAGCTGCCACACAACAAAGGGCACTTTCACTGCATGTTGAGCATCTGTGTTAAGGCTGTAGCTCTGTCAAAGAAGAGGGAGTTAAATTGTCTTTTCATTTGAACCCCTTGGATTTAGCATGGGCAAGCACTGCATCATCAGAAGAGATTCTCCCTTCAGCAGGAAATTTTCATTATTCCCTATGCACTATGGAGAAAGTACACAAGGTGGAACAACAGGAGCTGACACCTGTGTATGCTGGGAATTATGTGGGAGCATAAGCCTCGGGGAAAACAGACTAAGTCCACAGAAAGCAATGATATCTCAGAGACTTACAAAACACAAACACTCGACCTGCATCCTGCAATGAAGCAAATGCCTTTCACACAGATCAATATAGGCTACAGCAAACTGACTATTTTGTCAAAATACCAAAGGTGAAGAAAAAAAATCACCAACAATGAAACAAGCCTAGAGCATCATAGAAATAGAGCAAAGAAAATAAGGTATTGCTAAAATCATAGGGCCTTGCAAGAAACAGGTGAAAATGGTGATACAGAGAAGGAACGTAAGTATCAGCCAGAAGAAATGGCAAACACTAAAATGTTTTTGAACACTGAAATTTCTTTCTCGACCTCTTTTCTGCTCCTTTAGCATTCCAGTGCATCTCTGAACTGTCCATTTCTCATGGCCATCTCCAAAACCCAATGTGTGCCCTTCATCAGAAGAAATAACAAATAATGCTGTGCTTGCAACATATCTCCAGTAGGCACAAGACTTAATTAAAAGCAATGCTTTGTCTAATCAATGGGAGAGTTGGAGGAAAAAAATTAAAACTGGTCTTAGCACAAAATAGACATTGAAGAATAGGTGCAGTGAAAACACTGCAAAAGATGCTGTGGAGAACAATTTTTCACCCACTAAGAGGGGTGCGAGCCAGCTCTGCTCCAGAAAAGCAGCTCTTCTAGTTCTGCAGCCTTTATAAAGGGTATGTCAGCTTTTTATCAGCTTTTATCAGCAAAGATCTTGTTAAAAATGGAGCACATTGAGGGATTCTGTTTTCCCGGTCAATATCTGTCTGAAATTGTTTACAGTACTCATCAGAGTTCATTTGTTTTGATGACAAAAGTAAAATCCTCCTCCAAATAGAAAATTCCCAATTACCAGTTTACTGTCTTCAGCCATACTTTCCAAAACAGTAGCAAGAGGAGAGCCTCTTGAGAAATTTTGAGGATTAGAAGGGATTTAGCAGGAAAGCACTATATAACACAGCAATTTGTATCAGTAATTTGAAGACTTTTATGGTCTGAATCAACAGGACAGACAAGAAGAGAATCTGAAACTGATAAAACATTTATGAAGAGCATCGTTGCAACATGAACAATAAGCCCAAACTCCTGGTTTCACAAGGTCAATATATATTCTGTCTCTTGATCTGCTACACAGCACTGTTACGTGTGTCAATGGGTAAACATGGCAATATATTGACTAAGTTGTAATACAATGAATATCTGGTGGTGGTGGTGTTTAGCTTGGTACAGCTCTCTATATTTGAAGTGAGAATACCCTTGGAAATAGAAAATTTTCCCTAGAAAAGAAGGGCTGCTCAGGCCCATTTTACATATGACTATGTGGTGCATAGAAAGAGACACAAATATCTAGCAGGGGAAAAGGATGTCTGACAACTTGGCTGGTTGTACAAAGGTCTTATATGGGATACTTTTAGCCCCCAAACTACAAAGTCATTTCTTTCTATTACTTTCTTGCAACCTCCATGATTGAGCAATTTCATACAGACTAGAAAAGTACTCCCATAAGACTGAGACATACCTATACAAAATACACCCTGATGATTAACCTGAAGGATATAATACTTGGAACATAAACTTGTGAAGACAAAGGGGAAGCAGGAGACAGCTGAAGACAGAGTACAAGGTTTTCAACCCTCCTTGGTGAACTTCCACCCAGTAGTGGTGAACTGCCAGTTATATTTTGGGAGAAGACTTCGGCTGGCCACTGTTTTCACATAGGACTGAGGCAGAATGTCTACATACTACCTTTGATAGCCTCCTATCTACCGTAATTCAAGGTGAGATGGGGAAAATGTACCCAGTTACACAACATACAGTGTGATTGCCACTAGGTCAAAGAAGGACTTCAACAGATTATTAAAATGACTCATAATTTCCTTTGCTTTCCATACAAGAATTAGATTAAGAAAGAAATATTTCAGGTTGAACAGAACACTTTGTTTGACACAGAAGAATCACTTTTCTGCTTATTCCAGTAACAAACAGTCATAGAATCATAGAAT